>SJYG01000065.1:1223023-1310888 GCA_006410535.1 Litocranius walleri | reverse complement strand
CACCCCCACACACACCCCTCCCGTGATTCTGTAGTGCTCCCTTTTAAAACATTTCATGCTTCCAAGAAGCAGACCCCAGTCTTCCCAGGGTCTGTACTGACCCTGGTTAGCATCAGGTGGACATCAGGTTACGGACATTGGCCAAACAACTCTGAGGCATGTAGGCCTGCTCTGGGTGACTCCGGTGGAGGTTAACCCTAACGCCTGTGAACACCACACTGCTTCATCAGACTTGGGACAGGCTCAACCTGGCAGCGCCAGTTCCCCAGCCTTTGCCCTGGCAGTCCCTGGACCTAAATTCACTCTTGGGAGTTCCACTACCACTGTCCCCTTTCCATCCTTACAAACACTCACTGCAGCCTAATCGACCAACCCGCTGACTCTCAGCAGGTCTATGATTTTGAAAATCAAACTTTATTGTCATCTCAGGTCCTTTGGAAGATGAAAGCCTACGTTTTCAGGCTGGGTAACTTCATCATGATCCCAGGCCTCCGTCCCCAACCTTGGCTGCACACAACCCACGGCCTCCAAGAGCCCAGAGGAAGTCAAGTATAGCTGCTCAGGGTCAGCCGATTTTGGAAAGTTGAGCACACGGACACCTGGCTGGAGGTGTGCACCAAGGGCCTCCTGTCTGGGTCCCAGTCCACTGCACCACACGGCCTCCTTCCTCCCTGTATTTTTATAATCTGCCCATTAAAAATTTTTTTTTCTTTTCTTTACACTGGCTTCCTTGCTTTTGCCAGTGAGGATAAAGGCTGTAAGTGCCTGGTATCTTTGTTCTGTGGCAGGGATCTCCTGGGTCTGGGGAGATGATAAACATTTAGAACCACGTTTAGCAGTTAATCTTGTATCATTCTTTTCTTTCCTGAATTTGTTCATGCCTTTCTTTCCTAATAAAGCGAGACTAGGAAACCAGCGCGCCTGCGTTCCTAAGCTCTCCTCTGCAAACAGCTGAGCTAGATGTGCGGCACCGTTAACTCTGCAGTCGCCACCCTGCAGCAACCGCGGAGCTGGCTGGGCCAGGCTGAGTGCGCGGGGGCACCCCTCCCTCAGGCTGGGGTCGGTCAGTCAGTCACACTCGAACACTGTCCCAAGGAGAGCTGCCGCCTGCACAGCCATGGGGACAAGGAGGCTAACTCTCCAGCTCCCTTTGGGTAGGATGCTAAGAACTCTTTCCACGCTTTAAAAAAAGAGAGATCGTCACCCTCATGCGCCAGAAGCGTTCACACACACTGAAGTTCCGTACCATTACAGCATGATGTTTCCCTCTTCATGGATGAACCCTTCTACACTCTGAACTGAAAGGAGAGAGAGACTCCAAGGTCGTTGGCTCTTTCCTACCCGCCTCTCCCTGCCCGGCCCTCAGCTGGAAACCTAGGCAACAATCCTTATTAGGCTTCTAGCGTTTATTTCAGGAGCAATTGCTGGGTTCGGCTTCTCTGCCAGCCCCCGTATTCTGACTGCTATCACCTCTCTCAAGCGCGTGCACCCAGGCCCTGTGGGTCCAGGACGTCAGCCTTTGTCAACTCTCTCTAGGACTCTATCTTAATGCTCTGCCATGACCAACTCATGCTGGGGGTGGGGGAGCAGCACCCAGCTCCCTGCAGGGTCAGCCCCTGAAGGCAGGAACTGGAGTGAAAAGCTGTCGCCTGTAGAATCTACTACAGTGAGGCAGCTCTCACAGCCTGAGGAATGGCGGTGAGAAAGCTCGGGAGAAACTCTTTGGACCTTCAGAGGCTGCCTGCAGCAGGAGGCCAGCAGCATTCCGCCTGCAGGGGCGTGTCCACACGCACAGCTGTTCTCAGTTCAGGGAGCTGCTTAAGTCACTGCCTTCTCTCATGCAGGGCCCAGGTCTGACCGCCCCAACCCCAGCCTGTGCGCAGAACAGTACCAGCTTTCAAGCAAATGCCACGTAAACAAGAGGTAGCGGGGCAGGGGGACAGAGCGTGCCCCACAGGGAGCCCAGTCTCCACAGGGCCAGCTCCAGACTGTTCCAACAACAGACCTTTGTTCACACAGAACTTTCTAGGAAGCTTATCAGAACTGCCAAAAGAACTTGAGAGAATGAACCATTGTTTTTTGAGCTCTGCAGCTTTAGATGCTGGACTTCAAAACCAAAAGCAGTGACAACATCTCATATAAAAGCTCTCATGTTGAGATGCTCAGCTTTGCACGCCACGTCCTCCTGGAAAGGGACAGGCGTGGACTTACCTGCGACACCACCAGTGACCTAGGCTCACAGGGAGCCTGCCCAGTGAACTGAACTTCAGGAAAGGTGTGGGTGGTGTGTCAGACTCCAGGGTTCAATTTGGCCTCATATTGCACAGGTTCAAAGGGCGCAACCATTTGGGGGTGGGGCGGGGAAGGAAGGAAATAAAGCTGGTGTGGAACGCACCCTGCCCCGGGCTGGTGCCCACTGCCAGGTGACCGGAAGAGAGGGCTTGGGGTGGCCGAGGGGAAAGTGAAGAGGCACTGCAATGCCAGATCCGAAAACCGTTCTGCATTCAGTCAACTGTCAAAGGACCCCCCTCCCATTTCCTCTGCGGGAGCTCGACCCTCAAGCCCTGCAAACAGGAAAGCTCTGAATCGGGCACTCACACCTCTTGTCTAGGCCAGCGACACACGAGTTAACACTGACGGCCAGCATCCCTAGCTGTGCTCAAGCTGGGCCTCGTTGTAGTCCATGATGCGGAGCTGGCCCACGCTGTCCGGCTTTGGGGCAGGCGGCAGCGGGCCATCCAGGGCCAAGGGGGGCCTGGCTTCCACACCCGAGTCTCTGCCCAGCTCTGTCTTTACGGTCTCGGAAAGGCTGCCGACAGTTAGGCCGTCCTCGTCACACTGGCTCTCGCTCTTGTTACGGAACAGCTCTCGTGCCTTCATGCCCAGGAAGCTCTCTGAACTGGGAAGCGAGCCCACCGCCGAGGGGGTGCCGGGAGTGGGCTCGCCCACCACCGTCTCCCACCGACTGCTGAACGGGCCCGCCCTGGGGTTGGGGGGCTTCTCCGGGGTGGAGAGCTCGCTGCTGCTGCTGCCGCCACCTCTGCCACCGCCCCGGGCCCCGCCGGGCCTGGGGGGCTTGGTCTCACCGTTATGGCCGGGGGCCTCTTCGTTGTGCCCTGTCACCGAATCCAAGCAGCCATCCTGACAGTAGTCAAGCCTGTAAGAAATCCGAGGAGGAGGAAGGGGGTTGGTGGCTGCGGCGTCCAACCACTCCAATCCCACCGGGGAGGCACAGGGTTACACTGACACGACTCCACTGGCCTGCTCTGTGTCCTACAACAGAGTACACACGTGCGAGAGCGCATGAACATCAGACGGCGATCTTAAATAGAAATGCTCCCTGGGACTATTATTGAGCAACTTGGGGCCCAGGAAAAGGAGCACAGAGGACAGCTGGGCCCTCAGGGACGCAGCTCAGAGCTCGTCAGGCCGGAGCCTGCTCTGTCGGTCTGCGCAGCCTCCCAACAAGGCCATGGCTGCCGACTCGCGGCTCCTACCTTTCCTCTGCTGCTTCAGCTGCTTCCGGTTTCTGTTCTTCAAGTTTTTTCAGGAGGCCGTCCTTCTCCAGCTTGCCATATAAATCTAAGATCTCCAACTCAAACTTCTGGGTGATCCTCTTCTGGGCCTCATACCTGCTCTCTGCAGCCTGCAGCTGTCCTCTGAAAGACAAGGGCCCCACCGCCAGAGTGTAGGAGGTTCTGCTCGATAAACACATCGCAGCAAGAGCCTCCCCCCGCCGCAGTTACCTTGCCTGGAGTTTGACATCCTCTAGATACTTTTTCTGTTCTAAAAGAAGGTGGTCTTTCTTAGCTAGATGAGATTCCAGTTCCAAAATCCGCTTCTGACAGGTATCAAGCCTCTGATTCTGCTGAAGGACGTGGCTTCTGTTTTTTTCTAGCTCTTTCCGATATGCAGCCTTCATCATTTCTACTTCCTTAAAAAAGAAAAAAAAAAAAAAGGAACTGGAGTTAGTACTTTTAGAAAATGAACACGCCATATCTACTTTGAAAAATCTACATAACAAGCACTGAGAACATCGGTATACTGCTAGTGGAAACAGAAACTAGGACAACTTTCTAGAAAGTAAGCCAGCAGTGAGTATTAACCAACTAATCCTTCCCTGAAATCTAACCCTGTGGAGATTATCTGAAACAGAAATAGACATTTTGGCACAAAAATAACCATCACAGGATATTTAGAAGAAAAAAACTAGAAACACTGTGAAGTCTAATGTTAAGGAAACAGTTAGGTAAATTAAAATACATCTTCAATAAATTTTTAAATGATATACACCAGTAAAAGACTATGAAAGCCATGTGTATGTAGATATATACATCCTGAAAACATGCCAATATCCAGTTATGATCTCAGGTGGTGGCACTGAGGAAGCCGATTCATAGGCAGATTGGTAAGAAGTCCCGGGTCCTTGAGGAGAAGAAAGTGGTCTGGAATTCTCAAGGAGGAGGAAAGGACAAACTTTTTTTCCTCTACATTCCTTAGTCTTAGTCACATAAATCTTTTTTTCTTTAGGCCTCAAGCTGATGATTACACAACAAACAACTCAGTTTAAACTCTTTACTAGGGATTAAATAACAATGTATGCTGCTTGAGACAGTTTCTCCTTCCTGAAAACCTTCTGACTAATCCTGGTATTTTAGAATGTATATTATGGGAGTGGGTCTGGTAGGATCTTTCTGTTGTTAAGTTCTAATCCTGTTACTCTAAAATGTAAATTGTGGGAGTGGGTCCGGTAAAATGTTTATAACCTTTAGACATTCTTTTGATTAATTATAATAACCAATTTAAAATGTATATAACTTGCTTGTTAACACTAGCAAGAGGGGCACTCTCTGTCCCCCTTCTGATGTCTATGTCAGAGGCTTTCTCTGGCCCTTTTCTTACTTTAATAAAACTCTGCCACACGAAAGCTCTTGAGTGATCAAGCCTGGTCCCTGGTCCCGAAGCTAAACCTTCTCCGGAGATCACGAATCCCACATCGTTCACCATAAGCTATCAGAATGAGGCGGGTTGTTTCATCCTGCTCCCCGCTCTCTCCTAACACTGGCTAAGATCAAGCCAGCGACGCAAGGTGACCGACCAGATTTGCTCGGGCAAGGCAGCATCTGCAGACCAGACACACACGTGAGGCCTGCCAATCGTGCCAGGAAGACAGCCAGCCTGCTGACTGCTGGCAACAGCAAGTGCACACGGGCGCTCGGAAAAAGAGGTGGGAAGGACACTTTTCTAACAAGCATGTGCTACATTTGTGTGGTGTGTTTTTTTTTAATTGTGGTAAGATAAGCTTAACATGAAATTTACATTTGTTTAAAGAAGATAATAAACCACAAGGAGCAAGGAGATGAGCAGCCCTGAAGGCACTTTTTCCATGAAGATGACTAGCAAGCTTAATGCCTCCTCACCCAGAAGAGGATGGAGTTAAGCTCAGGACTGGGACTGGATGACGTGGCCATTCCAGTTATGGTAGACGGCGCCAGAATCAGCACAGGGCAGTGAGCAAACTAGCTCAGCAGTAAAGAACCCGCTTGCCAACACAGGAGACGGAGGTGTGATCCCTCTGGGTGGGGAAGATCCCCTGGAGAAGGAAATGGCAACCCATTCCAGTATTCTTGCCTGGGAAATCTCATGGACAGAGAAGCCTGGCAGGCTACAGTCCATGGGGTCGCTCAGTCATCTCTCTTTGTGACCCCATGGACTGCAGCATGCCAGGCCTCCCTGTCCATCACCAACTTCCAGAGTTTACCCAAACTCATGTCCATTGAGTCGGTGATGCCATCCAACCATCTCATCTTCTGTCATCCCCTTCTCCTCCTGCCTCAATCTTTCATAGCATCAAGGTCTTTTCCAATGAGTCAGTTCTTCACATCAGGTGACCAAAGTATTGGAATTTCAGCTTCAGCATCAGTCCTCCCAATGAATGTTCAGGACTGATTTCCTTTAGGATGGACTGGATGGATCGCCTTGCTGTCTAAGGGACTCTCAAGAGTCTTCTCCAACACCGCAGTTCAAAGGCATCAATTCTTCATCCCTCAGCTTTATGGTCCAACTCTCACGTCCATACATAAGCACTGGAAAAACCATAGCTTTGACTAGACAGGCCTTTGTGAGCAAAGGAGTGTCTCTGCTTTTTAATATGCTGTCTATGTTTGTCAGAGCTTTTCTTCCAGGGAGCAAGTGTCTTTTAATTTCATGGCTGCAGTCACCATCTGCACTGATGTGGAGCACAAGAAATAAAGTCTGTCACTGTTTTCCCATCTATTTGCCATGAAATGACAGGATGGGATGTGATGATCTTAGTTTTTTGAATATAAGTTTTAAGCCAGCTTTTTCATTCTCCTCTTTCACTTTCATCAAGAGGCTCTTTAGTTCCTCTTCGCCTTCTACCATAAGGGTGGAGTCATCTGCATATCTGAGGTTATTGATATTTCTCCCTGCAATCTTGATTCCAGCTTGTACTTCATCCAGTCCGCCATTTTGCCTGACATACTCTGCACATAAGTTAAATAAGCAGGGTGACAAGATACAGCCTTGACATACTCCTTTCTCAATTTGGAACCAGTCCACTGTTCCATGTCTGGTTCTAACTGTTGGTTCTTAACCTGCATATAGATTTCTCAGGAGGCAGGTAAGGTAGTCTGGTATTTCCATCTCTCTAAGAATTTTTCAGTTTGTTGTGATCCACACAGTCAAAGGCTTTAGCATAGTCAATGAAGCAGATGTCTTTTGGAACTCTCTTGCTTTTTCTATGATCCAACAGATGTTGGCAATTTGATCTCTGGTTCCTCTGCCTTCTCTAAATCCAGCTTGAACATCTAAAAGTTCTCGGTTCACATACTGTTGAAGCTGGCTTGGAGAATTTTGAGCATTACTGGACACAGAACATAATCTTGGCCAGTAAGAAGGGTGGGAGGTCTGGTGGGACAGGTTTCCTGGATGACAGCCCTGCAGGCAGTGATGTTCTCCTCCTCGGGACATCATGACATCTACCTGTGACAGGACTAACTGGGGCACACACCTTGCAACAAGGAGCACAGGTTGACAAGATAAGGTTGGGTGGTGCAAAAGAGCAGAAAGAACCAGGTCAACAACTGACCCTACCAACCTGGAACTCACCTGCTTCAGGACTGCTTGTCAAGCTAAATAATGACACTCTTTACAGTTAAGCCAGTGAAGTCTTTTTTTTGGTTACAAGTCAGTGTCACCATGCCCCTTTTATGAACGGAGGTCAGGGGGCCTGCTCGAGGTCCCAAGAGTTTTAAGTGTTCCAATCAGAAGGCAGCACCGCAGAGGCCAACCCAGCCGCACTTTCCTCGGGAGACGTTAGTGCATTTGAGTCAGCTTTATCAGATGGCCTCTAGTCCCTCAGGCCTGTTTTACCTTCTTTCCTCTTCCAAGGCCATTATACTTTCAAAATAGGTGAGACCTGGTTTCTAGACATTTCCACATTTAACATCCTTCTAAGGGGAATCTGAATCTGAGTGGAAAGAAGCTGAGAAGGAGTAACTCTTACAGAAATTACATCTCTCTGGCTCTAAGGCTACTCCCTTTATTTAGCCAAAAAAAAAAAAAAGTTGATAAAGCACAAGCCCAAGAAACCTCAGAGAATGCCTATGTGTGATGGAGAAATTACTGACAGAAAGCCATCTAAGCATTTACTCTTAAAATTCCATCCCAACTCACTCACTGATGTTACCCTAGGCTATCTATAAAGCGACGTAAAACTTCTGCCTCGACACCACTGGTGAGGCACTAATCAATGGGAGATCATCCTGATGCTGGACTGGTTGCCAGGACTGAACCACCATCTGCTGAAATTAAATTCAGCATCACGAAGGAGAAAAAAATATGTATAGCAATATAAACCCACATCCCTGAGAGCTCTAAATAGAACTGGCTTCCCCAAGCTATTTCATTGTCTGTCTCTGTTTCAAGGGAGCGCAGCTAAGAGAAAGAACACGGTTTCATCACCTACTCTGTCCCAAGTACCCCTAGGTGCTTTTACCTGTGCCTGACTTAATTTTGAAGTGGCCAATAGAGGAAATAAGCTCATGTGACAGCTGACAGGAGCCTGTGTTGCCAGGCCAAGGAGTGGTAGAAATAACACTAGGGATGCCAAGACACTTTTTAGGAAATGGTTCATAAGCCGTTCTCTAGCCTGTGCCACAGACACACTGTTTGGGTCGTAAGAGCATCCCAGGGAGGGTCTGGCTCCCAAACCCACATACCTTGGTGGTGTCCGAATGCTTGTTCTGCAGCTGTTCCAAATACAGCTCGTTGACTTCCCCAAGAACCAACAGTTGCCTGTTCAAGAACTCCATCTGCTGTTGGACCGACTCACTATTTGAAAGCTAATCGAAACACAGAAACAAGCAAAGTGAAAGAGCTGATGACACAGAGCCTGCAGAGGGGCAGGAAGCAGGGAAGCAGGGGGAGCAGACTGTTCAGGGCTGGGGCACTCGACACAGCACAGTGGCCGGGGGATGGAGGCGTCCAAGGGCAACACACTGGGCAGAAACGCACTTCAAAACTGTCCGTCTGCAAAGGGGAAGAAGTGCAAATGCTCCATGTCAAAACTGGCCGCCTACAGGACACCTGGAGGAGATGGATACGTATACAACCCCACAGCAGGGATGTCAGGCCCAGGGGAATAAAGTCTCAGGGAAAACCCACCAGTTCTTTTTATTGCTTATTATTTTTTGGCCACAATGCCCAGCATTCAGGATCTTAGTTTCCTGATTAGGGGTCGAGCCTCTGCCCCCTGCAGTGGAAGCACAGAGTCTTAACCACTGGACCGGAAGGGAAGTCCCCCCACTGGTTCTTGAGTAAGCGATTTATAGAGAGTGCAATGACTCCCAGAAAGGAAAAGCTGAACGAAGTCCTCACGTTTATGTGAACGAATACTGAGGAGGAGCTCCCGGGGCTCAGGCTGGGCGGCTCCCTGCTGCAGGGCTGTCCGCACACCGCCTGACATTTAGGGGCACCGCACCTGCCTGCCCAGTCCATGGCAGCAGCATCAAAGACATCAACCAGATGTGTCTCCAGACACTGGCCCATGTCCTCTGGAGGAGGGGCCATTGGGCACCCCTGACACAGATGCACAGGTGCTGCGCGCGTCCTGCCTGGAAGCGGAGCGGCGCGTACCTTCTGAGACACCTGGCTGAGCAGCAGCTCGGTGTGGCACACCTTGCTGTTGGCCTTCTTCAGCTCCACGCGCAGTTCTGCAATCATGTTCCTGCAGTCCTCCAGCTTCGTCTGCAGAGACACGTGCCAGGAAGTTGCAACCAGAGCAGTGGCAGCTCGGACCCCGGGGCACCCGGCCCTCAGCCCACAGTCCACAGAGAGCTGGGAAAGCCTCAGGCCTTGGCTCCTCTACTATTCTTGGGCCATCACACTTAATGCTAACTTCTTAGTTTTAAAAAAAGGCAGTTACAGCTAATTTCTGACTAATTAACAAAAGGGAAAAAAAACAAAAACAAAGCACCTTAAGTCTGCAGTTCCCAAACTGTGCTCCAAAGAGCCCCAGGGCTACATAGCAGGCTCACAGGGGGTGCAGGGCCAGTGGTAAATTTTGAGGGAGACACAGCGACATCTGCTGGCCATAATGTGAACTGCGAGCTGGAGGCAGCTCAGGGCTTGAACTGAAGTCAGCGGTTGCGTGTGCTTTCAGGTGGCTGCTTGATACACATCACCGTGAGGAAAGCAACGTGAAAAAGGAATGAAGGGCGTCAGTGTCTCATGAGTCCAAGGTCTGAGACTCTCTGCAGCGCCCGTAGGTACACTTAGCATTCGGAAGTAGCTGTGGTTATTCAAAAATAAAATCGAAAACTGAAAAAAAAATGCACGTGTACTATTTCAATTTTTTTTCCTCTCAAATTGCTAGGACCCGACACCCAAATTATTTGGATCTACTTAATAAGCAGAACTGTCAGGTGTTTCTTTCAGCTGTGGAGTACCAGGACAAAGTTCCTGAAATGCTAAAAGAACCGTGAACTCGGAAAGCCAGGGAACTTCTGCCCTTAGAGAGCACCGGACATGAAATCCCACCGCCATGACTTCAGACACAAGCCAGGGCTTTCAGGCCTTCTCTGGCCGCCTCTGCCGTTCGCACCTGGAGCTCCTGGCTCTGGTTGTAGAACTCCTCCCGGTCGTGCTGAAGCTGTCTGATTTGGCTATGGAGCTGGGTGACCACCGTGTCTCGCTGCTCCTGAAGCTGACTGTACCTGGCTTGTTCTTTCTGCAGACTAATCTTCCATATCTGGATGTCTTTCTCTTGCAACTTCAACTGGTCTTTCTAGCAGATACCAAAGATGTCATCATTTTAGTTGCCTTCCAGCCTGGGCAGTGATGCTCAAGTTCAACGCACACTGCAGACGTTTCACCTGAACAGTCACAAGCTACCCTGAGGCTGTAACCACAGACCCAGAATCTGCCAGCTCACTACTGTCTAACTTGGCTTTTGGTCAAGGGTTTCCAAATTGCACATTAGCAAGTGGATCAGAAGTGGCTTAAAGAACTTTTCCCAGCCATCAGCCTGCTCCCAATGCTTTCAGAAGTCCTACCCATCAGCACTGGGCTTCTCAGGTGGCACTAGTAGTAAAGAACCCACCTGCCAATGCAGGAGATGTGAGAGATGCAGGTTCGATCCCTGGGTTGGGAAGATCCCCTGGAGGAGGGCACGGCAACCCACTGCAGTATTCTAGCCTGGAGAATCCCATGGACAGAGGAGCCTTCTGGACTACACAGTCCCTGGGGTTGCAAGGAGTCGGACACGACTGAAGCGACTCAGCACACAACCACCAGTGCTGACGTGAGCACTGGTACTGGCCAAGGTCACTAAAGTGATAAACACTGGATTCCCACCCTGCCCTGCACTGGGCAGGTACTCTCTGCATCCCCAGTTAAGAAGGAGATGCTGCTATCACTACTCTCATTTTACGTAACGGGTGACAGGGGCCTCCAGAGGCTCCATTACTTTCCTAAGGTAACAGGGCCGCAGAGCCAAGATCATGTCCAGCTCTGACTGGCTTCACCAGCCCCCCACAAGTTTTTGTCATGAGAGTTGTGTCCCGAGAGCTGGTTTTACTTATGGAGAAACAAAATTACCTTTCTCCTCTGCTATGATCACCACTGATTACAGACCAACAAACACCAAAAATAACTTGTCCCCACAGGTGCCAAGAGCTGCAAGGGAACGCAGGGATGCGGCCCTTCACAGGTTGACCCACCCAGAAGCTGGTGGGCGGGGCCAGACGGAGAGCCCGCCCCCGCCCCGCCCCCGGGGCTCACCATGGCAGCGTTGTGCTCCTCCAGAGCCGCGGCCCGGATCACCTTGCGCAGGAGCCGCCTGTTGCGCAGTGCGTGCTGCTGCCGCTTGAAACGCTCGTAGAGTAACTGGTTGTGCAGTAAAAGCAACTGGTTACGGAGGGTGCGGATCTCATCTGAGGGAGGAGAGCCTGATTTTAAAGCAGAGGGAGGATGGCAGAGATGCCTTTTACATGTTGTTCAACCGAGGCCCCGCCCAGAATTTAACGCAATTCTTGAAGGAAGAAGTCACTCGCTTTGCCAATGACCACTTGGCTCCCAGTCAGTCACTGGGGGCTTGGGTGGGGGGCCAGTGCTTGCTACCTATCTCCCTTTTAAAGGAACACAGAGGGAGGGGCGTGAGGCGGGATGGCTGAGAGCCCCGTGTATCTCCCCACCTATCTGGAGCATGATCACATGTGTCTCTGCTCAAGACGCCTTTCTGAGCTTCGTGGGCGCCTTCCTGTCGCCCCTCACTTTACTGGATCTTTTCTAGGGAGAAGCCTGGCTGGACGGCTGCCTTCCTGCGCTTCTGCTCTCAAGCACTGGGCTCCTTGCCACTTTGCAAAAATAGGAAATGCTGACTTTGCAACATGTGAGCTACAATGTAGCCAACCAGATAACCCAGCTGGAGCGGACAGGAAGGGGCACCTCCTTCAAGGACAGAAAGAGCCACCAGCACTTAGGATCCCTGCCGGCTGGATTTGGAGCTGAAGTAACAACTTTACCTCCGAAGTGGGTCCAGTCCACAGACTTGCTGGGTAAAGACAACCTAGGAAGAAAGTTGTTGAGTAACAAAGTTACCGATCTCAGCTGGAAAAACTAGGCAGATCACTTCTCTGTGATCACAAGCCAGAGGCGTAAGACAGTTTCAAACTTGAAGTCCACGGGGACAGAGGGGGTCAGAGCATGGGTGCGTCTCCAGAATGGAGAGGCCCCTAACGCACAGCTCACACTGCAGCCTGTGTATGCTGGGCGGCTCCTCACGGCAGGGAGACACCAAACATACTGGGCGCTGGTTTCAACCCTCCCTGCCACCATTCACAGGGTACGGCTCTCTGCTGAGAAGCTACTGCTGTCTAGGTTAAGGACACAGCAGCTGATTCACCTGAGTCTACTACACTAAACTCCACTCAAGACAGACCTTAAACAGGACAGTTATCAGTCAAATTCCACTTGGGTTATTCTGCAGAAGAAAAATGAAAGCCCTCACCCGCTAAAAGCCTGTCTAGGAACAGCATTACTATGGATAGCGACTCTCTTATCCTTTCCTAGGTCACTTTTGAAAACCATAGTAAAAGAAGGGCTGAAAACAGCTGTTCAGAGGGGTTCTTAACCCGTGTGTGTGAGCAGGAAGTGGGGACAGGCCACCTGGACCTTGCACTGAAATGTTGATTTTATTCTCCATCTAATGGGCTGCAGCACCAAAACAGAACAACAACAAATGATCTGTGGCTGGAGAAGGCGACTTCGTGACCAGTATTTCTGCATTATTTGAATACCATAAGCTCATCCTCAAGTGTCAGAGAGCAGACGTGAAGGCATCTGCGCTTGCTCACAGCACAGGAGGGTCTATGCAGAGAAGACTCATTTCTCACTGGCCCGTTATCTAAGGAACAGCCTGAGGGTGACATGCGCATTCTAGGAGTGAAAAGGCAGCGGGCTAGGAGGACACCGGACAAACCGCAGAGCCAGCTGCCTCTGGTGAGCGTGCGAAGAGGAACCCCTGCCTCCAGCCACCCGCTTCCCGTAGTTGCTAACCAGGTGGCAAGTGCAGCCCACAGCCCCACGCCGAGCCTCACCTGTTGAGCTCCTTGCTGTGCACGTCCGCCCCCTGCTGAATCAGCCTGTCCAGCACTTCCATGGGGGAGGCGGAGGGCGTGAAGTCCTCCTCTGCACTTCCCTTTGCCTTCTTAAGCAGTTCCTCCGTCTTCTTGCTGACAAAATGATGGGCAGTCTTTGGCAATGCCACCTCAAAAAGATGATCGTATGGGAGAGGCTGCCCACTGCCAAACCCCACTCCCCTCTGAGGTGGAATTTTACAGGGGCTGGGGGTGAGGATGCTGGCCTCCAGGGAGGCCTGGCGCTCTCTGTTCCCGGCAAGGCTCTCCCCGGTGCCTCCGCAGGGCAGGTCTATGGGCGTGAAGGCTTGCTTTGGCGTGTCAGGCCCCGACTTGTCCAGGGAGGAGTTTAAAGGCTCAGGGTTCGCACTGGGGCCCTGAGTGCTGGAGGAAGCTGAGAGGGTCTTCCGCGGGCAGCCTGGCAGACTGTCCCGGTAGAAGGGCGAGTCAAAGCCTCCTCGAGGAACCAGGGGCTCGGCATCGGCCGTCGTGATCTCAGACAGCTCTTTAGATATGGCCGCTGCAAGGAGGGAGGAGGGAAGAGACAGCGCATACGCGTCAGGCCGGGCAGTGTGGGGCTGTGTGCTGCCCTGTGCCACCCAGAGGGACCAGGCACAGAGCTCAGAACAAAACTCCCATCTCCCTCCCCCAAAGGAAGAAAAAGCAGGCAATCCTGTGCATGTTGATACTGAGTCCCGGTTTTCGGGCAGAATGAGGGCTTTATCAACGTGCAGCATCTCCACAAGCCCATAACCCTGCATACTCTACCTTCTTCTTTATCCTTCTCAATACTGTCTTCTTCAGAAGCCAGGTCGCCTAAAAACCCTGGAAGATCACTGAGAGTGACAGATCCCTTGCCTCCGTGCAGCTCTTCTAAAGAGAAAACAAGACAGTCAAACACGCTGGAGACCCCCATGCCCGTGAGAACTGCTCACGTTGTGACAGAACAGGCCCAGCCTGGCTCTCCTGCTGAAGAAGACAGGGGGGAGACAGCTCTCTTCTGGGGCTCCCAGAGCCAAAAGGCTACAATGATCCAATGCAAGATACCACAGAAGACAGAACTCTCCATTTTTTCTTAACGTTGCAGAGATAAGATAAAGCTATGGTTTGATCAGCTCAAGACACAAGTACTTAGCAGCTTTTACAGGATGCTATTATGAGGTTGGCTTTTAGAATTAATTACATGTTTCATTATCTCTCACCTTCTGTGTTTCATGGTGCTCTGGACTTTCCCTGTTTCCACACTATAAGCCAACCCATCAAGAGTCAAGCAAGGTCCACCGTTACCCAGAGGCCTTACCTAATCCTCTGTCATTCGGAACATGGGGTTGTCTGTGTAGGCAGGGCCTTGCAGAATCTGTTCTCTCTTCCTGAAAAGACAGGTACCATTTATATATCACAAGGCAGAAAACTGTGTGCATGGTCTCTAATGCTAGAGAAATATCCTAAACTCCTCAAATTTTAGTATATTATAAAGGAGTTTAAAGTTTAGCCCAGCAGTTCTCAAACTGGTGTCAGGACACCTTTCTGTTCTTAACAGTGATTATGAATCTCAAGGATTTTGTTTATGTGGCTAAATCTATTGATAGTTACCACACCAGAAACTAAAACAGAATTTTAAAAATATTAATTCACTTAACAAACCCAGGAATTCCCTGGTGGTTCAATGTTAGGACTCCGTGCTTTTACTGCTGAGGTGGGTTCAAACCCTGGTTGGGCAACTAAGATCCTACAAGCTGTGCAGCATGGCCAGAAAAATACCCAACCCAACAGATGTAAACATAAATGACATATTTCTATGAAACATAATTATATTTCCCAAAACAAAGGTAAGTTTAATGAGAAGGATCACGTGGTTCCAAATTTCTGCAATCTCTTTCATATCTGCCTCAATGGAAGGAGGCTGGGTTCTTATGGCTGCCTCTGCTCTGCTGGGTTACATGTTATTCTGGCTAAAGCGTAGGAGGAAAAACTAGGACCCCATGGATAAACAGTTATAAAAGCAGAAAGATTTTTTAGATAACTGCAGAAAGCCATCTTTGATGTTACTCCAAAACTTGACAAGGGTATTTTTTTTTTCAAGGTTAGTTATGGAGCAGAACCTGAAGCCATGGCAATGCGCTCTTCACACTGTGTTAAGTAAGATCCACTGGTCTCCCTTGCCTCCCAGAGGTTATTACCTACATGTGGGTCTTTATCATCACACACAAGGTGGGCAGAACACTGGCTCACCAAGCTGTGCATATCTTCTAAATGTTAAAACATTACACGATATCGAAAACTCAAAACTATCAATCAAGCTTCCCAAGACTTTTCAATCTTGTCATGAAAGACTCGGGCACTATCAAGCACTCGGTGGCAGATACCAGTTTTTTAATATTCTAATTGCATGTTTTTATCATGGGCAACAAAGACCATCAGTGGTTTATCTTCAAGTGACAGACCCAGTTTGCCATCGAAGAAGCTGCCTGCCTGCCTAATACTCAAGTCTGAGTAACCACGGTTTGTTGCCACCTATTCTTTCAAGGAAGACTGCTGCTCCATAAAAGAGAGCAACTAGCTCAACTCTCAACTCAATCAATGTCACAAGTGCTTATGGGAGCCACCACATGTTGGTATGCACTCAAACTGCTCTAGGTCTACTTCCTGTTTTATCACAGACAATATTAAACACCTGGGTTCTTTCTATAGAATACTTGAGGTTGGCACTTTTTTTTTTGGTTGTTGCTTCTTTTCTTCTGCCAAACTGAAAGAACACATCAAAGAAGAAGAATGCAATGCCACTAGAAGAGTTCGATTTTGTATCATGGGGCCAGCCATCTTACCCATACCCATACCCATCTTACTCATGTTTCTATGCCATGAGTATGAACTCCAGTGCAGAAAAAAGGGGTGAATGACCACATAAGAGTAACTATGAAAGTGGATTTGCCCTGGCAGAGTCTCTTAGAAGGTCTGGGGCTCCTCAGGGTCAGCAGACCACATTCTATGAGAGCTGCTGATTGGTCTATTTTCAGTCGATCTGATTCAAACCCATTATATTTTAGGTCAGACTTCTAACTGGCATAAAAGGTTCCCCAAAGTGAGGCTGGAAGCAAGTCTCTGTGCGTGGGCGAGGGGACAGCAGACAAGCCCAGCAAACCTTCTTGGGGGCAGTGGCCTGCGGGAGTGAGAGGTGCTCGCAGTCGTCCGAATGGCAGGGCGGGGCTGGAGGAGGAGAGGTTGCAGGGGTTCCCAGAGGAGTTCCTTTCCCACCTGCTCCAAGACAAGAGCAGAACACACACACACACTGTCAGTTTAACGATTATGAAAGCTGCCACTTTTTCTCTTTCCCAGCCTAACTAGTACTGCAAAAAAAGCCGCTGCACTGCACTTTCTGGAGAATCTGTATCAGTCTGTCTTTTATTTGGCTCACTTTAACTTCTGAAAGTTCCAGGCATTTGTATTAAGCATCAAAACTCGGTTTCCTACTGCAAGAGGCTCTCAAACTCTTAGATCTTAGAGGAGACTGTTCCTTATCATAACAGGCAGGCCCAATTAGCCAAACCTAACCTGAGCCATACATACCAGTTGTACCAAAGACTTTACTGTAAGGGTGTGACAGATCAGGTGGGACATTTCCAGGAGAAGTTGGAGGAGTGGTCATCCCACAAACTGCAGACGGGCTCCAAAGAGTAGCCTAGGAAGTTAACAGGCAGGTCAGCAATGAGAAACAAACACCACCACCTCCCGAGGTGCAAGCCTGTGACCAAAGATCATTTTAAATTTAGCCTTTCAACTGGGAAAAGGAATCTTACTAAAGCTTTATCAAGAGACACGTTGCATTTGCTAAGCCTAGACGCCAAGAGAAACCCAAGCGGCAACAGTTAACTTTCTCTGCAAACATAACACATCCTCAAAACTAACTCCTGAAACAAGCAGTGAGAGATTTTCCCAACCGCAGGCTAAACCCTGACCCCAAAGGCCAGCTTCACCAGCAGGCAGAGGAGAAAGCAGGCGCACTCATTGACAGCGTACTTGTGGCGGCTCGGCTAACGGCCGTGTCGACGGGGAACTCAGAGTCTGAGGTAGCTGCCCTGGCGTGTTTAACGTCAGCCGAGAAGTAGAGTAGGGGGTAGAAGTAGCATTCCCTACAAGGGAAGGGAAAGAACACATGGGGTCAGCGTGGGGCTCCAGTCACTCTGACAAAGAACTATGGTCCTCAAGACCATTTGATAGCATTAAGTTCCCTGCATTTAAAAAGGCTGAGGGGACTCCTAATGTCCATGGGTATAAAGTAGCATTTAAAAGGCCCTTCATAAGACCCTTTTGGAGAAGGAAATGGCAGCACACTCCAGTATTCTTGCCTGGAAAATCCCATGGACAGAGGAGCTTGGCATGGTATAGTCCATGGGGTCACAAAGAGCCTGACATGACTGAGTGACTAACACTTTATAATACTCTTTAGCAATAAAGTTCACTAAGGTTTGATGTCTCATTAAGCTTCAGAATAGCTTGAAAAAGCAACACTTATATGACAATTTCAGCAGGTGCTACCTGTAGATAAGCCTAGACTTTTATTTAATCCAACTGTCCAGATTCATTCAAAACTGTGTCAATGTGACACCCCAGAGGGCCTCACTAAAGGCATCTGAAAAAGTAGAAACTTCCTTTATAAGCAGGAGCCTGGAAGTCATATCCTTCCATCCATTTTCTTTGTTAAGTGTTGAGGACGCAGCCCAACTCTGCTGACATACTATCAAGGTGGAAATTAACGTCATAAGATTGTGAATTAAACTTAGGGGAGAAGTTAATCAGGAGAAAACGGAGATAAATCCAAATTTTAAGTATTTGGGAAACAGTTCCTAGGAGCTCAACTAAGCCTTACTGTAGGAAAAGAAACTAAAGTCAACAATAAACAATGCTTTCCAGAGACAAAGTTGTAAAGAGATAAGTACCAAAGTCACTTTTTACCATAGCTATTCTGTGTGTCAACATAAGAGCTGGCGGAGACATCTGCTGAACGATGAGGAAAACGGGCTGAGATTTGGTGAGACACAGAATAGCCATCTTCATATGAGGCTTCTGTAGGGTCCAGAGAGATTTTGGCACATTCTATGACAACATCATGTGTTTCTAATCTCTTCCACCTGCAGAAGACAATACAAGTCAAGAAATGCAAGTTATAATCCATTTAATCAAACCATCAATACTTCAGAGTGCAGACTCAATGTCAGCCACTGAACTATGACCAACAAAGAACAAGGCAGAACCACCCCAGCCCAAGTACGAATTAGCACTATGATAAGAGTAATTAGCCATTCATTTTACAAACCTATAGTGGAGGTGGTTTAGTCGCTAAGTTATGTCCAGCTCTTGTGACCCCTTGGACTATAACCCACCAGTCTCCTCTGTCCACGAGACTTCTCAGGCAAGAATACTGGAGTGGGCTGCCATTTCCTTCTCTAGACGATCTTCCCAACCCAGAGATTGAACCCAGGTCTCCTGCACTGCAGGAGGTCTCCAGTATTGCAGGTGGAGTGAGCCACCAGGAAGGTGGCTATTTAAATCCTATTTAAAATGGTTATATCAAGTTATCAGAAACTAATCTGAAACCAAAGTTTCAGCAACAATAGACCAGGCATAGCCTCAAAACAGAATACAGACTACACAGAGCAGTCAGCAGGGGACTCTCCTTTGGAACAAAAGTAATCACAGAAAAGGGGGACCTGGAAACTGCCAGGCAGTTGAAGCTGACTTAAGATCTCCCATCAAACCCTCAGGATTCTAATCCATCCCCCGACCAGAAAGACAGCTCAGCAAGTCTCGAACCTAGAGAAAGCCCATGAGGATATTTAAAGCATTGTCTCAAGAGTCCTTCTGTGTGACCCAGAGTTCCATGTCTAAGAAATCAGCCTGTGGAAACAGACACATATCAAGATGGACAACAACAGTCAGCACAGCTTGTCACAGAAGAAGAAAAGAGACAACCTAAGGTCTGTCAGAGAGACAGGGTCTACAGAAAGGTACTCTGCCATGGAAAAGCGTGCTTTTGGCAGATCATGACTGCCAGGAGTGGGAGAGGACAATGGCCACCAAGAGCATGAAGGAACGTTCTGGGCTTCGGCTTCCAGCCAAATTGTAACCCTACTTCCAAATTTCTAGGCATCAAATTTCTGACATCTGAATTACTAGACATCAACTATTAACGTCCTTATGGTAGGTGAGCATTTAGGTCACTTTCACAGATCTTCCCCAGTGGTCTCAAAATCACTGTTTCGTTGTTTCTAAAATGATTTTGAACAATGCATTATAATGACTAGATCAGTACCACTGACAGCTGAGTCAAAGAGTATTCTGTAATATTTCCCTTTCTGTTCAATTTACTTTCTCCTAGAGTTTAAATTTTTCTGTTTCTTTGCCTCAGTCTTCCACGTATCTAAAACTAATCCTTCCTGAACTTGCTCAACAGCTGGGGGAAAACGCCTAATATAATTTTTACGTAACAAAATGCAAACCATCTACCGAGATTGTTCACCTTCTCCTAAAGAGCTGCCTGCCAGAGCCCTCCCTCTCCTACTGGTTGTTCTCAGCACTGCTATACAAGTTATATCAAGACTCCCCTTGCCGAAGACCGTAAGTCAGGTCCCTCATTTCCTGGACTCTGTCTTCCTTGATTTTACTCCTATTTTAGTGAACGACACGCTTCAATGGTTCACTAAAGAAGGGTACATGGGAGGTAAATTTGAGTCCCTGCCTATTCAAAAATGTCTCATACTTGATAGGCAATCGGGCTAGGAATAAAATTCTAAGTTGAAAACCTTTTTCTCTCCATTTTGAAGGTGTTTCAGAAGCTAACCTCATTTTGATTTCTGATCCCCCCCTTTTTTTTCCTGAAATTTCACAATATTGAGCTGGTAGCATTCTTTTTCACTGACTGTGCTGGGAACTACATAACCCTCTTCAACCTGGAAGCTCATGTCTTTCAATTCTATGATTGTATTTTCTTGTATCATTTGTACTTGTATTGGAAATTTTCTTCTATTATTTCTTTCACAATTTCTTCCCCTACCAAAGTTTTCTCTCCCCTTTTTACTAGATGTTAGACTTTCTGGACTGATTATTTTAAATTTCTTTATCTAATTCATCTCTATCCTTTGATTCTGCTCTCTAAGATATCCTCAAACACACCCTCCAATTCCTTTATCAGAATGCCTACTCCAGCTGTAGCTCAGATTCCCACCGCTGCCTTCTCGGCTCCTGTGTGGCACCCTGAGCCTCGCCCGTGCACTAATGCCCACCTCTGCAGCCCCTGTAGATGTCTCCTTCGCTCTCTGCATCGTCTGCGTTCCTTGCTAGCTCCTCTAGCTGCTCTTTGCACTGGTCTCTCATCCCTGGTACTAGAACCTTTAAAAGGCCAGATGGCCCACCTATCCGAGGTGAGTGAGGCTCTGTCAGTTGAGCCAGGAGATTTCCCAGTTAACACAACAGACCGGATGTGTGCGTCCAACTGCACAATACCCCCAAGCCCCCACATTTGTTTCCTTTTAAATATAAACCTATAAGAAGGAGAAGCATGAGAAAACAGAGAACAGCACCACGTGGGTTTGAAGCCAGGAAAGCCAAAGGGCAAGTAGTGACTGAATCCCAGAAAGCAGAATCCTAAGTTGCCAGTGTTTCAAAGCTAAAAGTCAACCTGACTTATACTGGAGAATCCTTGAAAAGCAAAAGAACTTGTATACATGAAGTATTTCTAGAACTAGAGATGAGTGACAGGTCAATCAGGGCAGCTAAAATCAGGAAGATGGGGTAAACGCTGCCTGAGCCCTGAGATCCCACTTTGCTTTCCGAAATCTGGACTCATCTCTGAAGAGGTTCAACGAGTCAAGGGACTGAGGCACTCCAAAGAGAGGAGTTAAGTGAGCATGTACATTCTGAAGGCCAAGACCACTCATCTCTGCCACCAAGCAGTCTCTACTCTCCAGGAGTAGCCAACTCTTGTAGACTAGAGATCAGAAAGCCCTTTTCTGAAAAAGTCTGACCAACTCAAAAGGAAACCAATATTGATATCAGCATCTCATACAGATGCTCAGAACAACCTACAAGAAAGCACAAAGTCAACAAGCCCCATCCTTGTGAACAGAGGTTTTTAGTCTCCTCATCCAAATACAAGTAGATCACCAGATCTTTGCAAAAAGCCTCAAAATTTTAAAAAGAACAACAGGGCATTTTAGAGAAAAAAGACTGTAGGAAAAAGAAAACCTTAAAAAAAAACAACTCCCATCAATCTTATCAAAGACGTGAGACTGCATCCATGAAACAAAAACAGGGCACAACTTTAAACCATGAGAGCGCCCGGAGAACTAAAAGGGCTCTTAGGTACTGAAAGCTTGGCAGAAATGAATGCAGAAGGATTAAGAGCTAAAGACAATGAAATCTTTAGGAAGTAGGACAAGAGAACAGAGAGAAAAAACAAGAGAGCAAAGAAAAGCAGAGAACCACTCAAGGAATTCTCAATCAGAACATTAAGAGTTCTAGAAAGAAAGAGATAGCAGAGGAAAAGAAATCAAGCACAATATAACTGCAGAAAATTTCCTAGTATTTAAAGATAAGAGCCTCCAGACTGAAAAACGAGAAGAGATTCATGTCAAGGGACATCACTAGGAAGTTTCAGAGTATTTTGAGAGCAAAGAAAAGACAATAAATGCAGATGATCAGAAATAAGAATGTCTCTGGATTTCAACAGCAGCACTGGCGGCAAAGGGGCAATGGAATAACACCTTCAAACTGCTGAATGAGAATGACTCCCAACCCAGAAATCTATACCCACACAGAAAACAGCATCCTTTCTCTAAAATCCCATGAAAACAGGAGCGAACCCAGAAAGGCATGAGATAGAGGAAATGGGAGAACGTGCACAGGTGAGAGGCTCAGAGAAGCCACGAGAGAGTCAGACGGCGGCCATGCACGAGGCACAGAAGGCAACTGCTGAGATCAGAACACACGCTGGGACAGGCGTGTGCAGGCCCTGACCAAGGTTTCTGCTGCCACCGAACCATCTTTCCAACAGAGGGACAGCGCGTCTCGGCGGCCTAGACAGCTTGTTGGCACTTAGCTTGTCTTGACTAATGAATACACTAATGAAATGCCTACTCCCCCTGGATTAGCTAAGGACCTCCATCTCATCCCACAGAAGGACTCTTCTCTGACCTACACCTGGAAGCTGCCACAAGTGCACACAGAGCAGTCTCCTCCCTCGGCCGTATTTCGGCAGCAGATTCAGTACCTGGCCCTTGCTATGGTCTCACCAGATGCCCTGACTAGGGTAAGCCATGTGTTCTTCCCTCTTGGTTCTTCCTCTTACCTCCTGGGAACCTTCATCTCATGGTGACAAGACTGCCTTTTCTGAGGCCAGACTCTGCTTGCTTTCAAAATGAAACAACACATGTGGGCAAACCATGAGAGAGAGAACTTCCCTGGTGGCACAGTGGTTAAGAATTCGCCTGCCCATGCAGGAGACGTGGGTTCAATCCCTGACCTGGGAGATTCCACGTGCCATGGAGCAACTAAGCCTACAAGCCACGACCACTGAGCCCTTAGGCTCTAGAGCCCGTGTTCTGCAACAAGAGGAGCCGCCACAACGAGAAGCCCCTGCTCTGCAACAAAGAGGAGCCCTGCCCGCTGCCACTACAGAAAGCTTGTGCACAGCAACAAAGACTCACTGCAACCAGAAAACAAAATAAACAAAAATAAACACATATTTCTTTACAGTAAGAGAGTGATTAAAACGAAAGCAAGAACGGCAGTTGTCTCTGGGGTGAG
Source organism: Litocranius walleri (assembly GCA_006410535.1). Classification (NCBI taxonomy): domain Eukaryota; kingdom Metazoa; phylum Chordata; class Mammalia; order Artiodactyla; family Bovidae; genus Litocranius; species Litocranius walleri. The sequence continues at coordinate 1,287,927 of SJYG01000065.1, read as the reverse complement.
ACAGGGACCAGGGAAAAAGCTGGCAGCAACTGGAAAGGGTACTGGCCCATTTTTTTAAAGTGGTGTCTACACAAGCATCCACACATTACTATAAACTTTTCTTACATGTTTTCTAAGCTCCTCTACATGTATCTCACAGCAAGTTGCTCAGATAAAACGTCTGTGTAGCAGAGGGAGGGCTTGTGGAGATCTGAGATTTACTGAGGTGATCAGGCAGAGTCATCTTTTTCAGGGGGAGATCCTCAAACATCAATATCCGAGCACCACTTCTTCTCCAAAAGGCATCAACTCCCTGCATGGGGAGCAGCCAGAGAGAAGCAAGGGAAGGGCTGAGCCTCACACAGCTCGGTGTGTAGGGTTTTACCTCACTTCCTTCTTTCTGGTTGTGACTCAGCTCCACCTTCCACCAAGCTTGGTGTTCTCAACTAAGGAGGCTGGCAGGGTCTACTCCTCCAGAGATAAAACTGGGCACTTTCAGCAGCCCCCGTGGAGGATGGCAGTCGCCTGGCTAAGCAGGATGGAGAAAGCGACCAGGGGAATCTGACCACTCAACATCCAGACTTCCCACAGTGTGTTTGCTTCCAACCACACCCATCACCGCCCACCTCGCACAATCACAGACCACCGAGCTCCTGGCCCTCTGGGGTTCTGTGGGACAGGCACCTGCAATGCAACCTATTCCTCTGTCAGTGAGGAGTATGTCTTAGACTCACGCATGCAGAATGCTTCACTGTGCAAGTCCTTTAAAGTGAAATAAACAGAAAAGCCCATCTTTTCCAATAACATCTCAAAAGGGACATCTCTGAGATCACGTGTTCAGTTTCTCAAGTGAGTCTATGAAATTCTGCCACTAGTTCAGGTTCTGTACCTTCGAGGGTCCAGTTCATGGTCCTTGGATCCAGTCACTAATTCCGGGTGAATTCGCACATGCTCCATCATTGGCTAAAGGAGTTTGGGTTGACAAGTTATAAAAGGCTTAATTTCTGTCGTATTTCTACACAATAAAACATTATTTGACAATACAAAGGAATGAAGTACTGACACAGGCCACAACATGGATGAATCTTAAAACATTACATTAAGTGAAAGAAGCCATTAACAAAAAACCATATTATATGATTCCATAAGCATGAAATATTCAGGACAGGCAAGGCCTATAAAGGCAAAACATAGATTCATAGTTACCAGGGCTGAGGGCAGTGAGCAAGATGGGGAGAAGGCTGAATTTCTTTTCAAAATTTCCTAACATTTAATACGAAACTTACAAATGCAGCCCCTCTCCATAGTACACTAAATGGCAAACAAATGGGTGTTCATTTACCTTGACCACTTCTTCAAAAGTCTCCAGGTTTTCCTTCATACTGTAGTGAGAACGCAGAAAGGAGACAAAGTTGCAAGGGTACATCCCATACAGGCGATGGAAGAGAGCGTAAACGCTGGCGTGGAGGTGGACGAGATAGACTTCTGTCACGTGGCCTAAAAAAGAAATCCATTGAGGGGGCTCCTAGCTGTGACACGGGACACGTGTGTGCCAGACAGACACGCACACAGGCTGCCAATGGGACTTTCTGCGTATGTGTGCTCCCGCCTCGCACCAAAGACAGTAAGTACAGTTTTCTAAAACCCAAATCTGAACACACCGGACACCACTGTCTGAAATCTGTGGGTGGCTCCCGTGGCCTCTGGATAAACTGCCATCTACTTGGAGTAACCCACAGAGGCTTGCACTGATCTAGTCCCTGCCCTCCTCTCTAGGCACCCCTTAACAAGGACCCCAGAACTGTAACACTGAAGTACTTTTACAAGAATACCCCCTTCAAGCTGTCATCGTACGTCTCCATAGCCCGATTCAGTACACACCTCAAGAAGAACACCAACTCACTCACCTCTGCGCCCTGAGAGCTCTCATTGAGCTTGCTGCATAACAGGCATTCATATATTTGTGGAATGAATGTGTAAGAACCTTTTAAAATCAGTTTGTAGTCTTAGCTATGCAGATTCATAACTACAGAGTAAAAAGCTACTATCTGAAATTAGCTTAAAGAGCTAAGAGTGGGAGAAATAGAAAATTTAATTCATCTAGCCTTATCCAGACCCTATGGAAAATCCCAATGGTATACATAAAGCTCCTCTAAAACAAAGGGCAGGCCACTCCTTTCTCCTCAAGCAAGAAGAGCCTACTAGACAAGTTGGCATCATACAGGCCTCGGGCTTGTTACTTAATCCAGTACAAGAAGCCACAATGTTCCATTTCCCAAGGCTTACACATTTCACTCTTTTGATGTGAACATTTCATGCTGGGAGGACCAAAAGATCCCAAAGTTCACATGTTTACAGCTTCTGAGTCATTCTGATAGAGCTGTGCTATCTGTTGATGTGAAATAAAACCCCCCTGTACTAAAAGCTGGAACACTAATCAGGGCCAGCCAGGTTCTCTCTCCTTCTTCCACATGTACGACGGATGATCTGAACCAGAAGCTTGTGCTCTGTCACTAAAGACCAAGAGGAGGACAAACATGCCCCACAAGCGTAGTCCCACACTGCTGCAACAGATCTAAGCTGTTTTTCAGTTTACTGAAGAGCAGGAAGCTGTACCCACCACTCAGTTTCTCTGACAACTAATCCTCTTAAGCCAACAAAATAAGGACAGTATCTCAACAGTCATGCTGTTTTTTTTTTTTTTTTTTAATTTCTTGGCATATGAGATCTAAGTTTCATGACCAGGGATCGAACCCACACCCATGGCATTGGAAGCTTGGAGTCTTAGCCATTGGGCCACCAGGGAAGTTCCTGTCTTGCTTATTCGTGCCCCTGGTGGAAAATAGCTGAGGTATTCCCTCCCCTGGCTGGTGACAACCAACCATTTCAGCAACAGGATTCTACATGTCCTTCTCTTCCAGCACATGACCTGTTCATCACTCACAAAAGCACTCACCTGGTGTGGCATGACGGGTATAGGAGGAGATCTTTACCTGGTTTCTTCAGGCACCATGAAGAAAGACGGCCAAAAATATCAAAGAAATCGTGAAGGTGTTGTTTCCCCGACTGTGGAATCATTGGGAGCATGGTTATCAACACTAAGACTCCTGTTGTGAGGACAATGACGTCGGTGTCCATCTGGAGGAGGGAAGGTCAAGTGGGAAGACACCTCTCAGGTGCGCAGCATTAGATCAGCACACTTAAAGGTTCTCAAGTTAGAACACAGGCAGACACTCATCCTACCCCTTAGGATGCTGGGGGCATAACACTGAAACGGACTCAACCACAAGCCACTGAGGACCAGATCAACCAAGCTGCGTCTGTGGGGACCACATTGACGCACCAAACTCATCCAGGGCAGGGCTTAAACGTGGCTTAGAAAATCCCAAACCCAGATACTTCGGATGCGCTATAAACAGCCCTTGGCGGGGAGCACTAGTTGCTTTTGAACAGAACAAAGAAATGTTGCTATTCTTGTTCATTCAGCCAAATTATGCAGTACTTACTCTTTAAAAGTCAGGTAAAAAGACCCATATACATGAACAAGTCATTCTCTATTTCTAAAGGATCATAACATAAGTATAACTTAATAAGAAATTAGTATAGCACTAACAAATCTTCTTAATGGCTCACCTCACAGCAGTATTTAGAGACCAGCAAATAAAAAAGATACAGGGACCTCTGACCACGTCTACAATTTAAACATCAAGTCATATAAATTTAGACTAACTGAACTTAATAACCGATGAATAATAAATCAACTCAGACTAGCTATAGTGGCTCACCTGACCCATAATTAAATTATGAATGTCTGCCAAGTAACTGGAATTCAGACTGAAGAAACAAGACATTAAACAAAAGACTACCATGCAGGTTAGAACATTCATTATTCCTCATAAAAAAGGAACCTATGAGTCTGAAAATAAAGTTTGGGTTTTTTTTTAATTAATATGAATTTATTTATTGGGTAGTGCTCGGTTTCAATTGCAGCATGTGAGGTCTTTAGCTGAAGCATGCAGGGTTTTCAGCTGTGGCATGAGAACTCTTAGCTGTGGCATGTGGGATCTAGACCCCAACCAGGGTCTGGACCTGGGGCCCCCACACTGGGAGCATGGAGTCCCAGCCACTGGACCACCAGGGAAAGTACCTGGAAATAAAGTTTTAAATAGATTTAGTTTTTACATCTAGCACCAAGCCATCTGTTATGGCAGTTATCTAATAGAAAAAACATAAGATACTGATAGGAGAACCAAGAATCTGTAATGAGTTCTGACTAAAAAAAAAACAGAAACAAAAACACTAACAAAACATCCTAACTGAAAGTTTGGGTTAACAGTTTGTAAGTATTTTCAAGGCTTATTCTTTTGGAAAAGGTTAAGCATTCTTCAATCTGAACTAAACAATGTGCCTCAAAATCAGATTATATTCTCATCGATCCATTCATCCAAAAAATTAAGCTGTTGAAGTGGCTCCTGCTTCTCCTTAACATTAAATGCACATCTTTATGACGCCCTACCGCCGTGACTCCCCGAGACCCGCCTCTAGGGAGGATAAACAGCTGCCCTTCGCTAGCACAGACAGACATCAACTCGCACGGTGCTGTGTCAGATGCCTTCAAAGGCTGGCCATCCTGGCACAAACGCTACTGGGCACCCTCATGTCTGGGAGGTGTGGGCAGCTCATATCACCCACATTTCCCTAGTTTACAGGCAGGAAACAAGCCCAGGAAGTAAAACAGATTAAACAAACACCCTATGTATTTCAGTAAGCCATGGTCAAAATTGAAACCATAAGGTCCTACTTGGGTTTTGACTCCGTAGAAAAGTGCACTAAGCTGAGTGCAAAAAAAGCAGAACACAGTCTGGTAAGGGCTTCTACCAAAAAAACCTCAGTTACAGCTGCAACCAGAACCTGCTCCTAAAGAGTTAAAAGTCTTAGCCATTTTGCTATTAGCCAAAAGAGAACGCAGAAATAGGGATTCCCCCAAGACAAACCAGTACCTTTCTAACTGACAAAAGGCTAGACAGTGTTGAAATCAAAGAGGGCTGGGATAGCATACGTTGAACCAATCTGATCGAACAGTGACCATATTTGCTTGGATCACACATAATTACACTAGACACAGTGATGCACTGAGAGTTTCCTAAGCACCAAGTTTGAACCATGTTACAATTAGAACCAAATGCCTAGAAGTCTTTAAACTCTCAAAGTTAAAATCTAGCTGGCTGGTTTTAAGGTCCTCAGAATTTCAGAAATTATATGATGAAGCTATTTTGTGCAAATCCTTACAAACATCGTACCTTGAGACATTTTAGTAGAGAAGGCAGAAGAGGTGCTTGAGAGAGCTTATGCTTCCACGACGGCTGCAGCCTCACGACGTGGCCCAGTAGCAAGAGGGCGGATAACCGAGAGGCGGCCTTGCCCACATATTCATTCATTTTGTCCAAGAGGTGCTGAACATGCACAAGAACAAGAGAAACGATCTCAATAAAGCTGGGGAAAGTCAAGGGACCCCAGGGAAACACTCAGGTGAATGCATGAAGTGCACACGAGGAGAGGCAGCAGTGACCAGCTCCAGTCTCTCGAGTCATCACTTGGATGTAAAAAAGGGTCGTGCAGGCAAAGAGATCAAACTCAAGGTTTTTTAAAGCCATGCAAACAAACACACTGTTGCGTTGCATGAGTCCTAAGAGAGGGCAGCCAGTCTGCAACTCCTGAAAAACAGTCCCCACAATACAGGTCTGTAAGCAGGACGGAGACTCCTGTGTATCTTTCTGAGATACAAATAGGCCACTTCTTAGAATAACCACTGTTCTAATAAGCCTCTAACAAGTGGAAGCTGCTGAAGCTTCAGGGGGTCCTACTGGAAGCAGCTATTTATTGCTACCAGGGCCTTGCCTCCATGGTTTGGCCCCAGATAAAACTCAGGTAGCAGCAGAAGTTAAAATTCAGCCCAGAGTGGAAAAAAAAACAAAAACAAAAACAAAGAAAACCCACCCAAGAAGTACTGTAAACGGCAAACAATGGCAAGGCCTTCAGACGCCAGTTAAGTAAATCACCAGTACACACAAACTCAAGACAAATCAGAAGGCTTTGTTAGCTATTTACCATCAACAAAAATAAAAGCGAAACAAAACATAAAGGAGTCTTCCAGTGCCTGGTGCTTGGAAAGAGCACTAGGCAATTAGCCCCATGAGGTACTCACATTTACAGCTTTTGCCATATGGATTGAAAGTCTAAAACCAGGATTAAAACCCTTCTCAGAGCACGTGTTTAAAGATGGGTATCTTATGGATCGTCGTCACTGGACAATTATAGCTTAGGATGACAGGATTTCCTCTGAGAGCAAGATCTTTGAAGGCCTCCGAAATATGTTGTATTTCGAAACCTTTTCAGGAAACAAAAGTCCTGACGACTATTTGTATGTGTAGTTACAATCTGGGAGCAGCGTCATCAGTAGCACACGGAAGTGGAAGCAGTAAGCTATAAACACACCGGGTATTGGGGCTGCACAGACGCAGTCACGGCCTTCAGAGAAAGTGTATCAGATCTTTACCATTCAGCAGGTACCTTATCATGGGGCTCTTGCAAGGTAGTCAGGATGTGCAATACAGGCTGAGAGTTGGTTTCCAGGTAATAATCCACCAAGGTGTTCACAAGCATCGGACCACGATCTAAAGAAAGAAAAGGACTGTTTATAATAGTTATTTCCTCTAACATTCTAAACCTACCTCCAATATTAATAATTGCCAGTAACAAAATTCAGAGAATGTTTCTTTGTACACTACCCAAAGTAACATGCAGTGCTGTATTTCTGTTTTCTAAAATGAACTTAGGTTTAACAGGATAATATCAAGTTTATATGCCTAAGTAGCCATAGTCCAGTTCAGCTGCTCATTCGTGTCTGACTCATTGTGACCCCATGGACTGCAGCTTGCCAGGCTTCCCTGTCCATCACCAACACCCTGGGCTTGCTCAAACTCATATCCATTGAGTTGGTGATGCCATCCAACCATCTCATCCTCTGTCATCCCCTTCTCCTCCTGCCTTCAATCTTTCCAAGCATCAAGGTCTTTTCCAATTCTTCACATTAAGTGGCCAAAATATTGAAGGTCAGCCTCAGCATCAGTCCTTCCAATGAATATTCAGGACTGATTTTCTTTAGGATTGACTGGTTTAATCATCTTGAAGTCCAAGGGACTCTCAAGAGTCTCCTCCAGCATCACAGTTCAAAAGCATCAATTCTTCAGTGCTCAGCTTTCTTTCTGGTCCAACTCTCACATCCATACATGACTGGAAAAATCATAGCTTTAACTAGACGGACCTTTGCTGGTAAAGTAATGTCTCTACTTTTCAATATGCTGTGTAGGTTTGTCATAGTTTTTCTTCCCAAGAGCAAGTGTCTTTTAATTTCATGGCTGCAGTCACCATTTGCAGTGATTTTGGAGCCCAAGAAAATAAAGTCTGGCATTGTTTCCAATGTTTCCCCACCTATTTGCCATGAAGTGATGGGAATCAGTGAACTAAAAATGGATCAGAATGGGCAAATTTAATTCAAATGACCATTATATCTACTACTGTGAGCAAGAATCCCTTAGAAGAAATGGAGTAACCATCATAGTCAACAACAGAGTCCAAAATGCAGTATTTGGATGCAGTTTCAAAAATGACAGAATGATCTCTGTTCGTTTCCAAGGTAAACTACTCAACATCACAATAATTCAAGTCTATGTCCCAACCACTAATGCCAAAGCTGAAGTTGAACAGTTCTATGAAGACCTACAAGACTTTCTAGAACTAACACCAAAAAAAAAGATGTCCTTTTCTTGATAAGGGACTGGAACGCAAAAGCAGGAAGTCAAGAGATACCTGCAGTAACAGGCACGTTTGGCATTGGAGTACAAAATGAAGCAGGGCAAAGGCAAACAGAGTTTTGACAAGAGAACAAACTGGTCACAGCAACACCCTCTTCCAACAACACAAGAGACAACTCTACACATGGACATCACCAGATGGCCAATACCAAAATCAGACTGATTATACTCTTTGCAGCCAAAGATGAAGAAGCTCTATACAGTGCGCAAAAACAAGACTGGGAACTGACTGTGGCTCAGATCATGAACTCCTTACTGCAAAATTCAGACTTATATGGAAGAAAGTAGAAGAAACAACTAGACCATTCAGGTATGACCTAAATCAAATCCCTTACGATTATACAGTGGAAATGACAAATAGATTCAAGGGATTAGATCTGATAGAGTGCCTGAAGAATTATGGACGGAGGTTTGTAACACTGTAGAGGAGGCAGTGATCAGAACAAACTCCAAGAAGAAGAAATACAAAAAGGCAAAATGGTTGTTTGAGGAGGCCTTACAAATAGCTAGGAAAAGAAGAGAAGCGAAAGGCAAAGGAGAAAAGGATAGATATACCCATTTGAATGCAGAGTTCCAAAGAATAACAAGGAGGGATAAGAAAGCCTTCCTCAGTGATCAATGCAAAGAAATAGAGGAAAACAATAGAACTGGGAAAGACTAGAGATCTCTTCAAGAAAATTAGAGATACCAAGGGAACATTTCATGCAAAGATGGGCACAATAAAGGACAGAAACAGTATGGACCTAACAGAAGCAGAAGATATTAAGAAGAGGTGGCAAGAATACACAGAAGAACTATACAGAAAAGATCTTAATGACCCCGATAACCACGATGGTGTCATCACTCACTTAGAACCAGACATCCTGGAATGTGAAGTCAAGTGGGCCTTAGGAAGCATCAATACAAATGAAGCCAGTGGAGGTGATGGAACTCCAGCTGAGCTATTTCAAATCCTAAAAAATGATGCTGTGAAAGTGCTGCACTCAATATGCCAGCAAATTTGGAAAACTCAGCAGTGGCCACAGGACTGGAAAAGGTCAGTTTTCCTTCCAATCCCAAAGAAAGGGAATGCCAAAGAATGTTGGAACTACCACACAATAGCACACATATCACACGTTAGTACAGAGAAGGCAATGGCACCCCGCTCCAGTACTCTTGCCTGGAGAATCCCATGGACGGAGAAGCCTGCTAGGCTGCAGTCCATGGGGTCGCTAAGAGTTGGACAAACTGAGCAACTTCACTTTCACTTTCATGCATTGGAGAAGGAAATGGCAACCCAATCCAGTGTTCTTGCCTGGAGAATCCCAGGGACAGGGGAGCCTGGTGGGCTGCCGTCTATGGGGTCACACAGAGTCAGCCATGACTGAAGCAACTTAGCAGCAGCAGCACACGTTAGTAATGCTCAAAATTCTCCAAGCCAGGCTTCAACAGTACATGAACCGAGAACTCCCAGATGTTCAAGCTAGATTTAGAAAAGGCAGAGGAACCAGAGATCAAATTGCCAGTATCCACTGGATCATAAAAAAAGCAACAGCAGCAGCAGTGACAAAAATAATTCATGCCTATTGTTAACAACTCAGATTACATGAAAGGGAATAACACACAAGTGACAGCTTTCCTCAACGCTGGGCTCACAAGCCATTGCAAAGACAAACACTCTTGGCTTTGGTTCATGTCCTTTCAAAACTTTTCATCCTGGCAGCAGTGCCCACACACAGCCCGCACATCCACACAGCCACAGTTTGTGCACACCCATGTCTTTTCCACTCAACACGGTGTGGTGGAAGGGTCTCCCTTCTTCCTGCTGTCACGACACCTTCCACGATAGCACTGACGACCTGCTTCCTTCTCTGTACCGAGCTCCTCGCTCTCCTCACAGCTCTACTGTTAATTCAATCAGCCACCTACTGAAGGATACTTTGGTTTTTCCAAGTTTCTGTTACATTTCATTCAAGTGAATGAAATATAGATTCTTATAAGTGGACCAAATGGCATGTGCTTTTAATTAATGACAGATATTCCAAAAGGGGTAAACTCCCATGTATTCATTCTCCTGCTAACAACACCCATTTATATGACCAATATTTGATTTCTGCCAATACGGTTAAGCAAAAAAAACAGTACTGTTTAAACTTATATTTCTATGCTTAAAAAGAAGTTCTAGGTGGCTCAGTGGTAAAGAGTCTGCCTGCCAACCCAGGAGACACAGGAGATGCAGGTTCAATCTCTGGGTCAGGAAGATCCTCTGGAGGAGGGAATGATAACCCACTCCAGTATTTCTGTCTAGAAAAATTCCATGGACAGAAGAGCCTGGTGGGCTACAGTCCACGGGGTTGCAGAGTCAGACACAACTGAGCATGCATGCAAGCATGTTTCATATTAAAAATGGCATATGATTGACAGATGAAATGATGTATCTGGGATTTGTTTTAAAATACCTATGCGGGGGGAAGTCAGGAAGTTCACTGAAACAGTAAAGGCTAGGCAAGCAGGGTTCCTTATGGGATTCTTACTTCTGTGTTTGTGAGTTTATGTGAAGGGATTCCCAGGGGGCTCTGTGGTAAAAATCTGCCTTCCAATGCAGGAGACTCGAGTTCAATCCCTAGGTCAGGAAGATCCCCTGGAGTAGCAAATGGCAACCCACTCCAGTATTCTTGCCTGGGAAACTCCATGGACAGAGGAGTTCTGGCGGGCTACAGTCCACGGGGTTGCAAAGAGCTGGATGCAAGCAAGCAACTGAGCGTGTGCACAGCCCGTGAATGAACAGCCCCATAGCCGAAAAGTGAGCACACATGCAGAATGGACCCAGCCATGCGCGCTTTCTCCTGGTGGTTTTAGAGACTCTCTTTAGAAGATGAAGTGGCTAACCAGGGTAGGGTCTGGCTTACCAGAACTGAGATTCTCTTTAAAGACGGCTGTTCCGTCGCCACGCACACTCAGCAGGGGAGAGTCCAGCATGGAGAGGAGCTCCCCAACATTGGCTTGCTGGGCCATTGTCTGACACGAATGTGCTCTGCTGCTTCAGGATGCGCATTAAAGACTTTGAAGGTTCTTCATTGGTGCCACGACCAGACTGAAAAATAGAAGAGGAATGCTGTGATAAAATGGTCCCATTTTTCTCCACACAAACCTACTTGCCAGACAATCTGAGCATGTTTTCAAAGCAGTGTTTGTCCGGAACACTGTTGATAAAAAGCAGCTAAGGTGTGTAAATAATGGTGTTCTTGACAAATTTATGAAGAGGAATTCTAGGCAATGCAACAGAGAGAAACCTAATTACTTAAAAAAAAAAAAAACAGTTGGAATCATCCCAGCAACTTAGTAACAGGACTAAATTGAAGTTTTATTAGTTTTATTAATTACTGCTGATTCTACCTTGGGTTTAGGCTTCAAATCACTGATCCAAAGAGTAGATGAACCATTTCCAGAAGAACTGAAAGAGTGCTATCTTCTTGATAACCCCATCAGTGTCTAGAAGACAGTATGGCCGGTTAGGTCACAAGTGTATGAGTTCGAAACCTGATTTCAACTTGGGATGGTTCCTCTGTTTTCAATTTATGCCCTTCATTCCAGACACCGATCCCACACTCCAATGCTGCTGGTTACAGCGAAGTGGGTATGAATGAACAGGGGTATCAGGGCAAACCCTGCACCTTCAAATACTCAGTCCTTCATAGCAGTGGAGCAGTAACTTTATATAAAAAGGCAGCTCACTCTCCACGAGTCACTAGACAAACTTAAAATCATTTTTCCCCACTATGGTTTTTAAAGCTCTATTTGTAAAAATAGCTACCATGTCTTAGACAGGCACTGCAAACCCTTCACAAATATCATCAAATATACTCCATATATAACTACAGTATGATTGGTTATTTTATCCCCCATTTTACAGGGAGAGGAACAGAGATCAAGCTATTTGCTTAGTGTCACAAAGCTGCTGCTGCTGCAAAGTCGCTTCAGTCATGTCTGACTCTGTGCGACCCCACAGACGGCAACCAGGCTCCCCGTATGACTGAAGCAACTTAGCAGCAGCAGCACACGTTAGTAATGCTCAAAATTCTCCAAGCCAGGCTTCAACAGTACATGAACCGAGAACTCCCAGATGTTCAAGCTAGATTTAGAAAAGGCAGAGGAACCAGAGATCAAATTGCCAGTATCCACTGGATCATAAAAAAAGCAACAGCAGCAGCAGTGACAAAAATAATTCATGCCTATTGTTAACAACTCAGATTACATGAAAGGGAATAACACACAAGTGACAGCTTTCCTCAACGCTGGGCTCACAAGCCATTGCAAAGACAAACACTCTTGGCTTTGGTTCATGTCCTTTCAAAACTTTTCATCCTGGCAGCAGTGCCCACACACAGCCCGCACATCCACACAGCCACAGTTTGTGCACACCCATGTCTTTTCCACTCAACACGGTGTGGTGGAAGGGTCTCCCTTCTTCCTGCTGTCACGACACCTTCCACGATAGCACTGACGACCTGCTTCCTTCTCTGTACCGAGCTCCTCGCTCTCCTCACAGCTCTACTGTTAATTCAATCAGCCACCTACTGAAGGATACTTTGGTTTTTCCAAGTTTCTGTTACATTTCATTCAAGTGAATGAAATATAGATTCTTATAAGTGGACCAAATGGCATGTGCTTTTAATTAATGACAGATATTCCAAAAGGGGTAAACTCCCATGTATTCATTCTCCTGCTAACAACACCCATTTATATGACCAATATTTGATTTCTGCCAATACGGTTAAGCAAAAAAAACAGTACTGTTTAAACTTATATTTCTATGCTTAAAAAGAAGTTCTAGGTGGCTCAGTGGTAAAGAGTCTGCCTGCCAACCCAGGAGACACAGGAGATGCAGGTTCAATCTCTGGGTCAGGAAGATCCTCTGGAGGAGGGAATGATAACCCACTCCAGTATTTCTGTCTAGAAAAATTCCATGGACAGAAGAGCCTGGTGGGCTACAGTCCACGGGGTTGCAGAGTCAGACACAACTGAGCATGCATGCAAGCATGTTTCATATTAAAAATGGCATATGATTGACAGATGAAATGATGTATCTGGGATTTGTTTTAAAATACCTATGCGGGGGGAAGTCAGGAAGTTCACTGAAACAGTAAAGGCTAGGCAAGCAGGGTTCCTTATGGGATTCTTACTTCTGTGTTTGTGAGTTTATGTGAAGGGATTCCCAGGGGGCTCTGTGGTAAAAATCTGCCTTCCAATGCAGGAGACTCGAGTTCAATCCCTAGGTCAGGAAGATCCCCTGGAGTAGCAAATGGCAACCCACTCCAGTATTCTTGCCTGGGAAACTCCATGGACAGAGGAGTTCTGGCGGGCTACAGTCCACGGGGTTGCAAAGAGCTGGATGCAAGCAAGCAACTGAGCGTGTGCACAGCCCGTGAATGAACAGCCCCATAGCCGAAAAGTGAGCACACATGCAGAATGGACCCAGCCATGCGCGCTTTCTCCTGGTGGTTTTAGAGACTCTCTTTAGAAGATGAAGTGGCTAACCAGGGTAGGGTCTGGCTTACCAGAACTGAGATTCTCTTTAAAGACGGCTGTTCCGTCGCCACGCACACTCAGCAGGGGAGAGTCCAGCATGGAGAGGAGCTCCCCAACATTGGCTTGCTGGGCCATTGTCTGACACGAATGTGCTCTGCTGCTTCAGGATGCGCATTAAAGACTTTGAAGGTTCTTCATTGGTGCCACGACCAGACTGAAAAATAGAAGAGGAATGCTGTGATAAAATGGTCCCATTTTTCTCCACACAAACCTACTTGCCAGACAATCTGAGCATGTTTTCAAAGCAGTGTTTGTCCGGAACACTGTTGATAAAAAGCAGCTAAGGTGTGTAAATAATGGTGTTCTTGACAAATTTATGAAGAGGAATTCTAGGCAATGCAACAGAGAGAAACCTAATTACTTAAAAAAAAAAAAAACAGTTGGAATCATCCCAGCAACTTAGTAACAGGACTAAATTGAAGTTTTATTAGTTTTATTAATTACTGCTGATTCTACCTTGGGTTTAGGCTTCAAATCACTGATCCAAAGAGTAGATGAACCATTTCCAGAAGAACTGAAAGAGTGCTATCTTCTTGATAACCCCATCAGTGTCTAGAAGACAGTATGGCCGGTTAGGTCACAAGTGTATGAGTTCGAAACCTGATTTCAACTTGGGATGGTTCCTCTGTTTTCAATTTATGCCCTTCATTCCAGACACCGATCCCACACTCCAATGCTGCTGGTTACAGCGAAGTGGGTATGAATGAACAGGGGTATCAGGGCAAACCCTGCACCTTCAAATACTCAGTCCTTCATAGCAGTGGAGCAGTAACTTTATATAAAAAGGCAGCTCACTCTCCACGAGTCACTAGACAAACTTAAAATCATTTTTCCCCACTATGGTTTTTAAAGCTCTATTTGTAAAAATAGCTACCATGTCTTAGACAGGCACTGCAAACCCTTCACAAATATCATCAAATATACTCCATATATAACTACAGTATGATTGGTTATTTTATCCCCCATTTTACAGGGAGAGGAACAGAGATCAAGCTATTTGCTTAGTGTCACAAAGCTGCTGCTGCTGCAAAGTCGCTTCAGTCATGTCTGACTCTGTGCGACCCCACAGACGGCAACCAGGCTCCCCGGGTCCCTGGGATTCTCCAGGCAAGAACACTGGAGTGGATTGCCATTTCCTTCTCCAATGCATGAAAGTGAAAAGTGAAAGTGAAGACTCTCAGTCGTATCCAACTCTTAGTGACCCCATGGACTGCAGCCCACTAGGCTCCTCCGTCCATGGGACTTTCCAGTCAAGAGTACTGGAGTGGGATGCTATTGCCTTCTCCACAAAGCTAGCAGGAGGCAAAACTAGGGAGAACTGAAATTTGACCCCAAATGTACTTCATTCAAATCCCTAAGTCCATAAACATGACATTAAACTAACTCGTGGTTGTGATCACCACAGTGACTGTGTGAGGCAGGCAGATATTATCTTTATTTTACAAATCAGAGTATGATATTCAAAAAGGATAAACAATTCTGCCAAGGACCCACAGTAAAGCAGAACTTAGATGGCTCAGCTCTCAGACCAACAACTGTGTATGTCACTTGCAGCCACATTGAAATATACTCTTGATTTGTACTTGCTTGTCTTTGAGTAAGCTAGAGTAACGTTCTGGAACTGGCGGTCCAGTGACTAAGACTCTGTGCTCCTAGTGCAGGGGGCCTAGGTTCAATCACTGGTCAGGGAGCCAGACGCCACATGCCACAACTACAGATCCTGCTGCTGCAACTAAGACCCAGCGTGGCCAATGAAACATTAATACATAAACAAAAATACATACTGAAAAAAAGGAACAGTTCTCAGGCTTCAGTCTGTATTAAAATCACCTGAGATCTAACTTTCTGGGCCCATTTGGGAACTGAATTGTGGACTCAGGAATCTTCATTTTAATAAGCACTCCAGAATAATTCTTTTAAGGGTAAATAAGCCCCATTTGAGGAACAGCACAGAAAGGAAAAACTCTGCTAATGAAGAGTTAAGCTCCTCCTACTAGAATGCCAAATTTGAAGTAGCAATGACCCCCTGAAACTGGTGAGTATTAATTTATTATTATCTATGCTCTTGTTTAATTACAACCTGGTGATATTCAGTGATTTTTCTTGTGGTGAATCAGAAATTCACTAGTCAGAAAGATCAATTAAAACATATAAATGAATTTTTGATAGCAAATCTTGATACACAAAAGCGTGCTGTATGATACAAATATGATACAAATTTATATTTACATAAGTATAAATCCAACAGGTAAATCATAAAGGAAGTCATTTCCAAGGACTCAGAAATGTGAGACCATAATCAGTAAGGTTTCACTGTAAAAGTTGAAAGCTGAAAATAGAAACAAATTTCACCTTATTGTAAGTTAGATTATATTAAACTCACAAGCAAAGACAATACCAACCTGTCAGGGTTTATCGTTCATCAAAAGGATTAAATGAGATAACCTATATCACACAGTTAAGCACAGTACCCGGCACAAACAAACACTCACTGAGTGGTTCTCACATATCACCATTACGAATACTGGTGAAAATCTTTGGGTCACCACTTTCAAAACGACGATAACAGCACATTTATCTAGCTGATCCCCACATTGATTTCTACTTCAGGTAACTCACAAATGATTCTTGGAGTTGTTCTGCCCCTAAGTTCGGTTTTGTGCCAGCAGAGCGGATACTTGCCGTGTCTCGGCTAGTGAGGCTCCCGAGTCTGTCTTCTGTGCGCTCAGAAGGCAGTCGCGCCGGAGCTGCTCCTGGAGGCGCAGCAGCCCAGAGCAAAGCAGCAGACAAAGATGGCGCCCATCCAGTCAACTTGGCGGCACCCAGGGCTGGCCGACACGGACCACCTCACTTGTTTTCCAGGTTGTAATTTAGGTATAAAGTCTGGTTTCTGGAGGCTACTCTTTCCAAGTGCTTTACAGAAAGCAAAAATAATGTTTTAGTCTAAAATACACTCATACATTTTTTTGGCAACAACCTTTTGTTGCTTGTCTCCTCAGTTCTAAAAGTCTACCTTTCAATCATATTTTTCTTATCCCCACGAAAAATATAAATCATGGGTTTTTTTGTGGGATTTTTCATTTAAGTGCCTTAAGTTCAAGGATTTTTGACATTCTAAAAAGCCCTCTCGGGAGTTCAATCATAAGCCTTTGGAATTAGTTCCATAACCAGAATCTCTCTTTTTTAAACTTATTCAAATATTTGGTTAAGTGCAGGGTGCTAAGTAGGGAAGAAAGACTTAGCGTGTGCCATGAAGAACTAGACACACATGAGCAGGAAATGGACAAGGCTCAGTGAGGACACAAGGGAGGGAAGGGACCAGCTCCAGCGGGATGTGGTGGGAGTGGGTGAGCTGCACATGTTAAACACACTTTACAGCCTGGAGGAGACAGGGGAAAAGTCACCGAGAGGTTCGCACCACAGGCTCATCAGGCATCTGCTTTCGCCATGAAAGTCTTGCTTCCACTTTGGAAGTAACCAAGCATAGGAAACAGGAGAGGGGAGAAGCCGAGAGTTTACTATCTGAATTCATACATTTCTGTATCCTACACACCAGAGCAACATTTTGTTTAGTTTAAGACTACCACATGGCACAGTGCAGTGCCATCAATGGTGCTATTTTATACTAGGGAGTCATGACTCTCAACACCCACTCCCCACCCCAGAACCTGGCCCTCTGCCAGTCTCCTGGACCTCAGTAATAGGCACAACCATCAGTCTACAGGCGACATCTAGGTGACATCCTTGACTCTTCTGCCACTCTAACACTCACATCTAATCCTCTGGCAAGCCCACCGACTACCCCTTCTGTTTCACCCCAGTCCAAGCCCCTATCGTGTCCCCTTGAAAGATGAGGGACCAGCAGTCTCCATGACTCCTCTCCCCTACACCACCACCAAGACACTCTGAAACAGGGAATCAGACTCCACTGCTTCCGTGTAAAATCATCCAGCGGCTCCCCAGGGAGCTCACAAGAGTCAGCTCCCCTGTGGCTGCCAGGTGCACCTGACGGGGCGGCTGTGAACCCCACGCCCCGGCCTGCTTCACCACACCCTGCCATCCAGCTCTAGCCTCGGGTTTCTGAAGCTCAGGGACACAGCGCCCTGCGCCGGCCTCTGCACTTGTTGTTGCCTCTGTCCTTGGGGAGCTTTTCTCCCAGATCCTCATGTTGCTGTTGGTTTCAAGTCTCTGCTCAAAGTGTCACCATCTTGGAGAGGGCTTCCAGACCACCTAATCTAAAGCAACAGGGGGTTCCAAATCACTACTTCCGAATAAACCAAACTTAACCTCTACACTGGTAACCAGATTTGATCAAACAGAACACTTAGCATGGTCTCAACAAGCATGGAAAACAGGGATTTACCAAAGTTCGGTTTTAGTTTCTATTTTTGGCCCAAATCTGGCTGTGGCCTTGGTCTGTAGGACTGAAAGTTGAACAGTCCATCGGCCACTTTAGCAGAATTTAGCAGCATTTCTGGGACTGTGTGCGTGTGACCAGCAAGGATATGTTAATGTTACCATCATACGTAATCCACACAATGTCTGTAATGTGGACAGGCATGCATTTAGGATTACCGTTAATATCGGAACAAAGGGAGAACATTCTAGATGCAACATCTAGGCTTTGTGTTTTATAAGTTGAAATTCCATCAATACAATATTTATCCATTTATTATTATTAAAAATAAAACTTCAGTTAATGTGATTTTTATGTTCGAAAACAATTAAGGACTTTCAAATAGTTAAATATATTAATAAGTATCAAGAAGGTAGGTTCACTAGATAGCTTTACAAATAACAGTAATTATTCTTTGAGCCAAATGTTTATAAAACTTTTAACAATACTTGGCTACACAACAGAAATTAAAGTATATTTTAATTCTAACCTTTACATAATTATTTTATATTTATTATAAAAAGTAATCATTTAATAACTTCATTTAATTTGTAATCCTAATTTGTAGACTTTCAAGAAAAAGTCAGATTTGGGAACATCACATGTCTTGTGAAGGTGAATTAAAAATAAAATGCCAGCTTGTTACCTAAATTTTAAAACATCAGAAAAAAAAACCCAAACCACAGTCAACAATATCCACGATAAATCATCTTCAAGTCAAACATAAAGAATATGAAAAAAACAATGTTAAGAAAAAAATGAAATACTGAAACACATTTTATACTCACTAATCAAAAATTTCAAAACAGATTTTACAAAACCATTATAGGAAGACAATTTCTTGTAGTTTTTGTCTTGTATTTTGTGTCTGTGGGGGCTAAAAATTTTAAAAAAGCTTTTCAAGATGACTGGCATAAGCTGTCAATGACTGTTAAGGTGGCTTTAAGATGAAGGATCCTTGAGGCTTGACCAAGCTATGAATCCCAGGCACAGGTCCCTTCTAAAGCATAATTTACCAGAAACTCTCCTGAATTCCACTCTGCTTTGTCCACAAAGGTTAGTGATGGGACTAAAAGCGGCAGCTGAAGAGGAACATCTTTCTTGTATCACACACGTGCTAACACAGGGGCAATCCAGCAGTTGATGGTGCTGACCAAATACTTTTCCTATGTTAAAATTTCAAACTTTAACAATATGACTACTGAAACATAACACAAGCGCAATATTGACAAATATTTAATACAATCTGAGATTTCTGATATGTGGCATTCAGCTTGGGCCTCGAGGATATGAACAGGGCCATTTGACACTGGGTTCAAATACATAGTCAGTGGCCTTCCAGCAACGGACAGGGTGGCGCGCCCGTAAAACGCTTGAAAATGGGACTTCCTTGGACCACCAGCCCAAGGTTAAGAATCCACCTGCCAGTGCAGGGGACCCAGGTTTGACCCCTGGTCCAGGAGATTCCACATGCTGCGGGGCAACTGAACTCGTGAGCCACAACCGCTGAAGCCCATGCTCTCTAGAGTCTATGCTCCCCAACAAGAGAAGCCGCCACAATGAGACATCCCCGCTCACACACTTAGAGAAAGCCGGCCCAGTGATGAAGACTGGGTATGGCCAAAAGTAAATAAATAAATAAATAATTTTTTTTAAAAAGTTTTTTTAATGAAAAGTCAAACTCAGAAACTCTCCTGTACTCGTGAGGGAACAACGCTTCTCCCACCTTCTTGTGAGTCTACAATCTGTATTAAGACCCTGTTTGTGAACAGACAGCAAGCTTTAAGGGAAAAATCCTCACCTTATTTCCTAATTCTTATGAGGTCAAGATGAGGCAGACAGTGACGGTACAGCAAAGGGCAACCAGGGAGGCATCAGCTGAATGCCACTAGCCATCTGTGTACAAAGACAGCGGACAAAATGCCTTCCCATCTTCCTCACGCCCTTCCTGCGCACAGAAAGCTGCTGCACTGAGCACTCCCGCCTCCAAACTCGAAACCTTGCTCAGGGGCCACTCAGGCCACCCGCCTAGCCACAGACATGCTAGATCCCGGAATTCAGGGAGGATAGATTCTAGGACTCTAAGAATTCTCCAGCTCTTAGAAACCACAACAGCATACATCTCATCCCCAGAAAACTGATTAAGACAAGTAACAGACAAAGCCATGTTAAGATTAAATGCTAACTCATTAGCTCAGGGGTCCTCAGCCTAGTTCGTACACTAGAATAACCTGGAGAGGCTATGAAATCCTGAAGCCCAGGCCTCACTCCAGAGCCAGTTAAGGGGCAGGGTCCAGACAGGACATCTGGTTTGTTTTCATAGACCCATGTGGGTTTTTAAGGCACAGCCAGGGTTGAGAACCTCTGTGCTAGTTAAATGGCTTGCTCAAAACACTCAGGATTCAATTTTATTTAGTGGTTAAAACCAATTTTTGCTGTTAGACAGAACTGATTTGAGTTGCAGGTAAAGCAAGTACCCCAGCTATACAACCTTAGGAAAATTACATAACATTTCAGAGCCCAATTCCTTATCTGCAAAATGAAGACATACCAAAAGTATGGCTGTAAAGAGGAAAATAAATAACCATAGAATGCACTTAACACCACGCCTGGCACTGAATAAGCCATTAATAAATTACCGATAATTTGACTACTTACTTCAAGGCACAGAAGGTCCAGTTACTGGCAAATAGCTAAAATCATCAACATTACATCCTGAATGCAAAGAAACCTCTTTGCACCAGTGCAACCACAGACAAGATAAACGATTCTCCCCTCCCTTGCCCACAGCCGCTGCACTGAGTTTACACCTTACCTGTTCTGGGGACAATTGGTACTTCAGTTTTCTGTGCTGTCAACCTGGTGTCTTTCATGGTCACTGGAGAGAAAAAACACATTATCTGTAAATCACCATCTCACGCTGCAGTGAGATCCCAGATGCTATCAGAGGGGTGTTGGGGTTCACTGGCTTCCCACTTCACCCCATCCCTGACAGGTGGCCATCTGGTTCCCACTGGAATAAACACTCGGAATCACTGGGTGCACGGGCCTCTCCCCATCTACATTTCTGAGCAGCTGGCTGCGGGAGAATCCTTTACACTGCGCTGACCCTGTAAAGTCTACCTTTTGCTGACTGTCTTCACTAGAGCTATGAATGAGTGGGCAGTAAGTGCACGGGCAGGACAGGCTCCAGAGTCAGGGCTCAGAGTAGAGACACCCAGGCTCAGCCACTGAGCAGCCATGTAACTCTGGCTGGCTGACCGCACGTCTCTAACGTCTAACCTTAAATCCTGTCATCTGTACGGACAGGAGAGCCGTGGCGGCTGCCTCCTAAGGCTGTGTGGGGCAGAGTAACTACCCGAGGTGCCCCAGGAGTAAGAACAGCGCCAGGCATGAAGCATGTCCTGGTCCTCCATAAGCCCCCCACCCCGCGACCCAGCTGACCTATGTGCTCCCTACTTCAGGACCAGGTACGAGCTGTCCCTGTGCCCCAGAGACCAGACCTCTGCCCACTCCCGAGCCCAGTCTTCACCCTCAAATTCTCTGCTTGAACAAGCGCTTCCTCAGAGAAGCCTTCACTTCCCTCCACTCACGCCCAGACCAGGTTGAGGCCCAGCATGTGCTCTCTGTAGCTTTTCTTGGTGTCACTGACCATGACCCAATTAAATAAGTGCCATGAGTTACTGAGTGTGTCCTCATCACCAGCACAGGAGGTCCAGGCAAGGAAAGACAGGGGCTTCTTCAGCACTGTATCTCCTAAAGCTGCCACAGAGTCTGGGACTTGCTGACAGAATGACCAGGAGTCAGAACATTTCTTAAATAAATGTACAAAGCTGAACTTGGCCTTCAAAAGAGCACCACCTCAACCCAATCCCTCTGCATGACAAACATATTTGAGAACAGCCAGCATTTCTCTACTTTCTTCTCCTGCTCCCTTTTCTAAATTATATTAAATACCCATGTTTAACATGAATATATATACATTCCAGTTTGCTTTTTAAAATGTGGATCCTTCAAACTACATTTAGGTACAGCCTGATTAGACTGTGAGCTCCATGGGGACTGGAACCACCTGTTGGGTCCACTGCTGGACACCCAGGGCCTATTTAGCGTCCGGCACCCAATGGGCAAATATACCCTGTGTGGGTCAACAAAGAGTTCACCAGCTTCTTTGGTAGCCATTCCAGGGTGGGATGTGGACATGGCAGCTGAACCTCATATACAACATAGGCCTAGTACACTCAACATGGAAGAGCCTAGAAGCAAGCCCTTCAATACATGATCCTGGCCAAAGCTGAACCAGTGTGTTGGGCAGCTCTCTCACAGTTAAAACTTCATGCTCAGATGATGGGGGTAATTATCTTTCCCTGTGGAACACATTCTAGGCATTTAATACCAGCGGTCCTCAGCAGCATACTCCAAGTGTGTGTGCAGAGCTGGGCAGAGGCTGGCCTTCTGAGGAGGCCAAGCAAACCATTCAGACAGGGAGTGCTTGACAAGCCACAGTCACTCCACCAGAAGGGCTGCAGTTAAAACCCTGGAGCCTCTAATCCTGAGAATGTTAGAACCAGCTGTGAGTCCAGTGAGTCATGCAGACTCCTCTTGCAATTAATCGCAGTTCGATGTTTTACCTGAAAAGGAACATCTAAGGCAAAGGTAAAATTAGGATGTAATACCAGATGCAATCTCATAGCCTGTCCAGCCAGGATCACTGTCACAGATAAAGAAATTGGCATAGAAAGTCAGAACGGTTTTTGTCCAATGCTCAACATTAACACTTAACATCTTTACCACCATGCTAAAAGACGGTAATGGTAACAAGTGTTGGTGAGTCAAGGGCTACCTGCCATTATTTATATTTGGAAGTGTTTACTTGTTCACTTATATTTAAATCCTGCCCCGTGGAGGTACTACTAGGGAAAATCATGTGACCTGTGAATGTCCTGCTTAGAAGTGAGGAATGGAGAAGACTCTCCTCAAAAATGTGTCCCCCTGAGGGGTTCGGATGGAAACACCTGTCAGGGCGTAACAGGGCCAATGCAATGTTCTTACCTTCAGAAGCCAAATTAAAAAGGAAACGTGCCCTCAGACCTAGACCCTTCCTCTTTGATGTCTGACCCCAAAGCGTTATTCTCACCTGAAAGCAACACGGTGATTTGCCCTTCTACAAGAGCAATTAAGAAGTCTCTCTGAATAAAAATAAAGGGTAGGTTCCAGGAAGAAGATGAGAGCTCTGTGCTTCAGTGTTCTGAGATTAAGCAGAAGGAGCACAGGCCAACTTGTTTTCACATTTCACCTTCATTTCATTCTTTAGGTGTTTCCAGAGAGATGGCCTATATACACGGGCCACACACGGCCTCCAGCTAGCCCAGTCATGTGGAGGTGTCCCCAGCAGGGCCTGTACACACTGGTTCACGCATCTCTGCCCCAGCATATCTGCATTACAAGCTGAGAGCGCTAAGAGCTGTGTGCACCTTCATGAAACTCTCGTGGCAGGCACCCAAACGCCTTTAGAAAGCATTTTATCTGAAAATATCAGCTGAATATTCGGACTTTTGGAAAATCAAGTGTTGTGTATGGCCTTCTCACCCCTGGGACTCTTCAGAACCACAAACCCCACATAAAATATGTAATTATGTATCACATCGCCTAAGATAATCTTGTACAACTTGTCTATGATGTAAAAACAACTACAGGTATAATAAAGGTAAGCAGACGTCTTTTCACTGTAACTTGTTTTCTATACTGAGGTTTTTATCTAAGAAAGTTCAAAGACAATTCAGACACAGGTTGAGGCACAGATGGACTATGTCATTATCAAGTACAGCACAAAGAGAAGAGCAACATCACACTGACACCAGACAGTAATAAAATGGCAATAATACACTTTACACAGTCAGGCCTGGCTCTGGCTCCATACCGCTCAGGCGATTTCTTACAGGAATATTCTACCAAGTGAATAAAGTTGTCTTCAGCACAAATGCATCTAAAAAAGGTAAGATATGAGTTCCAATTCCTTTTCCTACTTCTGCACAGAAGGAAGTATCACTCCAGTGTGTGAAAGTGAAACAGCTGAGAGCAAAATTGGCAACATGTATAGTCGTGTGTGATTTAAATGGTCTCAGCAGTGTGGTCCCTCTCAAGGTTGTATAAACAGAGGAGGAGCTCCAGGTTCTCCATTCAGAGTGTTAGCCATCAGGGACCTGGAGGAAAATCTGCTGGAGTGTATAACCTATTTCATAGGTGGATCCTCTAGCAGCATCTTGTCTGCAGGGAGAGACACTGATTTTGGTTAGGTGTACATTTTCTATAATATAAGGCACCTCCCTGGTGGCTCAGTGGTAAGGAATCTGCCTGAAATGCAGAAGAAGCAGGTTCAATCCTTGGGTCAGGAAGATCCCCTGGAGAAGGAAATGGCAACCCACCCCAGCATTCTTGCCTGGAGAACCCCATGGACAGAGGAGCCCGGCGGGCTGCAGCCCACGGTCCGTCAGCAACTAAAGCAACAGCGACCGCCACCTCAGCCATGAACTGTTTCTTTTGCTCTAACTCTCTGTTAGCATGGACAGAGTCATTTACCAAGAAAATGAACCCAGTGTCATGTTTCAACATACAGAGCTTCTCTTAAAATAAATCTGAGCAAACTGTAAGTTTTCTTTAGGTTTCAAGTTCAAGGACTAAAATAGAAAACTCCTAGGAAATAAGGGCACAAGCTTTGATAATCTAGGACTAACACCTGTGGGTCTCAAAGGTGGTCCTCACACCAGCAACACCCATCACTTAGGGATTGAAGCCTGGTCTGAGACCTCTGAATCTGGAAGTGGGGTCTTCCAGGTGATTCTGAACCACTAGTCTAGGAAGGAGGGGGAAGGCAAGAAATATTAAATATATATATATACACTTTTGAGGTTCAAAAGGAAAAAAAAAAGATAGTGGATAAACCTTGGAAAAAAGCCCAGTGGAATTCCACCAGGTGATAAAGATACACGGACTGAACCCTAAGCCTGACAAGAATTTAGCAAGTTACAAACCTGAGTTCTCCACTTATAACTTCTTTTAATGTGACACCTAAAGTTGAGTTCCCAGTGAAGTGTAAAGAACCTTTCAATATAAAAGTTTTAACAAAATAATTTATAGTACAAGCAGTACACAGTCCATCTTTAAA
Source organism: Litocranius walleri (assembly GCA_006410535.1). NCBI lineage: Eukaryota > Metazoa > Chordata > Mammalia > Artiodactyla > Bovidae > Litocranius > Litocranius walleri. The sequence goes on along the minus strand of SJYG01000065.1, from coordinate 1,262,945 downwards.
AGACTCAGGCCTTTCCTCTCTGTGGGTTGCTTTTGTTTCTGAAAGCCCGAGTCCATTTTTAAGAGCAGTAAACTATTCGGAATGATCAACCGGCCTTCAGGCTGGGTCCATAAAGTTCCTATTCAAATTTTATCTGTGTGAATTTTGTTGGAGCTGATGGGACAGAAAAGGGTATTTGGTCCACAGCTTCCCACAAACTCTCAGAGGGGAACTGAGGCCCCCAAAATCTTAAGAACCACTGACCTTTCAACTAGTTTATGAGTTCAGCAGTTCAGACCATTTATCAAGTGAAAGATTAAATGTATGGGTTCTAGAGTCAACCAACAGGGTTCAAATCCTAGCTCAACTGACTGAATAAGTTACTGAAGCCTCCAATTTCTCATCTCCCTATCGTGTCCCTGAAAGGTTTCGAGAAGAGCTAACAGGATCACAAATGTCAAAAACTTTAGCACACTGTTTGGCATTGTGCCAATAAATACAAAATTTATTATAACAATATTACTACTACACAAAATGTACTGCTAGGTACATAAGGCTTAAAAGACAACATTTACTGACATATTTGAAACACTGATGAAGTCATTCTGTAGTTTGAAATGGATACACTCCACATTTCTCGCTGTGCTCGTGTGCTCTGTACTCAGAGCAGCACAGGTCTTAACCACTGCAGACAGTAAGGTCACGACACCTGTTCTTTCTCACCACGGCCCAGTGTGCCCTCCATCACCAACAGGAGAGTAAAATTACCCCTTGCCACTCAGATACTTCATGGGCTCTGCTGCCATCATCTTTCCTTTAGAAGGTGACCTGTGAATTCTAGGCCAGTAACTACCATGTCTTGTTTTGTATCAAAACTAGGTTTTTTAATGCACTTTACTCGTTAAATGACAATCTGAATTCATTCAGCCTTTAAAAGTGTTGCTACCTTTTGCTACTTCCCTGTATAGAAAAAAAGTTAGTACTACACAAGAGAAGTAAGAAGAAATAAGCAAGGTCCTGGGATATACATGTTTTATATACACGAAAGTTGCTTTTTTTTCTTATTCTCCCCCCTCCCAAAAATAGACACTAGACATTAAATTACTAATGTTTAGGAACTACAGGCTTAAAAAGCAAAGCATAAAAAGATAGTGGATAAACCTTGGAAAAAAGCCCAGTGGAATTCCACCAGGTGATAAAGATACACGGACTGAACCCTAAGCCTGACAAGAATTTAGCAAGTTACAAACCTGAGTTCTCCACTTATAACTTCTTTTAATGTGACACCTAAAGTTGAGTTCCCAGTGAAGTGTAAAGAACCTTTCAATATAAAAGTTTTAACAAAATAATTTATAGTACAAGCAGTACACAGTCCATCTTTAAAAGACTCAGGCCTTTCCTCTCTGTGGGTTGCTTTTGTTTCTGAAAGCCCGAGTCCATTTTTAAGAGCAGTAAACTATTCGGAATGATCAACCGGCCTTCAGGCTGGGTCCATAAAGTTCCTATTCAAATTTTATCTGTGTGAATTTTGTTGGAGCTGATGGGACAGAAAAGGGTATTTGGTCCACAGCTTCCCACAAACTCTCAGAGGGGAACTGAGGCCCCCAAAATCTTAAGAACCACTGACCTTTCAACTAGTTTATGAGTTCAGCAGTTCAGACCATTTATCAAGTGAAAGATTAAATGTATGGGTTCTAGAGTCAACCAACAGGGTTCAAATCCTAGCTCAACTGACTGAATAAGTTACTGAAGCCTCCAATTTCTCATCTCCCTATCGTGTCCCTGAAAGGTTTCGAGAAGAGCTAACAGGATCACAAATGTCAAAAACTTTAGCACACTGTTTGGCATTGTGCCAATAAATACAAAATTTATTATAACAATATTACTACTACACAAAATGTACTGCTAGGTACATAAGGCTTAAAAGACAACATTTACTGACATATTTGAAACACTGATGAAGTCATTCTGTAGTTTGAAATGGATACACTCCACATTTCTCGCTGTGCTCGTGTGCTCTGTACTCAGAGCAGCACAGGTCTTAACCACTGCAGACAGTAAGGTCACGACACCTGTTCTTTCTCACCACGGCCCAGTGTGCCCTCCATCACCAACAGGAGAGTAAAATTACCCCTTGCCACTCAGATACTTCATGGGCTCTGCTGCCATCATCTTTCCTTTAGAAGGTGACCTGTGAATTCTAGGCCAGTAACTACCATGTCTTGTTTTGTATCAAAACTAGGTTTTTTAATGCACTTTACTCGTTAAATGACAATCTGAATTCATTCAGCCTTTAAAAGTGTTGCTACCTTTTGCTACTTCCCTGTATAGAAAAAAAGTTAGTACTACACAAGAGAAGTAAGAAGAAATAAGCAAGGTCCTGGGATATACATGTTTTATATACACGAAAGTTGCTTTTTTTTCTTATTCTCCCCCCTCCCAAAAATAGACACTAGACATTAAATTACTAATGTTTAGGAACTACAGGCTTAAAAAGCAAAGCAGATATATGTATACCTATGGCTGATTCATGTTGAAGTTTGACAGAAAACAACAAAATTCTGTAAAGCAATTATCCTTCAATAAAAAAAAAGATTTTTTAAAAAAAGCAAAGCAGAAAACGAATAATCTAAAATTGTTGATGGTAATTTTAGACCAATTTCAATGGGCTTAAATCTTTTTCAGACCAATGGGAAAAAAAAGTTTTTTTCATATACAAACTATATGAAATACTGAGAGGAAAAAAATTAGTGTTTAAGTATATGCCAATTATAAATACTTATTTTTAAAGCACAAAGCTAAAGGTAGAGATTTAAATGCTATTGAGAACACTTTTCTTTCATGCTTGCAGCTACTTAATTGATAAACAAAACTAATACCATTAAAACTAATCTCTCAGAGAGATTTATAATATGAGGCACTTAGAAAGAATATCTTTTTCTAAAATGTGATAGGAAAGGATAAACACTCAACAGATCAAGATAAAAGTCGCTGGTTTGCTTAGTTATTATAAAGCCATTTAACACTTGATTCGATCAACATAGAATGTTTAACTTGACCCCCAAAGGACTTGAAATCTATGTGACTTTTAGAAAAGCTTGAAATGGTTGATGTATTGCTGTATGTGGCCCATCTGCAGTCAAGAATTAATTCCAGGAAAAGTTAATTTTAGTCCAGCAAGGCCCTAGAATCCGGAAAAGAATGGTACCTGCACTTTAACAAACTTTAAAAGAAAACACCTGTAAGATCAAGTCAGCTGTACCTCAGAGCCCCAAACTCAGCCACCACTATATATACACCAGAGGTTAGGAGCTATTTTAAGAAATGCCTCTGCAGTGAATTATAAATTAAAAGAAAAACAGCCAAACTGGTAACTTCAGCCACTGGTCCTCAACCTCTGGTGCCATCAGAATCATCCATGACTTCTTCCAAAATATATATCCAGTGTGTCCTCAGCGACATATGTAAACTGTGCATGAAGGTTTGATAGACACTACTGTTAAGAGATTTCTCATTTCCAGCAATTTCATTATTCTACAGACAGGAATATATTTGATCTGTCCTAGTCAAGACTGTTTAGTTTCACTTCACAAATGAGAACAGAAGGCATCATGTTACATTTGCAGACTGAGATGTCTTCCCTCTTAAGAATCCAATCAGGCAGTCACAGGATTTGAGACACTCCAATTTAACGGAAAACAAGTAAGAATGTGGGTAGCTGCCTAGGAATCTAACTAGGAATTTAGGAGCAAACCAAAGTCTATGACACCAGGAAATGCATGAAGCAGAGAAAGCTCACATCATTCACCCTTTCACGCACCTGATGTAAGAGTGTTTGGCATAAGACATTAACTTTAGTGAGAGGACATTTCCTGTTCACGTCTTCTGTAAACACCCCTTAAGTTTGCACCCGGCGGTTAGAGGGAGATGCTGCAGCTCCCCAGGGCCACAGCGAAGGGTGTTCCACTGCTTCTGAGGCGCCTCGGTTGCTTGATGCGCGGCCGTTAAAGTTTGCATTTCCCCAGATGACCTTAAATCAGTTTCCATATTTGCATATTCCAGGTTTACTCGGGAATGTTCAACTTAAGAATCACAGGTGGTTGCTCAGTAAATCAAGGGCTCCCACAAGGTTGGGTTTTATAATGCTTCTCGAAATTTACAGCCCCGTTTTGTCAACAAGTGCAAATTCAGATGACTCCAAGTTGATCCCCAAATTATAAATCCAAGTATCTCAGAAGAATATTATTCTATTTTACTACTTTTACCAGCTTAGGCTGTGTCAAGTGAAGTGCTATTTCTATGCTTTCTATAAAAAATCCGGCAAGGATTTCAGCATGGCTTCTTTCTGCAGTAAATGCATTGGTTTTATGAAGACATCAAATACTTTCCAGCCTAATTTAGACTACTGTGTTTATAGTCACAACACTGCCATCCCAAACAAAAGCTAAAGTATGTGAGCAAGTGGGCCCCTCTTCAAAATTAAGCACGCACACACAGGCACTTATGCACAAACCCTGGCCAACTGATTTAATCACCTGATCAGAAAGAATGACAAGTCAGATCTGATCTATTAACAGATAAACGAGAATCGTGTTAAGTACAAAGACAGGAGCACAGTCTTGGAATCAGATTCCAGTTCCAATCCTGGCTCACAGAATCCTAGAGGTGTGACCTTGGGGCACGGTACCCTGATCTCTCTGGGCCTCAGTTTCTCCATCTGAGAAATGGGAGGGATTCCTGGTGGCTGCCTCTCCCCTTTGTCGCGAGGGCTAAAGGAGGTGACGACTGCGGAGCCCTTCCACAGTGCGTGCTCCGTCAACAAGCTGCTGGTGTCAGGAGGACCGCGCCCCCTCCAAAGCCCCCACCCCCACCCCTCCAAACCCAGAACGCCAGAAGCAAAACTCTGTACTAGAAAACACAAAGGAACAGCTTTAATTCTCAAAGGGCTCTCTGACTGCCGGTTCTTCATCCTTCAGTTCCTCAAATGAATGAATGAGCGTCTAGGAGTGGCTCTGCAAATAGCTGTCTCTTAAGAATCACCTCTGCCGGCCGGAAGGTAACTGTCTTTCACCATCAATTAAACACCCAGAAGCACACCTGGAGCGAGGCACACACGCTCCTGCAAATTTCGGCGGAGACACCGAGTCCGGGCAGGTCCCCGATGCCCACAGGCAGACTCCATTCATTCCCCACCCCCACCCCACCCCCTGACCCCTCTCATCAAGCCCTGGCACCAGCCCCCACCCCCGAATCCAGACCTGCCCTCCCGCAGAGGGCCTCTCCGCACCCCGCGGAACCTGTCACCCACCGAGCACGGGGCTGGCAGAGCGGCCCACCTCAGCCCCTGCCCTCGACACCGCGGCCCGGGGGGGCGCAGCGGTCCCCTCCGCCGCCGAGGAGGGGCCAAGTGCCGGCCTGGGCCGCCTCTCTTCCCCCAGACACCCGCCAGGCCCCGTCGGAGGTAGCGAGTAATAAGAGGGAGGGGAAAGCTCTCCAAACCCCCCCTTCCCGGGGTCCCTTCCTCGGCAAGTGAGCCCCTTGCCCCAACCCCACAGGGCTTCCCAGACTGGGGTCATGGTGCCGGGACCGCCCCGAGAAGACCCCCGCGAAAAGGAAGGGGCGACACCCCCGTACTCACCCACCGTCTCCTCCCCCTCAGCTGTTTACCTCACAGCTCCTCCAGCCTACAGGGCGCCGCCATCTTGGACGCACAGCACCTCCCCCCCGTCGTGAAACGTCCACCGCCGCTGCAGCCTCCGCCACGAAAAAGAATCCCCAGCCGCACCTCGCCTCGCCCTCGAACCCGACGACCGCTGACCGTGGCCGCCTGCCCCTTTGGAAAGAAGGGGCCGTTCTGCTCATTACTGGTCGTGCTAACCGGTCGAGAAAGAGCCAAGGGGAGTCGTAAGGTAGGGGGTTTAGGGGGGTGGGGAGGCGGGGACGGGCGGAAGGATTCGAAAGGGAGCTGCTGAGAGATCTTGTGACTCCGAAGGAGGCAAAAAGAAGAGCCGGCGCGGCGGGGAGGAGCCACGCGGGAGAGCGAGGGGCGGGGAGGCGGCCACGTGACCCGGGCCGCGCGGGAGGGGCTGTGCAAGAGGCGTAAACAAGTTGGCCGAGCTGGGTGTGGTGGGGCGCCTTCTGCCTTCCCGAGGCTCGCGTGCCCGGATACTCCCCAGCTGAGGGTCTCCCTGTGCCTGCCCGCAGAGCTTCCATCTTGTTTCCCAAGGAGCCAATGGGACCCCCGTGGGCGAAGGGCATGCGGAGAATCCCACTGACTTCGGCCCCTCAGATTGCTAGCGTTTCAGACACCCGGTCACGACATCTGTGGAAAACCACCATCATCAGAGCTGGCCGCTTTTAAAGCCTAACCCCTTCATTCAATCCTTGCTCTGCCCTCTTCCTAGCTGTGTAAACCTGGACAAGTTTTGAAGTCCTTTGAGCCTCAGTTTCTTCCTCTGTGAAATGGGCGTGATAACACGAGTGGAGTGAGGATTCAGGGACATAAAGTATGGAGGGTGTTTAAGCACAGTGACCCACGAAGGGTAAATGCTCACAAGATGATGGACCTNCCCCCCACCCCCACCCCACCCCCTGACCCCTCTCATCAAGCCCTGGCACCAGCCCCCACCCCCGAATCCAGACCTGCCCTCCCGCAGAGGGCCTCTCCGCACCCCGCGGAACCTGTCACCCACCGAGCACGGGGCTGGCAGAGCGGCCCACCTCAGCCCCTGCCCTCGACACCGCGGCCCGGGGGGGCGCAGCGGTCCCCTCCGCCGCCGAGGAGGGGCCAAGTGCCGGCCTGGGCCGCCTCTCTTCCCCCAGACACCCGCCAGGCCCCGTCGGAGGTAGCGAGTAATAAGAGGGAGGGGAAAGCTCTCCAAACCCCCCCTTCCCGGGGTCCCTTCCTCGGCAAGTGAGCCCCTTGCCCCAACCCCACAGGGCTTCCCAGACTGGGGTCATGGTGCCGGGACCGCCCCGAGAAGACCCCCGCGAAAAGGAAGGGGCGACACCCCCGTACTCACCCACCGTCTCCTCCCCCTCAGCTGTTTACCTCACAGCTCCTCCAGCCTACAGGGCGCCGCCATCTTGGACGCACAGCACCTCCCCCCCGTCGTGAAACGTCCACCGCCGCTGCAGCCTCCGCCACGAAAAAGAATCCCCAGCCGCACCTCGCCTCGCCCTCGAACCCGACGACCGCTGACCGTGGCCGCCTGCCCCTTTGGAAAGAAGGGGCCGTTCTGCTCATTACTGGTCGTGCTAACCGGTCGAGAAAGAGCCAAGGGGAGTCGTAAGGTAGGGGGTTTAGGGGGGTGGGGAGGCGGGGACGGGCGGAAGGATTCGAAAGGGAGCTGCTGAGAGATCTTGTGACTCCGAAGGAGGCAAAAAGAAGAGCCGGCGCGGCGGGGAGGAGCCACGCGGGAGAGCGAGGGGCGGGGAGGCGGCCACGTGACCCGGGCCGCGCGGGAGGGGCTGTGCAAGAGGCGTAAACAAGTTGGCCGAGCTGGGTGTGGTGGGGCGCCTTCTGCCTTCCCGAGGCTCGCGTGCCCGGATACTCCCCAGCTGAGGGTCTCCCTGTGCCTGCCCGCAGAGCTTCCATCTTGTTTCCCAAGGAGCCAATGGGACCCCCGTGGGCGAAGGGCATGCGGAGAATCCCACTGACTTCGGCCCCTCAGATTGCTAGCGTTTCAGACACCCGGTCACGACATCTGTGGAAAACCACCATCATCAGAGCTGGCCGCTTTTAAAGCCTAACCCCTTCATTCAATCCTTGCTCTGCCCTCTTCCTAGCTGTGTAAACCTGGACAAGTTTTGAAGTCCTTTGAGCCTCAGTTTCTTCCTCTGTGAAATGGGCGTGATAACACGAGTGGAGTGAGGATTCAGGGACATAAAGTATGGAGGGTGTTTAAGCACAGTGACCCACGAAGGGTAAATGCTCACAAGATGATGGACCTCGAAGGCAGGGTATGGTGAGGCCTGTGACTGATCCGGAGCAGGGTGAGAGAGGCTGCAGTCTGAGGTATCTGAAAGGCTTTCTGAAGGGGTGCGCATCAAGCTAGGCCTTAAAGGAAAGGTGGGTTTTATGAAATAGAAGTGGGAGAGGCAGTTGGGAAGGAAAGAACTAAAAGAAGCTGGAGATAACACTGGGTGAGTTAGGGAAATAACAAGTTTTGTCATGGGAACCGTTTGGGTCACAAGGCAAGGCAGCGTATGGCTTAAGGGGCCTACTGTGAGAGTGGCCAGGGTTCCAGGAGGCCCAGTGTGGTCCCAGGTAAGACTGCTGTTAGCCTGTAGGGTCAGAGAGGCCCCGAGCATTAGAAGAAGGCCTTTCCTCTGGGCCAACAGTCCGTGTGAGCAGAGCCCAGGCCGTATCTCGGCCCTTAGCCACCCGCACCCACTTCTCCGGGGGGCCTGGAGCAGTGCACAGCCTTTACCACCATCCTGGCCTATTGGGCAGGTGGGCATTGAGTTGGGAATTCCACCAGCTAACACTGCCTGGAGACAGCTGGGGAGGCCAAGAGGTTGTTGCTCAAGCAGACCAGAGTGTGAACACAGGTTTCTGCTATCATGCTAATGAACTGAGCCTTAGTTTCTTTGTCTACAACATAGGGGTTTTAATATTAATCATGATGCCTACAGAATAGGGATTTGGGGTGGATTCAATAAGACCTTGAGATGTAACCAGCATAGAACCTATTGCAATAAATGTTAGTTTTGTTAGCGTTTCTCAACACTCTCACAACTGGCATCCAATCGCTGCCTGCGGTCAGTCCGCCCGTTGCTAACTTCTTTGTAGTCACCCAGCATAGTCAGCGTGGGGCCCAGAGATGGAAGGGCTGGAGGAGAAGAGGGGAGTGCCCAGGTTCTGCTAGGCCACAAACCATCTCACAGGAACAGATTCCTGCCTTGGCATTAGCACTGTGGCACACTGTGACCCCACCAGGGATCAGGAGGGATGGAGTCGGGGGATGGGCATGACTCCAGAGCTCCAGCCCAGGAATCCCCCTTCCTCACCCCTTTCTTCCTTGGCTCAGTGACCTCATCCTGCTGGAATGGTATCCTCCGAGGAAGGGAGCAGTGATACACGAGCCTCATCAGCTTCCAGCCCTCAAGGGGACCATAACTGCACTGTTACTGTTTATACAATATCTGGAAGAAGAATGGTGATAGTTCTCTCCATATGGACCACTAGGGGCTTGTGAGAAGAGGCTAGGAGGAAAGGCAGAGGCATCCCTGCCCCTGCTCAGGGGCTGGCTCCATATTTTCTGCTTTTCTGGGATTGATTTTGTCATTGACTTGTTCAGTCACTAAGTCATGTCTGACTCTTTGTGACCCCTGGGACTGCAGCACACAGGGCTTCCCTGTCCTTCGCTATCACCCAGAGTTTGCTCAAACTCATGTCCATCAGGTCGCTGATGCCACCCAACCATCTCATTCTCTGTCGTCCCCTTATCCTCCTGCCGTCAATCTTTCCCAGCATCAGTGTCTTTTTCCAGTGAGTCAGTTCTTCACATCAGGTGGCCAAAGCATTGGAGCTTCAGCTTCAGCATCAGTCCTTCCAATGAATATCCAGGACTGATTTCCTTTAGGATGGACTGGTTTGATTTCCTTGTTGTCCAAGGGACTCTCAAGAGTCTTCTCCAATACCACAGTTCAGAAGCATCAATTCTTCAGTGCTCAGACAGATGTTAACCAGACCACTGTCTTCCACGTACCTCCCTGGAGCCTCTCCACAGCATGAGCTTCTGGCCAGTCTTTCTCCAACCGTCATGTCCACACTCGGTGACAAAGCAGAAGGGATGAGCTCTTGGAGGCAGGCAGCACTGACTTGCTGTGTGTGAGGCACACCTGTGCATTTGCCTGGGCAGCATCTCCCCCTCCCCCTCCTGGGACCACAGCACCAACCTCAGGCAGCTGGACCCATCTGGCCAATCCCGGATCCCAAGCATGCCGCCAAAGGGATTGGCACAGTTGGACATGTGACCCAAATTGGGCCAATCAGGGTGCTTCCTTGAGTCTTTATACATGGATGCTTAAAGAGCTGTTGTCTTTCTTCTGGGGTCGTTGAACTAGGATAAAGCTGTGGCCCTCCCCTTCTCCCTCTGCTACCTCAGGCTCCATGAACGCTCTAGCCAAAAGATGGAAAAGATACAGAGAAAGAGAGAGATGAAAAGAGAAATGTTGGTTGCTCTCCCCTCAATTTATGAAGTCCCTGAGGCCAGCTTTACCCTGGGCTTCTGAGTTCCATGAAGTGAAAACTGTTTTCGGCAGATGCTAATTTCAGCTGGATTTCCATCCTTGCCAAAAGGCCGTCCAGATGCAATAAGATTTGAAGGCCTTTGGAAGGACCCCACTAGTCAAAATTACATCCTTTTCAGTGTCACAAGTTCATCCGTTTGAGGGGTCCTGTTGCTTCAGCTTTCTGCATGGCAGCCCTCTGCTTTCAGTTCAGTCGCTCAGTCGTGTCTGACTCTTTGCGACCCCATGAACTGCAGCACGCCAGGCCTCCCTGTCCATCACCAGCTCCCAGAGTTCACTCAAACTCATGTGCATCGAGTTGGTGATGCTATCCAGCCGTCTCATCCTCTCATCCTCTTCTCCTCCTGCCCCCAATCCCTCCCAGCATCAAGGTCTTTTCCAATGAGCCAAGTCTTCACATGAGGTGGCCAAAGTATTGGCATTTCAGCTTTAGCATCAGTCCTTCCAGTGAACACCCAGGGCTGATCTCCTTCAGAATAGACTGGTTGGATCTCCTTCCAGTCCAAGGGACTCTCAAGAGTCTTCTCCAACACCACAGTTCCAAAGCATCAATTCTTCGGCGCTCAGCTTACTTCACAGTCCAACTCTCACATCCATACATGAACACTGGAAAAACCATAGCCTTGACTAGACGGACCTTAGTCGGCAAAGTAATGTCTCTGCTTTTGAATATGCTATCTAGGTTGGTCATAACATTTCTTCCAAGGAGTGTCTTTTAATTTCATGGCTGCAATCACCATCTGCTGTGATTTTGGAGCCCCCCAAAATAAAGTCTGACACTGTTTCCACTGTTTCCCCATCTATTTTCCATGAAGTGATGGGACCGGATGCCATGATCTGAATGTTGAGCTCTAAGCCAACTTTTTCACTCTCCTCTTTCACTTTCATCAAGAGGCTTTTGAGTTCCTCTTCACTTTCTGCCATAAGGGTGGTGTCATCTGCATATCTGAGGTTATTGATATTTCTCCCGACATCTTGATTCCAGCTTGTGCTTCTTCCAGCCCAGTGTTTCTCATGATGTACTCTGCATAGAAGTTAAATGAGCAGGGTGGCAATATACAGCCTTGAGGTACTCTTTTTCGTATTTGAAACCAGTCTGTTGTTCCATGTCCGGTTCTAACTATTGCCTCCTGACCTGCATACAGGTTTCTCAAGAGACAGGTCAGGTGGTCTGGTATTCCCATCTCTCTCAGAATTTTCCACAGTTTATTGTGATCCACACAGTCAAAGGCTTTGGCATGGTCAGTAAATCAGAAATAGATGTTTTTCTGGGGGTCACCAGTCTCCTGGAGGATGGAGTCCAGGTGTCAAGAGAGTAGCCCCGAGGGCCCCTCGCAGCCCTGGCCTCTCCAGTCTTGCCATTGTCCCCTTGCTATCACTGTCAGAATGGATACATATATGTATACAAATGTATGCATATATTTTTAACTCATGTAAGTGGATTATGTCATAGATGGCAATCTGCTTCTTACTTTCTGCCCCCCTCAGCGCTGTTTTGAAACCCATGCGCGTCACTCTAGATAAATCCAACCAGCAGATTCTGTTGACAGTTATTCAGTGATGTGGATCTACCCCAGCCTCCTCTCAATTGTCCCATGGAATGACACCCGAAGCCCACCAGAAAAAGCCTGTGATAGACCTCAGTGCGCCTGCTCCCTTGAGGCTCCCCAGGCCGAGGTAGTGGTAAAGAACCTGCCTGCCAGTGCAGGAGACCTAAGAGGTGTGGGTTCAGTCCCTGGGTTGGGAAGATCCCCTGGGGGAGGGCATGGGTCAGCCCGTTCCAGTATGCTTGCCTGGAGAATCCCACGGACAGAAGGGCCTGGCAGCCTTTGGTCCATAGGGTCTCCGGGAGTTGGACGTGACTGAAGCGACTTAGCACACACGCATGCACCCGTTCCCTTATGGGTCAGCTGAGACCTTCTTTGGGATACATAACTAGGAGTAGAACTGGTGGGTCATAGAGTATGCATGGACTTACTCTTCTTTGTTGTTTTTAGAGAAAAAATTAGCTTTACAGAGGTATAGAAAGAAAGAAAGTGAAGTCGCTCAGTCGTGTCTGACTCTTTGCAACCGCATGGACGGTAGCCTGCACCAGGCTCCTCTGTCCATAGGATTTTCTGGGCAAGAGTACTGGAGTGGGTTGCCATTTGATACACAAAAGATTAATGTTATATCTTGATGACTTCGAACATGGCATAAACCTGTGGTCCCATCACCAAAGCCAAGGTACTAACCGTATCCGTCACCCCCGGAAATTTTACAGACTTAAGATAACACGAGTGTTCTCTAGGACAGTTTCCCCAGTTTACAGTCTCACTGGAAGTCTACAGAAATGCCCACATTCCTGCCAACAGTCTTCAACTGTGAAGTATAATAGGCCTATCATGGTGATACATTCTCTTTTTAACGTACCTCTCTCTATTAATGAGATGGAGCATTTCTTTATGTTCTTGTTAGTCTTGTAGGTTTTATCCTCTACAAATGGCCAGTTCTTATCTTCTGACTATTTTTCCTCTAGTAGAGTTACTCTTTTCCTTGTTGATTTGCAGAATTGCAACGCACAGAAATGTGTCCTTCATTGACTACAAATATTTCCAGTGTCTTCCCCTGTCTGTTATCATCCTATTAACTATTACTGTATTGTACTTCATTGAAAAACAGATGCTAATTTTGGTGTTATCGACCCCCCCTCCTCCTTATCGTCCTCTTTCTTTTTTGACTTATGATCTGGGTTTTTGAGGTTTTGTTCAAGGATGCCTTTTCCAACACTTACTCGTAAAGGACAGGTGGCATAGGGGCTGTAGGTGTGCAGTGCACGCACCAGGCCACCTAGGAGGACAGAGGGGGACGAGCAGAGCGGAGACCCAGGCTCCGCAGCCCTGCTGTGAGGCCTGGGCCAGTCCCCGAGCTTCCTTTTTTATACCTAGACAATAGGGACGCCACTAATGCCCTAAATACCCGGCTCCAAGGGTCGCTAGGACTGTCCAGTGAGAGACTTGTGTCAACGCTCATCAAAGCACGTGCCAAAGTGTGGGCACCAGTGAATGTTGGCGTTCTCGTCCCCTCCACTTGCACGAGCTGCTTGCACGAACTCCACTGTCTGCGGCTGCTGTGGCAGAGTGCCACAGGCAGGCTGGCTTTAAATAGCACAAGCAGAAGGAACTCCTTCATGGTCCAGTGGTTAGGACTTGGTGTTCTCACTGCCGGGGCCCCGGGTTCAATCCCTGGTCGGGGAACTAAGATCCCACGAGCCATGTGGCATGGCCAAACAACAACAGTGTATCCTCCTCCCTTTGTTCTGGAGGCCAGAAATCTGAAACCAAAGTGTCAGCAGGGCTGACTTCTTCTGAGGGCTCTGATGAGGGAGTGTTCCATACCTCTCTGCTGCCTTCCGGGGGCTGCCCGCCGTGTTTGATGATGCTCCTTGCCTTGGAGCTGTATCCCTTCACTCTCTAGCTCCATCCTCACCTGTCCTCTCTCCCTGTGTGTTTTCACAGGTGCAGATTCACTCACTGGGTAAAGAGGTGACGCGCTTCTCTCTGTGTGTCCTTTCCTCTTGTTTTTTTTTTTTTTTAAGATTTATTTATTCATGTATTTTAATTTTGGCTGCACTGGGTCCTCATTACAGGCATGGGTTTCTCATTACGGTGGCTTCTCTCATTGCACAAGCTCAGTGCACAAGCTTCAGTCGTTGTGATACGCAGGCTTAGCTGCCCTGTGGCATGTGGGATCTTAGTTCCCTAAACGGGGCTTGAACCCATGTCTCCTGCATTGGCAGGCAGATTCTTAACCACTGGACCCCCAGGGACTCCCTCCTTTCCTCTTTTCATAAGAACACCAGTCGTTGGCTTTGGGGGCCACAATAATTCAATATGACTTCATCTGAACTGGATCACATCTATAAAGACTCTACTTCCAAACAGGGTCAGATGCTGAGTTCTGGGCGGACGTGAATTGGAGGAGGGCACTAGTCAGTCCCATGCGCTTGCCTTTAGGCTGCACGGAGCCCAGCAGACAGGACGGAAAGGGCCCCATGGTGCTGTGGCTCAGAGCCAGGCCCACCCTGCAGAGCGGGCGCCCTCGGAGTGATGAGGGCAGCCTGTAGGTGGGGTTGGGGCTTGGACTTTGCTTCCAGTTTAATCAGGAATCTGACTGATGGTGTTAAGGCAGGTGGGCTTTACAGGGGGAAGACCCAGTTTTCAAGAAGGCATTGAAGTTAGACTACCTGAGGCTCATTGGCTGATCAGTGGGCAGATTTAAGATATACATGGAACAGGAGATGAGAAAGGCAGGACACGGAGGGCCCTGAGCTTAAAAAAGAAAAAGCCTGAACTGTGTGTTGCGGGCAAAGAGGGTCCTCTGAAGGTGTGAGAGTTGAGGAGGAGAGGAGAAAGCTGTCTGCTGAATATTGGAAGAGGCTCCATCTTGGCTTTGACACCTGCGGATGGAAGTTTTGAAATCCTGGGCTCCCTCTCTCCTGGGCAGGCCACCTCCTCACCCAGACCCCCGACCAAGTCTCTGTATCCCCCTTGCAGTACGATGTGGAGGACCACATTACACGGGGTTCTCCATGTCCAGGAGGAGTCTTTTAGTCACCATGAGGTGAGGTGAGGTGAAGTCACCAGTCGTGTCCGACTCTTTGCGACCCTGTGGAGTGTAACCTTCTCCGTCCATGGGATTCTCCAGGCAAGAATACTGGAGTGGATTGCCATTTCCTTCTCCAGGGGATCGTCCCGACCCAGGGATCGAACCCGGGTCTCCCGCATTGGAGGCAGACGCTTTAACCTCTGAGCCACCAGGGACGCCTTAGTCACCATGAAACGCTCCCTTTCCCCTGTCCCCCAGAGGAGACACATCCACAGCCAGAGGTTTCATTTCAGCTGGGCCTCTCCTGAAGACTATGCCAGGACTCCTTGGAAAAGATGAATCTGGATCCCTGCTTCACACCCTACACCAGAAAAACCTCCAAAAGGGTCAAAGCACTTAAGTGTCCAAAGTGAAGGCATAAAAGTGCTGGAAGAAAGCAACACAGGTGAGTTTTCTGTCATGGAGAGGGGAAGACACCTTTCTGAAAGCGGCTAGAAAGAAGCAAGAGAGGAGAGGACTGATAAATCAGCCAACCTCCAAGACAAAGTGAAAAAACCAAACCCCTTGGGTATGGCAGAAAAGGAAACAAGCAAAGACAGAAAACAACTGAGAGGAAGTATTTGCAACTTATTTCACAAGCAGGCCTCCTGATGCAGAGGTATCTCTTTAAATTCTCTTTCTAACCCACTTATTTCATGGAAAAAGAGGACAAAAGACATGAAAAGAAAGCTCACTCCAGAAGAAATGCAATCGATTTCAGGTTTCTGGCCTCCAAAACAGAATGTTTAAGAACTCTGCTGTTTAAGCCGCTGAGTTGTGGTCATTTGCTAAAGCAGCTCTCAGAAACTAACACACTGACAAGAAGGAATTTCTGGATTGTAGTGTAAAATGTTTAAAAAATACAAACCCACGAGCTCATAGTGATAACTCAAATTTAAGGAGAAAAAAGGAGAGAAGATTTAAAAGACCCAGTTATGCCAACACCTTACTATAGTAACCAGCAATTAAAAAGAAAAGATATCACTTACACTCTAATGTTTGGAAGAACTCTGGCTCATCCAGAGTTAGTGAGGGAAAGCTCTTCCTTACTGGGGGGAAAAAAGCCAGATAATAAATGCAAAAGGAATGATAGAAGGGTCACTATTTCCAACCAACAATGAAACTGTTGATTCAAGCAAGATCAGTGGAGACTGAACCCGTTAGGAGAAGGCTGTGGGAGCAGGATTTCTGCATGATGAGAAAGTCTTACTCTTTTGATCCCTGGGTCGGGAAACCCCCTGGAGGAGGGCACAGCAACCCCTTTAGTATTCTTGCCTGGAGAATCCCATGGATGAAGGAGCCTGGTGGGCTCCAGTCCTCAGGGTCAAAACTGATAGACACACTGAAGTGACTTAGCACACATGCAGAGGCTCTTCTCAGCTCGCCTTTGTGATGGAGAGAGCTGGCTGTCACCTCTTTAACCCAGGGACCGAACAACACCACGAAAGTGGGACAGTCTGACATGAGGTACCTCCAATGCCATGGAGCCCACATTACCTGAGACATATCCTTGCCTAAAACATCTCACCTGAGTTAAATCTGGGCCCTAACTTCCACTATACATGGGAGGGAGGAACAGGTTAAACAGCACCTCCAGGAAACAGACAAATCTAGAAAGCAGGCCCTTCTACCAAATTGGCCTGAGCTCTTTTAGGGGGAAAAAAAATCAGTGTCAAAAGGGATGAGGGCACTGTTCTATGGATATCGTAAAGGAGACTGATGGTGTGCACATGCACGCTCAGTCGTGTCTGACTCTCTGTGACCCCATGGACTGTAGCCCACCAGGCTCCTCTGTCCATGGGGATTCTTCAGCCAAGAGTCCTGGAGTGGGTTGCCATTTCCTCCTCCAGGGGATTGGTCCTGAGTCTTCTTCATCAGCGGGTGGACTCTTTACTGCTGAGCCTCCAGGGAAAGCTCAAAAGGAGGCTAAAGAAGCAAGCAGACGCAGTACTTGACACTGATTCCAAAAGAGCAACTCTAGACGAAAATGGGGGAAATCGGGGTAAAATTGGGTATGAACTGAATATTCAGTGATGCCCGGAAATTATTGACAGTTTTCTTGGATGTGATCACGACGGTTAGGTGATGATGTAAGAATACCTGTTTTTAGGAGATATGTGCTCAAGTATTAATGGGCAAAGTGTCATGTTGTCTGCAATATAACTTAAAAATGTTTTATCAAAAGAAAACACATTTATATACACTTACAAATGCATATAGAAAGATAAAGCACAGTTTGCAAATGATTTTTGTTGAATAACAGAAGCGGGTATATAGGTGTTCCTTAGACATGTTTCATTCACTTTCCTTGGAAATGTTTCATAATAAAGTAATCTTGCAAAAATATTGAAAGATCAAAAAATAATTGGACTTCGTGGCAAAGGGAAATCAGAGATCCCCATCCCGAGATGGTGGGATTCTCTGGGCTTCACCCTCACTCTCTGTCTGTGAAAAAAAAAGGTTTGAGCAGGATGGTTTGAACTATGTTGCTGGAGAACTCATGAGAGTTCCTTGGACAGCAAGGAGATCAAACCAGTCAGTCCTAAAGGAAATCAACCCTGAATATTCATTGGAAGGACTGATGGTGAAGCTCCAATTCTCTTGACCATCTAATGCAAAGAGCCAGCTCGTTGGAAAAGACCCTGATGCTAGGAAGGACTGAGGGCAGAAGGAGAAGGGGACGACACAGGATGAGATGGTTGGATGGCATCATTGACTCAATGGACATGAGTTTGAACAAACTCGGGAAGATGGTGAAGAACAGGGAAGCCTGGTGTGGTGCAGTCCGTGGGGTTGCAAAGAGTTGGACACAACTGAGTGAATGAACAACAACAAAAAAACTACACATAATGTAAAATTTACATTTTAACTGTTTTCAAGTGTATGTAGTTCAGTGGTGTTAAGCACGTTCACACTGTTCTGCAACCAACCGTGACCATCTGTCTTCAGGACTCTCTGCTGTTAGAGACTCTGCACCTGTTTAGTAGCTCATCTCCCCGCCCCAGCCCCTAGCAGTCAGTATTCTGTTTTCTGTCGCTGTGCTTTTGACTTCTTCAGATACCTTGTGTAAGTGGAATAAAGTGTTTGTCCTGTGATTGGCTTATTAAGCTTAACACAGTGTCTTCAAGGTTCAGACGTGTCATGTTATAGCATGTGTCAGAATTCTCTTCCTTTGTTTATTTGTTGTGGCGTGCAGGGTCTTTCGGTGCGGTGCGTGGATTCTCTAGTTGGGAAGCATGGGCTCCAGAGTGCATAGGCTTCAGTAGCTGTGGGTTTCGGGCGTAGTTGCTCTGCAGTATGTGCAATCTTAATTCCCTGAGCCAGGATCGAACCCGCGTCCCCTGCATTGCAAGGTGGACTCTTTACCACTGAACCACCAGGGAAGTCCCCAGAATTCTCTTCCTTCTTAAGGCTAAATAATATTCCATTGTGCAGATATACTGTATTTTGTTTACTTATTCATTTGTTGATAGACACCGGGCGCCTCCTCTGCTAGGCTGTTATGAATACGACTGCTGGAAAGATGGGCTTACAGGTGTCTCTTTGAGACCCTGCCTTGATGCTTCAGGTACATATCTGGGAGTGGAATGGCTGGATCTGGGCGGGGTGGCTTATAAAGGATTCTTTCCTACTTTCCAAATGAGCTTACCATACATGTCCTTTTAAACTGCAAACCGGTCAGCTTGCAGAAATGTGTACACAGACCATCTTTCAAGGATGTACCAACTATAGTCAAAAGACCGCTAGGTCCTTGATCTCTTCCCAGCCTCTGCATCCTTTTCTTCAGAGGAGGAGACCTCCCTACATGCTCTTGGGATGACAAGAAGCATCAGGAATGAAAAAACGCTCACTCTTCAGGGTACAATGATACAACAGTAATTTGAAAACCTCTGAAGGTACATGCAAAATAGATGTAATTTGAGTGCAAATCCTGGCGGCTGGAAAACAGCGCCCCCTGCAGGACACTTCTGGTGACGCTCAGCATTGAGATAGAACGCTCTTGGCCAGATGGGTTTGCATGTCCAGTTCTCTGCAGAGATGGGTGCGTCGTCCGCAATGTTTTTCCTCGGCTCTCACTTCTTTGTGGGTTCCTCTGAGGCTTTGTTTCCTTGGTCTGGAGGCTGAAGCTATGCCCCAGGCCCGGAGACCCCTGACCCACATAGGATGTGGGGAAAGACTGAGTCTCTCCCGTCTCAGTAGCCACAGAAAACTCTTGTTATCCAGGCTCCAAGGCCACTGCCTGCTGGGGCTGCTGCCTGGTTGTGGTGGGGGTGGGGCCTTGACCAGGGAGGTGAGGATCCGTGGGGCGATTTTCCCCCTCCTCAGGCTGGTTAATGACCCCACACTCAACTTCACACACACACACATATTCAGATACATACACACTGCTTGTTGGGAATAATAGAAACGTGTGTCAAATAATACACACAGGCTTACTGATGCTGTCGTGTGCTTGTCGTGGAGCTGGACGGAGGAGTAGCAGGCGGGGTCCTTGCCCTGATGGGGTCTGGCAGGTGCCACACACACACACTTATCACATGTGGACTTGACTCTGGTGCCAGCTGCCCCTGGGGCTGCTCCTCCCATCATTCGGTCAGTAATTCCTAGGGACCACCTGCTCCCTGAGACTGAAGGACAAAAGGCTTGCGAAGGCCCTGCAGCCTCTCTGGCCTGGGTAAACGTCCAAGGGACTTTCACTCCTTCCTCCACGCCCACAGCCTCCTGTGTGTGTCCAGAGAATACAAACGCGGAAGTCACCGAGGGTTCACAGGGCAGTAACCAGATGTCATGAGTCTCATTAATAATCAACCTA
Source organism: Litocranius walleri (assembly GCA_006410535.1). Taxonomy (NCBI): domain Eukaryota; kingdom Metazoa; phylum Chordata; class Mammalia; order Artiodactyla; family Bovidae; genus Litocranius; species Litocranius walleri. Next base: position 1,243,270 of record SJYG01000065.1, on the reverse strand, counting down.
CCATGTAAATGAGCACAGCCCACCTGCTAGGAATCGGGCCGACACGCCTTTTTCGCTCGTTTGCCCCAGCAGCTCAGGCTTCTGGACTGTCCTATGAGAGGGGAAAGGGCAGAGCTCTTGAGCCTTCTGTTGAGGATTCTGCTGAGATGTGCCGCCTCCCCCATTTAAAGCACTGTAGCATGTGTAAAAAGTTTTGTGTGTATCATTTTAGCTTGCTACCTGTAGCTCCGAGGGAAGCTTTATCTTAGCTCCATTTTAGAGATGCAGTTCTGAGGCTCGGGGAGGCCAGTGGCTGCCTATGGTCTGCAGCTGGTGAGTGTCAAGGCCAAGTGCAACCCAGACCACAGCGTGTCCTCAGACCACAATGGTGTCCCCATTGCCCCAGCTGGCTGGAGAATCAGACATTACCTGCTCTTTTAGCTGCCACTGGGGTCTCATGCTTTATAAAAACCTGTGCAAGCTACGAGGGACTTCCCTAGCAGTCCAGTGTCCAAGTCTGAGCTCCCAATGCAGGGGTCCCAGGCCCAGTCCCTGGCGGGGGAACCAGATCCCACATGTTGCACCAAGAGCTGGCATGCGGCAGTGAAGATTTTCACAAGCCACAACCAGGAAGTTCCTGCGCGCCTCAACTAAGACCTGGCACAGCCAAACAAATAAAGCACTAAAAATAATAAAACATATATGAGTTTCCTAGATGGGAGGCAATAAACAAGGGTCTCCATTAGGAAGGGCTGTGGAAAGAGTTAGGAGTCCTGCCCCTGCTTCTTGGGAACTGTGTGACCTCAGCAAGTCTCTCTCCAGGCCTCGGCTTCCCCTCCTGAAGCCTCAGGTGGTTGAATTGGGGATGTGCGGTCACTCTCTTCTTCTCCAGTCCTCCCCAGCCTCCTGCCAGAGGGCTCCATGAAGTCACTGCGGGGGAGAAGGAGCCGAGAAGGATAAGAAGCTGCTTGATCATCTGGTTATTTCCTAAACCTAGAAAAAGGGCCCCCTCATTCATGCTCCTGCTGGCAGTGCTGGGAGGTGTCAGGCAGGAGCGCTGGTCCTTCCAGCCTCTTCCTTTGTAGCCTCAGCTTTCCCACCCGAGTCTCACCACCCCTCTTTCCTATCAGGGGCCTCTAGGCAAACCAGCCATCTTGTGACGTGAAGACACCCCAGAAGCTCACCCAGCAGTCCTCCTCCAGGATGTCACCCATTCCCATCGAGAGAGTCGTGGAGGCGAGAGGATGGGAGGGTTGAGGTCATGGACTGAGGGAGAGACTGCCTGTGCAGTGCCCAAGAGCAAAGGACCAATAAAGATTTGTTTGAAAACCATTATATCCATGTATGTTTTTAATGGGCTTCCCAGGTGGTGCTGGTGGTAAAGAAAAAGTGAAAGTTGCTCAGTTATGTCCGACTCTTTGCGACCCCATGGACTATGTAGCCTTCCAGGCTCCTCTGTCCATGGACTTCTCCAAGCCAGAATACTGGAATGAGTTGCAGTTCCCTTCTCCAGGGGATCTTCCCAACTCAGGCATCGAACCCAGGTCTCCCGCACTGCAGGTAGATTCTTCACCGTCTGAGCCACCGGGGAAGCGCCTGCGTGCATTTCAGTGCAGGAGATGTAAGAGACATGGGTTTGATCCCTGGGTCAGCAAGATCCCCTGGAGAGGGGCACGGCAACCCACTTTGGTATTCTTGCGTGGAGAAGCTCCATGGGCAGAGGAGCCTGGCAGGCTACAGTCCCTAGGGTTGCGAAGAGTTGGACTGAAGCAACTCAGGACGCATGCACACCCGTGTTTAATATATAAGGGCTGAGGGAGACTGGAGCAGGGAGAGAGGAGAGGAGGGAAAGAGTGGGGAGGGAGGGTGGAGATTGAGCACACGTTAGGGTGGAGGTGCGTGTGTCAGTCTCCTCTTTCTGCTCTGATCATATTCTGTTTCTGTGATTGAAGCTGTAATTAGGCGGGTGGATACATAAGTGGGTAGATGGGTAAATAGGTGGTGGTTTAGTCGCTCAGTCGTGTCCGACTCTTGCGACGCCGTGGACTGTAGCCCACCAGGCTCCTCTATCCATGGGAATTCCCAGTTAAGAATACTGGAGTGGGTTGCCATTTCCTTCTCCAGGGGACCTTCCCGACCCAGGGACTGAACCCGTGTCTCCTGCATCGCATGCGGATTCTTAACCAATTGAGCCACCAGTCAAGCCCAGGTCAGTTCAGTTCAGTCGCTCAGTGTGTCCGTCCGACATTTTGTGACCCCGTGGACTGCAGCACGCCAGGCTTCCCTGTCATCACCAACTCTCGGAGTTTACTCAAACTCATGTCCATCGAGTCGGTGATGCCATCCAACCATCTCATCCTCTGTGGTCTCCTTTTCCTCCTGCCTTCTATCTTTCCCAGCGTCACTCTTTTCCAATGAGTCAGTTCTTCGCATCAGATGGCCAAAGTATTAGAGTTTCAGCTTCAGCATCAGTTCTTCCAGTGAATAGTCAGGACTGATTTCCTTTAGGACTGACTGGTTGGATCTCCTTGCAGTCCAGGTAGATAAATAAATATTAATAAATAGCCAGTTTTCAAGCTGATTTGTTAGAGGTAGAGGGGCAGGAGCGCCACCGTGTGCCGAATCTGTGCACTGCTGCCTCCCGTGACGCTCGGGCGCCTGGTTGGTGCGGTTGTGGGCGCGCACCCCTGCTGCGCCCGAGTGCCAGGCAGCTTGGGGCTCCCTGCACCCTAGGGGCCTGCAGCTCCTGTGCCTGGACAGAGCCCCCAGTCTCCCTGAATGACTGAGTCACCACAGGACCGAGATGGGTGCTTTTCCAGCGCCAGGAGGCAGGTCGAGGAGGACGGGGGTGGGGAGACAGCCTCTGGACGCCCCATATCCACCCGTAGGGTGGAGGTGCGTGTGTCAGTCTCCTCTTTCTGCTCTGATCATATTCTGTTTCTGTGATTGAAGCTGTAATTAGGCGGGTGGATACATAAGTGGGTAGATGGGTAAATAGGTGGTGGTTTAGTCGCTCAGTCGTGTCCGACTCTTGCGACGCCGTGGACTGTAGCCCACCAGGCTCCTCTATCCATGGGAATTCCCAGTTAAGAATACTGGAGTGGGTTGCCATTTCCTTCTCCAGGGGACCTTCCCGACCCAGGGACTGAACCCGTGTCTCCTGCATCGCATGCGGATTCTTAACCAATTGAGCCACCAGTCAAGCCCAGGTCAGTTCAGTTCAGTCGCTCAGTGTGTCCGTCCGACATTTTGTGACCCCGTGGACTGCAGCACGCCAGGCTTCCCTGTCATCACCAACTCTCGGAGTTTACTCAAACTCATGTCCATCGAGTCGGTGATGCCATCCAACCATCTCATCCTCTGTGGTCTCCTTTTCCTCCTGCCTTCTATCTTTCCCAGCGTCACTCTTTTCCAATGAGTCAGTTCTTCGCATCAGATGGCCAAAGTATTAGAGTTTCAGCTTCAGCATCAGTTCTTCCAGTGAATAGTCAGGACTGATTTCCTTTAGGACTGACTGGTTGGATCTCCTTGCAGTCCAGGTAGATAAATAAATATTAATAAATAGCCAGTTTTCAAGCTGATTTGTTAGAGGTAGAGGGGCAGGAGCGCCACCGTGTGCCGAATCTGTGCACTGCTGCCTCCCGTGACGCTCGGGCGCCTGGTTGGTGCGGTTGTGGGCGCGCACCCCTGCTGCGCCCGAGTGCCAGGCAGCTTGGGGCTCCCTGCACCCTAGGGGCCTGCAGCTCCTGTGCCTGGACAGAGCCCCCAGTCTCCCTGAATGACTGAGTCACCACAGGACCGAGATGGGTGCTTTTCCAGCGCCAGGAGGCAGGTCGAGGAGGACGGGGGTGGGGAGACAGCCTCTGGACGCCCCATATCCACCCGCATGGCTAAGACCACCTGGTCCATCTCCAGGTTGCAGGAGCAGGTGGGCTCAGCTCCTGTTTGCCGCATTCTGTGGCCGTCGTAACCCGAGGCCATGAAGATACCCAAGGTCATACAGCTAATGCCAGCTTGTGCCAGGACCACAGCCTGAACCCTGCCGCCCTCCGGGCGGAGCCCAGGTGAGCCTTGCCAAGTTCAGTGTGTGCCTGTTGTCTGCTGAGACAGGAGTCCACAGGGTCCCTACCCTCAGATCGCTGCTGGTCTCATTAAGAAGCAACTGAAGGGCTTCCCAGGTGGCTCGGGGGTAAAGAATCTGCCTGCCAGTGCAGGAGACATGAGTTTGATCCCTGATCTGGAAAGATCCCACGTGTCCCAGAGCAACTAAGGCCCTGTGCGACCACTACTGAGCCTGCACTCTGGAGCCCAGGAGCCGCAGCTATTGAAGCCCACCCGCCCTAGAGCCAGAGCCCCCGCAATGAGAACCCTGCGTACCCCAACTAGAGAATAGCCCCCCTCTCTAGGCGACTAGGGAAAAGCCCGTGAAGCAACGAAGACTCAGCACAACGAAAAATAAGAATCTGCTGAGTGCCCGTGATGATGGACAGAGACAAGAATCCAGGGTTGTCATGGCTGGGCCAAATCCTTTATTCCACAGGAGACCCCAGAGATTGTGGGGAATCCGGAAGGCTTCCTGAAGGAGCAGACTGAAGAGAAAGGACATTCCAGCGAGGGAACAGGAAGGGCAAAGGCAGGAGTTGGAATTTGGTCCGGTGGACACAGAATATCAGTAAACAGATATTGGTAAACTGATATGGCACGGCTGCCATATCAGTAAACAGAGCTTGCTGTGGTCACCAAGCCAGCTGCCTCTGCAGCCATCACCCGAGGGTGCCCCCTAGGGGATTCAGGATGGAGAAAAACAGGATACTGGCCCAAGAGAGGATGCGTATCACAGGAATAGTTTCATTAAACCCAGATTCTTGCTTCTTTCCTTAAGTCTATTTCTCGATGGACGTGAGTCTGAGTGAACTCCGAGAGATGGTAATGAACAGGGAGGCTTAGCGTGCTGCGATTCATGGGGTCTCAAAGAGTCGGACATGACTAAGCGACTGAACTGACCTGCTTCTTCCCATACGTACGTAGAAAAGCACTAAATCCATTAACTTGAGATGTCTGGACTTTCTTTAATTAGCAGTCATCTTTTGACGTTCAACTGTTTTTTGTTTGTTTTTGCAAAAACTCTTATGTATCCTGGTTCCTCTTTGAAACAGTCCCTCAGAGCTAAGAGGCTGTCTCCTAGGCTTGCATCTTCCAAATAAAACATAATTCTCAACTTTTAGATTGTGGTTTTTTTTCCTTCACTCAACAATCTCCAGCATATTCAAGTGACCAGGATGGTTAGAAGGTGGACGCTTCCCCAACACCTTGCTGGCCTCATTCTGTTGTGGTTGTTCATTTACTAAGTCTTTTGTGGCTCTGTGATCCCATGGACCGCAGCATGCCAGGCTTCCCTGTCCTCCACTGTCTGGCCGAGTTTGCTCGGATTCATGTCCATTGAGCTGGTGATGCTGTCTGGCCATGTCATCCTCTCCTGCCCCCTTCTCCTTTTGCCTTCAATCTCTGTGTCCTTATTCAGTCTCTATGGTCTTCTTCTGTGTCCTTGCCAAAGCCCTGTTCCCACTTTGGAGTGGTTTTAGCAGAAAGTTGGCCAGCCTTGGCCAACGAGAGGCCCATACCCCTCCTTCTGCCGTAGTGAATGGCGCAGAGATAGGCCAATTAGAGTCAGCCCCTGGCCTCTTACTGAAACTATTGAGAAAGCATCTATCTTTCCACTGGAGTTTCTAAGCTTATAAACTGCAACCAGGAATGTTGGGGATCTCAGCCCCAGGACAGAGCAGAGCTGAGAGATGACAAGTAAGATGCTCATGCTCTGACTGGCCCATCCATGCATTCTGTAAATGCACCATCAGTGTCTACCGTGCACTGGTCTAAGCACTGGAGGCTCAGCTGTGAGCCAGGCAAATGCAACCCCTGGTCTTGTAGTGCTCACATTCCTTATAGGCAGTCAGGCCCCAAAATAAAGGAAAGAAATCTGCAAGATATTTTCAGAAAATTATGAACGGCAAGAAGAGCAAGGCCGATGAAGCGAAAGTGCCCGGGATGGGAAGGCCCTGCGTTAGTTGGTGTTCAGGGAGATCTGGCCACAGAGGTGGCGCTTCAGCCGTGACCTGGATGGCCAGGAGTCGGCCACGGGCGATCTGGGCTTAGGCCGTCCAGCAGAGGGGGCAGCAAGCGCGAACGTCCTGAGGCTGAATCCAGACAGGGTCATTTGAGCATCTGGATCCAGCCATACCTGAGGTAGGCAACTTTTCAGTGACACGAAATAAATTGTTTTGTTGTTGTTCTTAAACCAGTTTAAATCAGGTTTCTTCAACTTACATCTGAAAAAGTGCTGTCATTTGAAAGAGTTCTGATGCTGTGAATATACTGCATGGTCAGTCATGAAGCTGAGGGTTTTTTTGTCCTGTTAGGCAAAGGAAAATCACTGAAGGTTCTTCAACCGGAGAGGACTCTTCCTCATCTTGCCACTACTTATTCTGTAGGCTCATTTCTCTCTCTCTCTTTTAAAAATTTGGCTGTGCAAGGTCTTTGTTGCGGTGTTCAGGCTTTCTCTAGTTGTGGGTGCAAGGGCTTTGTTGCCCCACGGCTTGAGGAATCTGGGATCTTAGTTCAATGACCGAGGACTGAACCTATTTCCTGTACTGGGGGGCTTCCCGGCTAGCTCAAATGGTAAAGAATCTGCCCGAAATGTGGGGGATCTCGGTCGATCCCTGGGTCGGGAAGATCCCCTTGCAGAATGGCATGGCAACCCACTCCAGGATTCTCGCCTGGAGCATCCCATGGACAGAGGAGCCTGTGGGCTACAGCCCATGAGGTCGCAGAGTCGGACACAACTGAGGGACTAACGCTTTCGCTTCGTTTCTCCTGTACTGGACGGCAGATGTTTTCACTGTTTTCAATACTTATTTAGGAAAGCAATGCAAACCTAGACAGCATATTAAAAAGCAAAGATATCACTTTGCTGACAAAGGTCTGTATCGTCAAAGCGATGTTTTCTGCAGTAGTCATGTATAGATGTGCGAGTTGGACCATAAAGAAGGCTGAGCGCTGAAGCATTGATGCTTCTGAACTGTGGTGTTGGAGAAGACTCTTGCGAGTCCCTTGGACTGCAAGGAGATCCAACCAGTCAATCCTAGAGGAAAACAGTCCTGAATATTCATCGAAGGACTGGTGCTGAAGCTGAAGCTCCAATACATTGGCCACCTGATGTGAAGAGTCGACTCACTGGAAAAGACCTTGATGGAGGGAAAGGCTGAAGGCAGGAGGAGAAGGGGGCAACAGAGTATGAGATGGTTGGATAATATCACCATGTCCATGATTCAGTGGACATGAGTTTGAGCAAACTATGGGAGAGAGTGAAGGACAGTGAAGTCTGGCATGCCGCAGTCCTTGGGGTTGCAAAGGGTTGGACATGACTGAGTGACTGAACGACAACAACTTCTGTGTTTATTTGGCTCCAAGGGGTCTTGGTTGCAGCACGTGAGGTCGGTCTTTGCTGCGGCAGGTGGCATCTTTAGTTGCACTATGTGGGATCTAGTTCCCAACCAGGGACTGAACCCGGGTCCCCTCCAGTGGGAGCTCAGAGTCTCAGCCCCTGGACCACCAGGGGAGCCCTCTAGGCTCATCTCTCGAATGTCCTGTCCTTCCTTCCCCTCCCTTCAGTTGCCTCCTCCACTCACGCTGGACTTGGCTGCTGTCCTCTGTCTGAAGGTCCTGGCTTCCAACTCTTGTACATCCTTCCCTACCCAACTAGCTCAGTCTGGTGTCAATTTTAGATGTCACTTCTTTCATTAACTCTCCAAATCTGGGTCCATTTCCCCACGCCACAAGAAAATTTAGGCGGTATTTAAACAAAATAACTCAGTGGGGGAAGGAAAAAGACCAGTTGCTTCTTAATGAGACCAGCAGCGATCTGAGGGTAGGGACCCTGTGGACTCCTGTCTCAGCAGACAACAGGCACACACTGAACTTGGCAAGGCTCACCTGGGCTCCGCCCAGGGGGCGGCAGGGTTCAGGCTGTGGTCCTGGCACCAGCTGGCATTAGCTGTGTGACCTTGGGTACCTTCATGGCCTCAGGTTACGACGGCCACAGAATGCGGCAAACAGGAGCTGAGCCCACCTGCTCCTGCAACCTGGAGATGGACCAGGTGGTCTTAGCCATGTGGGTGGATATGGGGCGTCCAGAGGCTGTCTCCCCACCCCTGTCCTCCTCGACCTGCCTCCTGGCGCTGGAAAAGCACCCATCGCGGTCCTGTGGTGACTCAGTCATTCAGGGAGACTGGGGGCTCTGTCCAGGCACAGGAGCTCAGGCCCCTGGGGTGCAGGGAGCCCCACGCTGCCTGCCACTTGGGCGCAGCAGGGGTGCGCGCCCACAACCGCACCAACCAGGCGCCCGAGCGTCCTGCATCGCATGCGGATTCTTTACCAACTGAGCCACCAGTCAAGCCCAGGTCAGTTCAGTCCAGTCGCTCAGTCGTGTCTGGCTTTTGTGGCCCGTGGACTGCAGCACGCAATTTGCTTACATGCAAACCATGTTTATATCACAGCGCTTATTACCTCAAATTACAAATTTTGGTGTATTCTGTCCCACCTGCTAGACAAAGGAGAAACTCGCTGGGGCTCCTCTCTGGTTGTTTGAAACCCTGGCATGTGGTACCTAATATGTATTCAATAAACATGTATTAGCTAAAGGATTTAATGGACCGAGTGTCCGTGTCTCCCCCAAATTCCTGTGTCAATGAATGAATGTGACGATGTTTGGATGTGGGGACTTTGGAAGGTGAATGGGCTTATGAGTAAGGTAGATGAGGCCACGAAGTTGGGACCCCCAGGACGGGATTCGTGTCCTCAACAGAAGAGGAAGAGGGGCCAGAGCTTGCCCTCTCCCTGCCACGTGAGGACTCAGTGAGAAGGTGGCCGTCTAGAAGCCAGGAAGCCTGTCCTCAGCAGAGACTGGGTCTGCTGGCACTTTGACCTTGGACTCCCCAGCCTCTGTGAGAAGTAAATGTTATTCGAGTCACACAGTCTACGGGCTTTTATTCCGGAAGCTTTAGCTGGCGGGAGGGGAGAGGAGAAGGAGGCGCCTGATATGTGAGAGGCACCAACAGAATGAGTGAATGAAGTGAATGAGTGAGAGGGGGGAGTGAATGGGGGATGAGTGGGCACGAGGATGCTGGTATGACCTAGCCCTGGGGAGAGGCTCAGCGAGGGCATTCCATCTCCAGGGCTGTCTACCGAAGGGAGTGCTGTTATCTCTGCGGACAGTCCTGGACGAGATCCGGAGGCCGGGGCCCCAGCTGCGGGAGCCTGCATGAGGAGGCTGCCGGGGCTCTCCCAGCTTCAGCCGGTGCGCTCGGGCTCTGGAGTCCTGGACTCCCGCTCTCCCACACGGGGCCCGGTGGCTCTGGGTCCCCAGCGGCGGAGTGCTAAGGATTCCACCTGTAAGTATTCTCCTAGACCTAATGACCGAATTTTGGCTGAAGAGAAACCTAAGGATCTCAGGACGGTGACTGCAGCTATGAAATTAAAAGACGCTTGCTCCTTGGAAGGAAAGCTATGGCAAACCTAGACAGCATATTAAAAAGCAGAGACATCACTTAGTTTGTCTAGTCAAAGGTTGGAGAAGGGAATGGCAACCCACTCCAATATTCTTGCCTGGAGAGTCCCATGGACGGAGGAGCCTGGAGGGCTGCCGTCCATGGGGTTACACAGAGTCGGACACGACTGAAGCGACTAAGCAGCAGCCGCCAGTACAGGAAACACTAGAGACGCAGGTTCAATCCCTGGGTCGGGAAGATCCCCAGGAGGAGGAAATGGCAACCCTCTCCGGTATTCTTACCTGGAGAATCCCATGGACAGAGGAGCCAGGAAGGCTATAGTCTATGGGGTTGAAAAAGAGTCGGACACGACTGAGAGTACACACACACACACACACACACACACACGGGTGGCTCTAGGGAAGGCTTGCTTTTGCTTGCAGACTGGGATGCTGGTCTAAGGGAATCCCTAAGGTGGTTGGTTACTCAAGGGGGAGAAGGACCTCACGTGGGATTACATCTCAGAACAGTAGCTGATACAATGGCTTTACACTAGAAAATACCCCACGCAACTAAATGGCCCAAATGGAGGAAGCAGAAGGTAAGGTAAGTCATGAAAAACTGTGAAATCATGAAACATGTTAATAAAAGCCACAAGAAAATTTAGGCGGTAAACAAAATAACATTCAGTGGGGGAAGGAAAAAGACCAGCTAATTAATAGTAGCAAAATGTGAACATGTGTGTATAATGAAATAAATTAAGGGACAAGTCCTTGAATTATTTAATAATTTTTATTTCTAATGTAATCTTTTTCTAAAAAAATTTTTTTTGGTGGGAGCACACCGCACGGCTTGTAAGATCTCAGCTCCCTGGGCCATTGGCTGTGAAAGCAGAGTCCTAACCACTGCACGACCAGCGGATTCCCCGTCTTTTGCTTTTCTTCATGTCCTTGAACTATTTGTCAAATTTTCTACATAACAACAAACAGTTCCAGGTGACTGTGGGCAAAATACGGGATGCAGAGAAAATTCCAGGCATTGCCACTACTCTCTCTCCGCCAAGAAGAGAGACCCGTGGCCTGTGGACCCTCAGACCTGGGAGCCAGGCACTGACCGGGACCCGAGGGCTGGCCCTCGCTGCCTGCCTGCCCTGCGCAGTGAGACCTCTCGTCGGAACCCCGCCCCTCTTTCTCTCCAACTCGGACCTTGGCCTCCAGTTGGGTCGGGGCTTCCTGTCGCCAAACTTGTTTTCTTTAGGAGGGAAACACAATCTCTCCAGCGTGGCTGGCTGGCAGAGCATGCAAATTAGCCTAACAGTGCTCTATTCTGAGAGGTCTCCCCGTATGCAAAACCTCCTGAAACAAACCAGCCATCGCTAAGCCGGAGGAGGAGGAGGCTTGAGGGGCCGAGGTGGAGGGAGGAGGTCAGGGGGGTCAGGGCTGGGCCCCTGTGCCAGTGAAGTCGCTCAGTCGTGTCCGACTCTTTGCGACCCCATGGACTGTAGCCCACCAGGCTCCTCCGTCCATGGGATTCTCCAGGCCAGAGTGCTGGGTTGCCATTTCCTTCTCCAGGGCATCTTCCCAACCCAGGGATCGAACCCACGTCTCCCGCCAGGGAAGCTCAAAGGAACGTCTGTGCCAAAGGGGCTGGAATGTCCCCCGCAGGCCCTCCCAGCCTTCCCGCGGGGCCGGGACGCCTGGGGGCCAGCCCCGGCCCGTGCCCGCCTCGGCCACCAGGTGGCAGCACACGCGGGCCCTGGGTCCGGAGCGCAGCCCGCCCGGTGCGCCCGGCGGCTGAGGGTCCCAGCGGTGCGGGAAGCGCCCACGCTCAGTACCACGCCCGCTGCTCCTCACTCAATCTAGGGTCAAGGCTGGGGAAGCGTGAATTTTGACTTTTTTTTCTTTACGGCGACTTCTGCGAGGACAAGAGGGGGCCCCTCTAAAAGCAGTCTGCAGCAGCGCGAGCCAGGGGCTTCCTAGGAGAGCGCTCGGGAAGCTGAGTCCACAGAGGAGCAGAGGAAGGGAAGGAGAAGAAAGGAAGGAAGGGAGGATGGAAAGGAAGGAGAAGAAAGAGAAGTAAAAAGGGGAAGAAAGCGAAAGAAGGAAAGAAAGGAACTAACCCAATGAGTTCTCTAAGCAAGATCAGGTTTTTAAGTAAATGTTGTATTTCAACTTCACTTTTAAAAATTTTAAGGATTTAGCCATCACTGTTAAAATCCACAAGTTGTTAAAAATTTCCGTAGAGAGAGTGCAGCTCCCGGAGTGAAGGGTTAGGGAAGAGAATGGGGAGTCCTGGAGAGCTTTGATAAGCAAATAGAGCTCCGCGCCCTGGCGCGCTCTCCATTGGCTGTTCCCTCGCCGCCAGATTTTGACACAAATAATCAGATTGAAAATCAGGGAGGGGAACAGAAGAGGAAAACACATACACACACACACACACACAGAGGGTGGGGGGGAAAAAAAGGAGAAGTATCTATTTGTGCCGAGAGTCACGAATTGACCGGCGGTGCTGATCCGCAGAGAGACGCAGCCAGGTTCTTCCCGCAGACCGGCTCTGGACAGGTGAGTGCGGAGAAGCCCCTGCTTCTCCTTTTGAAATTTGCGTATCTCACTTAGATTGTTTCCAAGTAGGTTACCTAGTCCCTTTGGCAGTCCTCGGAAGGCTAAGGTGGGCTGGAAAAAAAATCTGTTTTGTGGAATGTGGCTTCCAGTTCTCCAGCCCAGAGCAGAAGAGGTGGCGAAGCAGCAGTCTTAGCTGAGATGCCTCCAGCCCGCGCACCTGGTGGGAATTACCTTCCTCCAACTGCCCGTGAGCACCGGATGTGTTTGTTGTTTGCTTGTTTGGTGCTGTTTCCCTGACCAGGGACAGAACCCGAACCCGACCAGTGGAAGCTCAGCATCTTAACTGCTGGACCAGTGCATGAGCACACTTTGAAGATTTTATTTTAGGATGACAGAGGTCACCTGCCTGCACAGTGTCATACCCACCCTCAGCTCTCCCAGGGACCTGGACGGGCGAGGCAAGTCACACGTGGAGGTGCCCCGCGCTGGCCACCACCTGTGGGCTTGGACTGGGTCTGTCCCCAGGACAATCTGAGCCTTTCTTGGCTGTGAAATGAGAGAGTGTAGGGTTGAGGACTCTGAACGGAGTCCTAGCTTCAGCATCCAGAGTCCCAGGCAACTTTCACCAAAGATCCCCGGAGAGGGTTCACTTGGAGAGGGAGGCTCTTCTCATCGGAGCCCCTCAGGGGACGGGGAGGCTGCCATCTCCACCGTATCCCCAGCCTCTGGGAGCAAGACACGGGGAGAGACGGTGCCTCAGCCTCTTCTACCTAATTTTGGTGGAAAAGCCAAGACAGAATCTGCGTGGGGAGAGGAGCTCGCTGTAAACTGGGGCTTGCTAGGGGGAGTGGTGCACAGAATCACTGTGGGTATATGCCTGTGTACATTTTTCTGGGAAGAACATCCATGGTGTTCATGAGATACTGTCCGTGGTGGGCAGGGGTGCACAAATTAGCCTGGAAGCCGGGCAAGCTGCACCTGCCCACGTGGGCTCACCCCCTACACGCTTCTTAGTGGACAGTGGGCAGATTTCAGGGACTTCCTCAGCAGTGGTTAAGACTCCAGGCTTCAGTGTGTGGGCGCACTGGTTCAGCCCCTGGTCAGGGAACCAAGATCTCACATGCTGTGCAGCGTGGCTCCCATCACCCCCAAAGCAACTATACTCTAATAAAATTTCATTTAAATTTTAATTTAAAATTCATCTTAGTGAAGGGGCAAGTTTCTGGTCCTCAGTGGTGGTTCGGAAAGGATTCTTTGCATAAGGCGTGTGAGGTTTCTTCCAACTCAGATTTGGGGGGCAGAGGGAGTTCTCTGGAGGTCCAGTGGTTAGCACTCCATGCTTCCATTACAGGGGGCACGGGTTCAATCACATCCCTGGTTGGGGAACTAAGATCTGGCAGGTTAAGCAGCCAAAATTAAAAAAAAAATGCTTTGGGGGTCAGAATATCAGTTTCTCAGCAAAAAGTTCTTGGGGACAACCAGAGAGCTCTACCTGGTTAGGTTTGACTGATGGAGCCACTCAAAACCAGGGCAGAGCGTTCCCTCCAGGCTGTCAGGACAGTGGGGTGGGGTAGAGGGTTCAACTGGATAGTCTTAGGAGTCAGATCGCCAGCCCCCTGCGACCCGGGAAAACCAGCCTGATCATACGCGCGATGCTTCACTGTGACACAACCTCTCAACCCTTTTCAGAAACAAGAGAAAACTTTACCCCTCCTCTGTCTTAAAGGGGTTTTTGTTCCTTTGTTTCAAGGAATTCAAATCCATGGAGCTGCTTAGTCTCTCGTTTAGAGGTGCTGGGGAAATGTTTTGTTCACTCCCTTTGGTTTTTATTGAGGTAAACGACACAGAACCTGAAGCTGGCCGTTTGTGCCCTCTTTGAACTGGCTGGCTCAGGGGCGTTCGGCGCATTCACCTTGCGGAGCTCCCATCACCACTGGCCATTTACAGCACGTTTTCCATCTCGCAAAAAACCGAAACCCTGTCCCCACTGCAGTTACTCCCCGTTTTTCCCTCCCCCCAGCCTCTGGCCCCCACCCTGCTACCTTCTGTCTCTGAACTGGACTACTCTAAGTAACTCACGTAGGTAGAATCATACTGTATTTGTCCTTCCGTGTCTGACTTAACTTCAGGTGGTATGATGACCTCATTGTTCATCTATGCCGTAGCATGGGTCAGTATCCCCTTTCTTTTGGAGACTGAATAATATTCCTTTTCTATGTCTAGACTGCATTTCGTTTATCCATTCATCCATGAACGGGCATCTGGGTTGTTTCCGCCTTTTTTGGCTATTGTGAATAATGCTGCTATGAACCTGGGGGTACAGATATCTGTTCAAATCCCTGCTTGCAATTCTTCGGGGTATATACCCAAAGGTGGATTCATCCATTCTTTTTTTTTCTTTAATTTGACTGTGTTGGGTCTTAGTTGCAGCATGTGGGATCTAGTTCCCGGACCAGGGATCAAACCTGGGCCTCCTGCATTGGGAGCTTGGAGTCTTAGCTACTGGAACACCAGGGATCCTTTTTGACATTACATTCTCTGAACTTACTCACACACACACACACACACACACACACGGGTGGCTCTAGGGAAGGCTTGCTTTTGCTTGCAGACTGGGATGCTGGTCTAAGGGAATCCCTAAGGTGGTTGGTTACTCAAGGGGGAGAAGGACCTCACGTGGGATTACATCTCAGAACAGTAGCTGATACAATGGCTTTACACTAGAAAATACCCCACGCAACTAAATGGCCCAAATGGAGGAAGCAGAAGGTAAGGTAAGTCATGAAAAACTGTGAAATCATGAAACATGTTAATAAAAGCCACAAGAAAATTTAGGCGGTAAACAAAATAACATTCAGTGGGGGAAGGAAAAAGACCAGCTAATTAATAGTAGCAAAATGTGAACATGTGTGTATAATGAAATAAATTAAGGGACAAGTCCTTGAATTATTTAATAATTTTTATTTCTAATGTAATCTTTTTCTAAAAAAATTTTTTTTGGTGGGAGCACACCGCACGGCTTGTAAGATCTCAGCTCCCTGGGCCATTGGCTGTGAAAGCAGAGTCCTAACCACTGCACGACCAGCGGATTCCCCGTCTTTTGCTTTTCTTCATGTCCTTGAACTATTTGTCAAATTTTCTACATAACAACAAACAGTTCCAGGTGACTGTGGGCAAAATACGGGATGCAGAGAAAATTCCAGGCATTGCCACTACTCTCTCTCCGCCAAGAAGAGAGACCCGTGGCCTGTGGACCCTCAGACCTGGGAGCCAGGCACTGACCGGGACCCGAGGGCTGGCCCTCGCTGCCTGCCTGCCCTGCGCAGTGAGACCTCTCGTCGGAACCCCGCCCCTCTTTCTCTCCAACTCGGACCTTGGCCTCCAGTTGGGTCGGGGCTTCCTGTCGCCAAACTTGTTTTCTTTAGGAGGGAAACACAATCTCTCCAGCGTGGCTGGCTGGCAGAGCATGCAAATTAGCCTAACAGTGCTCTATTCTGAGAGGTCTCCCCGTATGCAAAACCTCCTGAAACAAACCAGCCATCGCTAAGCCGGAGGAGGAGGAGGCTTGAGGGGCCGAGGTGGAGGGAGGAGGTCAGGGGGGTCAGGGCTGGGCCCCTGTGCCAGTGAAGTCGCTCAGTCGTGTCCGACTCTTTGCGACCCCATGGACTGTAGCCCACCAGGCTCCTCCGTCCATGGGATTCTCCAGGCCAGAGTGCTGGGTTGCCATTTCCTTCTCCAGGGCATCTTCCCAACCCAGGGATCGAACCCACGTCTCCCGCCAGGGAAGCTCAAAGGAACGTCTGTGCCAAAGGGGCTGGAATGTCCCCCGCAGGCCCTCCCAGCCTTCCCGCGGGGCCGGGACGCCTGGGGGCCAGCCCCGGCCCGTGCCCGCCTCGGCCACCAGGTGGCAGCACACGCGGGCCCTGGGTCCGGAGCGCAGCCCGCCCGGTGCGCCCGGCGGCTGAGGGTCCCAGCGGTGCGGGAAGCGCCCACGCTCAGTACCACGCCCGCTGCTCCTCACTCAATCTAGGGTCAAGGCTGGGGAAGCGTGAATTTTGACTTTTTTTTCTTTACGGCGACTTCTGCGAGGACAAGAGGGGGCCCCTCTAAAAGCAGTCTGCAGCAGCGCGAGCCAGGGGCTTCCTAGGAGAGCGCTCGGGAAGCTGAGTCCACAGAGGAGCAGAGGAAGGGAAGGAGAAGAAAGGAAGGAAGGGAGGATGGAAAGGAAGGAGAAGAAAGAGAAGTAAAAAGGGGAAGAAAGCGAAAGAAGGAAAGAAAGGAACTAACCCAATGAGTTCTCTAAGCAAGATCAGGTTTTTAAGTAAATGTTGTATTTCAACTTCACTTTTAAAAATTTTAAGGATTTAGCCATCACTGTTAAAATCCACAAGTTGTTAAAAATTTCCGTAGAGAGAGTGCAGCTCCCGGAGTGAAGGGTTAGGGAAGAGAATGGGGAGTCCTGGAGAGCTTTGATAAGCAAATAGAGCTCCGCGCCCTGGCGCGCTCTCCATTGGCTGTTCCCTCGCCGCCAGATTTTGACACAAATAATCAGATTGAAAATCAGGGAGGGGAACAGAAGAGGAAAACACATACACACACACACACACACAGAGGGTGGGGGGGAAAAAAAGGAGAAGTATCTATTTGTGCCGAGAGTCACGAATTGACCGGCGGTGCTGATCCGCAGAGAGACGCAGCCAGGTTCTTCCCGCAGACCGGCTCTGGACAGGTGAGTGCGGAGAAGCCCCTGCTTCTCCTTTTGAAATTTGCGTATCTCACTTAGATTGTTTCCAAGTAGGTTACCTAGTCCCTTTGGCAGTCCTCGGAAGGCTAAGGTGGGCTGGAAAAAAAATCTGTTTTGTGGAATGTGGCTTCCAGTTCTCCAGCCCAGAGCAGAAGAGGTGGCGAAGCAGCAGTCTTAGCTGAGATGCCTCCAGCCCGCGCACCTGGTGGGAATTACCTTCCTCCAACTGCCCGTGAGCACCGGATGTGTTTGTTGTTTGCTTGTTTGGTGCTGTTTCCCTGACCAGGGACAGAACCCGAACCCGACCAGTGGAAGCTCAGCATCTTAACTGCTGGACCAGTGCATGAGCACACTTTGAAGATTTTATTTTAGGATGACAGAGGTCACCTGCCTGCACAGTGTCATACCCACCCTCAGCTCTCCCAGGGACCTGGACGGGCGAGGCAAGTCACACGTGGAGGTGCCCCGCGCTGGCCACCACCTGTGGGCTTGGACTGGGTCTGTCCCCAGGACAATCTGAGCCTTTCTTGGCTGTGAAATGAGAGAGTGTAGGGTTGAGGACTCTGAACGGAGTCCTAGCTTCAGCATCCAGAGTCCCAGGCAACTTTCACCAAAGATCCCCGGAGAGGGTTCACTTGGAGAGGGAGGCTCTTCTCATCGGAGCCCCTCAGGGGACGGGGAGGCTGCCATCTCCACCGTATCCCCAGCCTCTGGGAGCAAGACACGGGGAGAGACGGTGCCTCAGCCTCTTCTACCTAATTTTGGTGGAAAAGCCAAGACAGAATCTGCGTGGGGAGAGGAGCTCGCTGTAAACTGGGGCTTGCTAGGGGGAGTGGTGCACAGAATCACTGTGGGTATATGCCTGTGTACATTTTTCTGGGAAGAACATCCATGGTGTTCATGAGATACTGTCCGTGGTGGGCAGGGGTGCACAAATTAGCCTGGAAGCCGGGCAAGCTGCACCTGCCCACGTGGGCTCACCCCCTACACGCTTCTTAGTGGACAGTGGGCAGATTTCAGGGACTTCCTCAGCAGTGGTTAAGACTCCAGGCTTCAGTGTGTGGGCGCACTGGTTCAGCCCCTGGTCAGGGAACCAAGATCTCACATGCTGTGCAGCGTGGCTCCCATCACCCCCAAAGCAACTATACTCTAATAAAATTTCATTTAAATTTTAATTTAAAATTCATCTTAGTGAAGGGGCAAGTTTCTGGTCCTCAGTGGTGGTTCGGAAAGGATTCTTTGCATAAGGCGTGTGAGGTTTCTTCCAACTCAGATTTGGGGGGCAGAGGGAGTTCTCTGGAGGTCCAGTGGTTAGCACTCCATGCTTCCATTACAGGGGGCACGGGTTCAATCACATCCCTGGTTGGGGAACTAAGATCTGGCAGGTTAAGCAGCCAAAATTAAAAAAAAAATGCTTTGGGGGTCAGAATATCAGTTTCTCAGCAAAAAGTTCTTGGGGACAACCAGAGAGCTCTACCTGGTTAGGTTTGACTGATGGAGCCACTCAAAACCAGGGCAGAGCGTTCCCTCCAGGCTGTCAGGACAGTGGGGTGGGGTAGAGGGTTCAACTGGATAGTCTTAGGAGTCAGATCGCCAGCCCCCTGCGACCCGGGAAAACCAGCCTGATCATACGCGCGATGCTTCACTGTGACACAACCTCTCAACCCTTTTCAGAAACAAGAGAAAACTTTACCCCTCCTCTGTCTTAAAGGGGTTTTTGTTCCTTTGTTTCAAGGAATTCAAATCCATGGAGCTGCTTAGTCTCTCGTTTAGAGGTGCTGGGGAAATGTTTTGTTCACTCCCTTTGGTTTTTATTGAGGTAAACGACACAGAACCTGAAGCTGGCCGTTTGTGCCCTCTTTGAACTGGCTGGCTCAGGGGCGTTCGGCGCATTCACCTTGCGGAGCTCCCATCACCACTGGCCATTTACAGCACGTTTTCCATCTCGCAAAAAACCGAAACCCTGTCCCCACTGCAGTTACTCCCCGTTTTTCCCTCCCCCCAGCCTCTGGCCCCCACCCTGCTACCTTCTGTCTCTGAACTGGACTACTCTAAGTAACTCACGTAGGTAGAATCATACTGTATTTGTCCTTCCGTGTCTGACTTAACTTCAGGTGGTATGATGACCTCATTGTTCATCTATGCCGTAGCATGGGTCAGTATCCCCTTTCTTTTGGAGACTGAATAATATTCCTTTTCTATGTCTAGACTGCATTTCGTTTATCCATTCATCCATGAACGGGCATCTGGGTTGTTTCCGCCTTTTTTGGCTATTGTGAATAATGCTGCTATGAACCTGGGGGTACAGATATCTGTTCAAATCCCTGCTTGCAATTCTTCGGGGTATATACCCAAAGGTGGATTCATCCATTCTTTTTTTTTCTTTAATTTGACTGTGTTGGGTCTTAGTTGCAGCATGTGGGATCTAGTTCCCGGACCAGGGATCAAACCTGGGCCTCCTGCATTGGGAGCTTGGAGTCTTAGCTACTGGAACACCAGGGATCCTTTTTGACATTACATTCTCTGAACTTACAAAGAGGCTTTTGAGATCCTTCCAAATTTCCTGTAGAACGAATGGCCGCTCTCTGCTGGGGCCCCGAGAGGGACCAGGACCCATGCCCCTGCCTCCTACATGGAACGAGTGGCTTGTCTGTTTGTGTTTCCCCTTGAGTCATGTCTTCAAACAGAAAGGAAGTCCAGGGGTCCCTCCTAGCAGACGCTGAGAAACAACAGAGGCTTTCTCAACCCTCCCAAAAAGGGAACCCGAGTGATGAGTTTCTAGTCAAGGTGGGTCAGTCCCGCGCTCAGAAACAATGAACCCCAGCATGGGATTTTAGAGCAAAAGGGAAGTTTAGAAATCTCTTAGTCTAGCCATCCTTTTGAGAGATAGGAAAACCAAGCCCCAGGTTGGCGGCAGATGGGGTCAAGTTCAAGGTCACAGAACTTGTGACCAATTCAGTAGCACAGGAGGTGCCGTGTTCCGTGGAAACCCCAGGCCAGCTGCTCCGGCTCTATGTGGAAGTCGGGGTGCAGGGCTGCCCCCCTTCAGAAGCACTGGCCGAGATTCTGACTGGGGCTGGGGCAGGGGGGACCCTCTATCAGGACTGGGGCTTTCTGAAGGGATATTAACAACGAGGCTCTTTCCGGAGGCCGTGATACTATCAAGGCCTCTGTTTTATGAAGAAATCTTGGTCTTTCACAATCTCTGCTCTTAGTTCTTTCTCAGAACAGGTTCGTGTGAATCAAAACGGTGTGGTTGTTAATTAACTATAGTATAGGTGATTGGTTCCTGTTTTTTTTTTAAACTCAGCTCAGGGGCCAGAAGGAAGTTCTCTGGGTGCGTTTGGCCCCCTCGGAGAGTGATGGCCCAACTGGAGGCTTGGCTGTGCCATGTCACCTTGCCAGGCTTAGCGGAGAAAAT
>SJYG01000065.1:1196784-1213191 GCA_006410535.1 Litocranius walleri | reverse complement strand
GGGGGCGGGGGGGGCGGGGTGTCAGGCTGAGAGGGGAGGCTGCTCCCCTCCAACTGGAAGGCTGGACTCTGTGCTGCTTAAAGGAAAGAAAATGCACAGAAAAATACCAGAAGGAGAGAGCTAAACGTCAGCACTGTGACCCACGGGTAGAAGTGAGAGCGGCAGGTGGATTCCTCTGCCGCCATCATGCCTTCTTTCACTCACTCCTCCACTCAGGCATTCCCCACTTGCCATTCATTCATCCTCTATGCGTTCATTCATTCATTCCCAGTTCATGCCCACACGCATTCATTCCCCACGCTATCATTCATTCATCCCGCCAGATACTCATTCACTCACTCCTCCACTCAGGCATTCCCCACTTGTCATTCATTCATTCCACATTCATTCTATTTCCCATCCTATCATTCATTCATCCCGCCAGATATCCCTTCACTCACTCCTCCACTCATCCTTTCCCCACTTGTCATTCATTCATTCCCCAGTTCACTTCCACATTAATTTCCCATCCTATCATTCATTCATCCCTCCAACTACGCACTCATGCCTCCACTCATTCATTCCTCCCACAGCTGGTCATCCATTCATTCTATCATCCATTCACCCCTCCAGCCATCCATTTTTCGTATCTCCATTCATTCATTCCCCCACTCATTCATTCCTCAGCTGTTAACCAGTGCCTCTTTTGTGCAGAGCCCTAGGCCAGGTGCTGGGCTCCACTGATAAATAAATTGAACCTAGTCCCTACCCCTAAAACTGGAATACAATTCCCTGGAAGGGGTGGGTGGTTAGACCTTTTCTTGCCTCCCTTTTCTAATAATTTTCAAAAGCGAATGTGAGAGAAAACATAATAAAGCCCCTGAGAACAAATGCAGGGCACCTGGCCCAGGTGATCCTGACCCTATCTCTGCTGCCCGGCAGGTGAGAAGCCACACAAGTGCCAGGTGTGCGGGAAGGCCTTCAGCCAGAGCTCCAACCTCATCACCCACAGCCGGAAGCACACGGGCTTCAAGCCTTTCAGCTGTGAGCTGTGTGCCAAGGGCTTCCAGCGCAAAGTGGACCTGCGACGGCACCGTGAGAGCCAGCACAACCTCAAGTGAGGCTGCCCGGAGCCCAGCTCCCCGCCAGCCTGCTGGCGAGACCGTGCCACCTGGGGAGAGGCCAGTCCCACACACCCAGATCCCCAGTCTCCTGGAGGGAGCCCTGGACAGGACTCATCAAACTTGTTTCGAGACTCAAATCACTGTGTGAGCTTGAGCAAGTCACTTTCCCTCTCTGGCCGACACTTCCCCTGCCGCAAAATGTGGCAGCTGGTCTTTTCCAAGCCGATGCTGTCTGCAGGTCCAGGAGCTCAGTGCCACCCCTGTCAGAGCTCAGGAGGCCAGAGTAGCCCCAGGTGGGCCCAGAAAAACCCTCCCCTATGTGCTGCCCCGGGGATCGGGCCAGCTTGGCTTTCAGCAGGCCTCTTTCTGGCCGCCACAGATGGTCAGAGCCGTCTCCACCTCAGTGGGAGGCCCAGCACCCCTCTGCTTCAGCCAACATGCCTGTTGATCCCAACTCCTGATGGGCACTCCAGCCACAGGGAAACCAGCAGTTACTGCTGTCAGAAGCCTGCTCTTCTCAACAGCTGTAAATAAAAATAAAGACACCCCTTTACTTACATTTGACCAGCATTTATTCAGTGCCTGCTGGGTATGAACTAATGCTTGAGGCTTTGGGGAGGGATGGTGCAGTCCTGAAAAGCAGAGAAAGCTCTGTAGTCACTCACAGACACATTGACAGACCAAACTGGTAAGTGACAGGCAGAGCCACGAGAGACCCCTGTGACAAGACGGTAGGCAGGGGCCAGGTGGGAGCATCTGGGGGCTCTCTGAGTTTCCTGTGGCTGTTATGACAAGTCACCGCCAACTTACTGGCTTCCAATAACACCAAGGGGGACTTCCCTGGTGGTCCAGTGGTTAAGACCCCACGCTTCCAGTGCAAAGGGTGCAGGTTCGATCCCTGGTTCGGGAGCTAGGATTCTGCGTGCCGCGCAGTTTGTGGTGCTTAGTTGCTCAGCCGTGTCCGACTCTTTGCGACCGCGTGGACTACAGCCCATCAGGCTCCTCTGTCCACAGGGAGTCTGCAGGCAAGAATACTGGAGTGGGTTGCCATGCGCTTCTCCAGGGGATCTTCCCAACCCAGGGATCGCAACGTGGCCAAAAGAATTAAAACAAAAACACAAGGCATTCTCTTACAGATGTGGAGGTCAGGTAGAAGTCAGGGTGTCAGGAAGCTGGTTCCTTCCGGAGCCTTCGAGGGACACTCTGTTGCCTCTTTTTGTAGCGTCTAGAGGCTGCCTATAAACCTCAGCTTGTGGTCTCCTCCTCCATCTCCAGACCGCATCGCTCTGACCTCCCATCAGCCCACCTCCTGCCTCTGCTTTTGACCTGCTGGCTTCCCTCTCGGAAGGACCCTTGTGATCATGTTGGGCCCCACCTGGATCACCCGGGAGACCCTTCCCATCGCAAGGTCCTTAATGGAATCACCTCGGTAGGCAGAATAATGGTCCCCAGGGGCTTCCCTGGTGGCTCAGTAGTAAGCAATCTGCCTGCTAGTTCAGGAGACACAGGTTCAATCCCTGGGCCGGGAAGATCTCATACGTGTTTCAGAGCAACTTGGCCGACAAGCCACAACTACTGAAGCCTGTGTGCCCTTGAGTAGGTGCTCTGCAACAAGAGAAGCCATTGCAACGAGAAGTCCCTGCTCGACAACTAGAGAAAAGCCACACACAGCAAGGAAGGCCCAGCATAGCCCATAAATAAACTAATTAATGTTTTTAAAATAAGTTTAAAAAAAAGAATGGCCCCCCAAAACAATATCATGTCTCATCCTTGAAACTTGTGACTTATCTCATACAGCAGAAGAGACTTAGCAGACGTGATTACGTTAAGCCTGCTGTGACCCTTCACTAGCCGTGAGATTCTCCTTTGTAAAATGATGAATGGATCCTCCCCCTGAGGCCATGCCTGTACAGCAGTGAGCAGGGCCCAGCATGTGGTAAGTGCTGCTAGGCCATGAACATGCCCTCTTGGAAGTCCTGACTGTCCTACAAGGCCTGCTCAAGTGCTGCCTCCTCCAGGAAGCCTCCCTTGGTCATTCCAGCCAGTTTTTCTCCTGCTTCTAAACCCTGAGCTCCTTGGGCTCCTTGCTTATAGCTCAGAACACACCAAACCTGGACTAGTAGTTACCTGTGGGTAAGCTTCCTCTCTGCTGGAAGGAATTCCCTCTGGGCTCTGGCTTTCAGCCCATGCCTGACCCGCTGCGATGAACACTTCTGAATGAGTCACTTCCAGGTGTCAAGTCACTTCTTGGGTGCTGGGCCCAAGGTTGCTTGACATTGTCTCTGACCCACATGGCCCTCTGCAAAGGAGGTGTTGTTACCCCATGTTACAAAGAGGGTGTAAATGAGGCTCAGAGAGGCCACTCATCTTGCCCAAGGTCACCCAGCGGTAAGTGCAGAGCTGGGGCCACTGGATCCACACCTTCTGTGAGTCGCTGTTTGCCTTTCTTCCCAGTGACATCTGTTTGCTGTCCTCCACGGTGAGTCTAGAGGTTTCTGAGGCCCCTGGAGAATGGTAAATCCCTGGGCTCCCAGGCTCTGGGTTTGGCTGGGCAGGACCCCTTGGCGTACTTCATTGCAGAGGCCCTTCCTATTTACTTTAGCAAGAATTCCCCTGCACAAACCCGTCAGGTGTGTGGAGGGTGGGGTGGAGGCTTGGGATTTGCATACGAGGGTGGTCTGGTCTCCTCCGCAGGCTTTCAGATCCTTGCCCTGCAAGCCTTGCTCTTGAAGTCCAAGGAAGACAGTCTCTGGCAGCCGATCCACTGGAGCCCCTGGAGCCCTTGGAGACCCCTGCCCCAGCCCCTCCTCCCGTCCATGGGGACCCTGTGGCCCAGAGAGGGAAGAAAACTTGCCCAAAGCCACACAGCAGAGTCAGGCTCACCTGGAGTGAGCCTGTACCTTCCAGAAAATGGGAACACACACACACACACACACACACACACACGTGGGGGAACTACTTTGCATGCTCCTTGTTTGCTAAACAAAACCACTCTAATATCAGGATTTCAGCCACTTCTGCGGCAGGGCGGGGCTGGGAAGAGGAGCTCTTTATGCAAGAAAGACAAGGCGTCTTTCTTCCTCTGCTGAGGTTGGGAGAGTGGGATTGCACTCATCGACCCCTCCACCCAGTGCCCACGACAGGGTGGTGGGCGGGAGTGGGGGCTGCAGCCTGGGAGCAGGGTGCCAGAACCCCACCTCCACACACACTGCAGAGACAGGGGGTCAGCGCACGGGTAGGTATCCCATTGTGAAACCTGCTTCCTGGGAAGAGTCCGCAGGGTGTGGGCGGGGCGGAGGAGGGCAGAGCCACCCTGCTGCCCCTTCCCTGCACCCGCCCCTCACCCAGCCGTGGGAACCCCAAGGAGGTCCCAGGGAGGATGGGCTACCCACGTGGAGCCGCCGCGGCCCTGGAGAAGGCCTTCAGGTCAGCGTGTGCTCACAAGCCAGCAAGTTGTGCTCTGGCCTGTGGGAGCATCTCAGCCTTTGGGAGGGCAGGGCTTCACTCAGCACGCTGGGGGTGGGAGGTGGGGGGCGCGAACTACGTGGGTGCAGTGGGTCCTCCAGCTGCTGCGAGTGGAGGGAGTCCAGTTGCTCGTTCTCTGGGTCCCAGCCCACTACCACTCCCCTCATCTGAGATGCCCAGCGTGGAGTCCCCTTGTGTGAAGGCCCATCCAGCCCCTAGAAGACTGCCCGGGGCTTCCCTTTCCTGCCTGAGGGAAAGGGCCTGGGGGGCAAAGTTGATGGGCCCCCTCACAAGGCCTATTGGCTGTGACGTCACGCAGAATCCAGGTTTTCTGACCCTGCGGTCTAGGGCCTTCCTACCAGAACAGTGAGACTGATTACACGATGCTGGGGGACCCTGCTTACGGAAAACATGGAGTCAGCGGCGGCCTCTAAGGTTGTGTGGGAGATGAGGGGGTTGCCCAACGGTGCCACTGACCCAGCTGCTGGGGACTGGAAGAGTGTGGATGGAACAAGTCAGAAGTGGTGTCCGTAACTCAACTTGGAGGATCTATTTACTCCGCGGTACATAACAAAACCAGTATTTTAATATTAAAATGAACTGGTCACATCAGGAAGCAGAATGCAACATTTGAATCAGTTTTCAGATGGAATGTCCCACCGGTGGTGGCAGCTTCAAGAGACACCCCCAGGTCCCTGCCAGCCCCCGAGGGATACCCTGGGAGAGGCCAGGCGGCCCTCCATGGAAACCAGTGGTTGGCATGGAAATGCATCTTCCAAGGGCAGTCCGTCCAGGCATTTGCACAGTGGCTGAGCTGAGCCCAGCCTGTTAGGAGAGGACCTCCCCACTCCAACCGCCTCCCCAGACCACACCGATCATCCAAGACAGATTATCTTTCCGAAGCTCAGTGCCCATGTCTCTTGGGGTCTTCCCCCTGGCCCAAAGCAGTCAATGGCTCAGGCGCCTTGGGAAGACTCCTCTGGGTCTTGGGTCTCTCCTGCTGCCCCAGTCAGGCAGGGAAGGCCCCCGGGATGGAGAGGGGACACAGGGGACCATCACGGCTGACCATCCCACTTCCCTGGGATTCTGTACAGGAAGCCAGCTCTTCCCTGTTATTTCCCAAGAGGCCTTTAGGGAATTCCCGAGGCCTCATTTTCTATGCTCTTGGCCAGCAGTGTTCCCTCCCCTGAACCCTGGAAACCCAGTTGAAGTGCACGGATTTTTCTTTTCTTCTTTTTTTGGCTGCACAGCATGTGGGATTGAGCCTGCAGCCCCTGCACTGGAAGCACAGCTTTAACCACTGGACCACCAGGGAAGTCCCACAGTGCATAGATTTCCCACCGCGTGCTCACCCCAGATCCTCAACTGTACTCCCAGGAATTCACACGAAAGAGAAAGAGTCAAGAAGGGACCACAGGTTAGCTAGCGGGTCATCTTCTGAAGCCAGCTGGAAATGGAAAAAAACACACACTGGAACCATCCTAACCTCCCAGGAGAGATCAGCTAGGTGACCGCTGGCACACCCAGACAGCGGTCATCCGAGCAGCCATCACCAAGAGCCGGTGTGCTTTACAAGGACTGATCCGGAGGGGGCCTGAGTGCTGACGTGGAGTGAAACACGCTTGCTTCACGATCGCGTGCTGACTCTTTAAAAACACGTACGTTTGTGGGTGCTTAGAGAAACAAATCCGAGGAAGGCACAGCCAGCCATTGATAGCGGTTGTTTCTGGGGCCTGGGAAGGAGGGTTGACTTCACCCTCAATGCTATCTATAAAAGAAACTCGGATTTTTGTGTGTGCGTGTATTTTTTTACTAAAAAAAAAAAAAACTGAACAGAAAATAGATTTTGCAGAATAAACGCATCGACGTAGGAAGCTGTTCATGATATCTTAAGTGAAAAAGTGGTTTAAAATCAGTATACACCATATGATTCCATTTTGTTAATTACACATGGAAGGAAGTTCGCAAGGATAAAGAGCAGCGTATCAACAGGGCCTGCGTTGGGGGGTGCAAATTTTCTTCTCCTTCTCTTTCATCGTGTATGTTGTATTTTTCTGTCATGGGCGTGCATGATAACATTATCAATGGCATTACAAAAAGACTCCTTCTGCTCAAACATCATTTCCCTGCCTTTAGGTTGCTGCTGACCCTCCATGGCTCCACGGGGCTGGGTCCTTTCTCCTTCACCAGTGCTGGCCGGCTCCCAACTACCAACCCTGAGAGCTGCCACCTAGCAGATGCTGTGTCCAGTCCTAACCCTCAGCTTAGCAGCTAGCACCCAGGAGGTCCCAGAGAAGCCCAGGATGTGCACCCTGTCAGGGCCCCTGGCTCCTTTGTGGCAGGTGGGGTGGGACCCCTAATGGAGGAGCCCCTGGCTTGGGAATGGTGGGCTGGACCCTGGACCTCCAGATCTCCCTCCTAGCCAGGTGCAGGGCTGCCCCCTCCCATCTGCCAGGGGTCCGGCTGGAATTGGTCCCCAGCCAGGAGATGGGCAGGGCCCCAGGTTCCAGTGGTGGGGATAGGGGGCTGCAGGAAGGCAGGAGGAGGGAAATCTGAGACAGGCTGCGCTGAGCGGCCGTGCTCAGGTTTTGGCCTGATAAAGTTTATCAAACGGTGCCGGCTGCCAACCGTTGGTGTGGAGCAGGCCCGCGGGCTTTGGCGGGAGGATGCTCCCAGGCCGATAGCGCCTTCCCGGTGTTATCAGGGGGCCTGGTGTCCCAGAGAGCAGGAGAGAGGGAGAAGCAGAGAGAGAGAGAGGGAGGGAGCCTTCCAACCACTTCACCCAGATGACAAGAGCCAGGGACAAGAAGTCTCAGAGAACCCGGGGCCCTTGACCTCGCGGCTGCATGAGCAGCTGGGAAGGGGCCCCACGGAGGTGTGGGCCGGGGGCTCCGGCTTCTCCTGGGGCCCAGCCTTCCGGGCCACAGAACAGGCTTGCTGCCACTCTGCCCTTCTGCAAGGCTTAAAGAAAAAGCAGCCCGGGCTTCCCTTGGTGGCTCAGCGGTAAAGTCTGCCTACTGGGGCAGGAGACACAGGTTCAATCCCTGATGCAGGAAGATGCCACGTGCAGCAAAGCAGCTAAGCCCATGAGCCACCACTCCCGAGCCTGTGCCCTGGAGCCCAGCAGCCCAAATGCTGAGCCCACGCGCTGCTGCTGCTGGAGTCTGCTCTGCAGTGAGAAGCCCGAGCATCCCAGCCAGAAAGTAGCCCCTACTCTCCCCAGCTAGAGATTGGCCATGCTCAGCAATGAAGACGCAGCACAGCCAAAAACAAACAACATTTTAAAAAAGAGAAAAATCCTCTTTTTCGGGAAGCTTCCATGCCCTAGAAGAGGGGGCAGGAGGGCACCTCTCCACCCCGCCCCTGTGGTCTCGAGGTGAAGGTCAGCCTCCGTTCGCCTTAGGGACCACTCCCATAAATATCACTGTCTTGGGAGTCACCCTTCAGGGAGTCATCCCCACCCTACAAACGAGGAAACAGAGTCTCAGAGTGAGTGTCGACAAGGATTCGGAGGATGAGGACCCAGGAAGCAGAAAGCAAAAGGCAGAAGGAGAAGGGATGAGAGGCTGAGGCCAGGACGCCCGCCCCTGCTCGCACTCCGCAGGGCTAGCCGCTCCAGAGGCAGGGGTGCTGGTCCCAGACTCAGAGCCACGCGGGGCAGGCCCCCGACCTTGGCCATGGTGGTCAGATGGAGGGCAGACCCCAAGGTCTGCAGGGTTTTCCTGGGTGGGTGGGAGTGGGATGGCATCTCAGTGGGTTTTTATAATTCCCTTTTCTAGACGTTTCCTGCCTTTACCATGACCTCTGTGGTAACAATGTGGGAGAGGAAGCTGATTTGTTTGCTTTTAGGAGGAGAGAGTGCAAGGGCCCCAGGAGCCCCCGGCTGGACCCTCGAGCCCAGGAGCACCGCGCCTCTGTCCAGCCCCGGGTGCAAATGGAGGCCAGGCCTGCTGGTGTCCACTGCACAGACAGCCGGGTCCCCTAGAGCCCTGGAGGCCCCTGGGCCCAGGGCCTTCCCGAGGCCCCAAGGCCGCCCAGTGGGGTGGAAAGCACTCATTCATCGACTCTGATTTACAAAGCAGCTGCCATGAGCCGGGCTCACTTCTGGGCAGTGAGGATGGGCGGTGGGAGCAGCCAGAGTGTCCACGCTTATGGCACCGAGGGGGGTGTCCTAAGAGGAGAAACAGAGAAAGCCCGAAGAAATGCAGAAAGGGGGCCAGGACGTTGGCATGGGGAGCCTGCTGTGTGAGAGGTGGGGAGGAGACAGCCCAGACGGGGCGGTGTGGGGTCAGGGTCAGAGGCTGGGATGTCACCCTGACCCCCTCCTGGCAGGAGGGACTTACAGGTGCTTCCCTCTGGACCTCAGTTTCCCTCATCCGGACCATGACCCCCGTAGTCTTCAGAAATCTCCATTCAGCCCACAACCTCCAGTCCCAAGACTTCCTTTCGTCGACCCTTTTTTGGCAGTGTTTTGCATTTTAGCTAATTAATGTTGAGATAGAGTTGACAGGTCACATTCCATCAGTTTTACGTGTAGTGGGTGATTATTTGATGCTTGTATGTGTCATGAAACGATCACCACGGTAAGTGAATATCCATCAGCACACAGTTCAAAACGTTCTTCTTCTGATGAGAACTGCTTTTTAAATAGTTATATTTTTTGCTGAGCTGGGTCTCCCTTGCTGGGCAGGTTTCCCTCTAGCTGTGGAGTGCAGGCTTCTCACCGTGGTGGCTTTTCTATCACAGAACACCGGCTCTAGGTCTTGAGGGCTCGAGGGCTTCCGTGGTTGCAGCTCCTGGACTCTAGAACACAGGCTCAGTAGCTGTGGCACACGGGCTAAGGTGGCCCGTGGCATGTGGGATCTTCCCTGATGGGCGATCTCACCCGTGCCTGCTGCGTTGGCAAGTGGATTCTTGACCACTGAGCCACCAGGAGGGCCTGATGAGAACTTTAAAGATCTACCCTTTCTCTCTTTTTCACTGAAGTATAGCTGATTGACCATATTGTGTTGGTTTCAGGTATACAGCACAGTGATTCAGTATATTTATGTGTATATATTTTCCAGATTCTTTTCTATTATAGATTAGTACAAGATACTGAACACAGCTCCCTGTGCGACACAGTAGGTCTTTCTTGTCTATTTTATGTAAGTAGTGTGTATCTGTTAATCCCAAACTCACTGTATCCTCCCCTACCACCCCTCATGGACTCTTGAAGGCAGGGTTCAGGTGACAGCTGTTGAGGAGAGTCCCCAGAGTTTGCACATTCACGGGCCTTCAGTGCACGGGGGCAGGCGGGTGTCCAGATATGGAGCAGGGTTTGAAAGTAGGGAAGACAGAAAGGGGTGCCCGACACATTTTTGCAGCTTGTCTGCAATACCTGGCAATACCCTGTCTCAGAACCTCTGCCCTCTCCCCACACTGAGTGTGGGAGTCACTCAGTTGTGTCCAACTCTCTGTGACCCCATGGACTGTAGCCCACCAGGGTCCTCTGTGCATGGGACTCTCCAGGCAAGAATACTGGAGTGGGTAGCCATTCCCTTCTCCAGGGGATCTTCCCAACCCGGGGTTTGAACCCAGGTCTCCTGCACTGCAGGCAATTTCTTGACCGATTGAGCCTAAGTGAATATCCATCAGCACACAGTTCAAAACGTTCTTCTTCTGATGAGAACTGCTTTTTAAATAGTTATATTTTTTGCTGAGCTGGGTCTCCCTTGCTGGGCAGGTTTCCCTCTAGCTGTGGAGTGCAGGCTTCTCACCGTGGTGGCTTTTCTATCACAGAACACCGGCTCTAGGTCTTGAGGGCTCGAGGGCTTCCGTGGTTGCAGCTCCTGGACTCTAGAACACAGGCTCAGTAGCTGTGGCACACGGGCTAAGGTGGCCCGTGGCATGTGGGATCTTCCCTGATGGGCGATCTCACCCGTGCCTGCTGCGTTGGCAAGTGGATTCTTGACCACTGAGCCACCAGGAGGGCCTGATGAGAACTTTAAAGATCTACCCTTTCTCTCTTTTTCACTGAAGTATAGCTGATTGACCATATTGTGTTGGTTTCAGGTATACAGCACAGTGATTCAGTATATTTATGTGTATATATTTTCCAGATTCTTTTCTATTATAGATTAGTACAAGATACTGAACACAGCTCCCTGTGCGACACAGTAGGTCTTTCTTGTCTATTTTATGTAAGTAGTGTGTATCTGTTAATCCCAAACTCACTGTATCCTCCCCTACCACCCCTCATGGACTCTTGAAGGCAGGGTTCAGGTGACAGCTGTTGAGGAGAGTCCCCAGAGTTTGCACATTCACGGGCCTTCAGTGCACGGGGGCAGGCGGGTGTCCAGATATGGAGCAGGGTTTGAAAGTAGGGAAGACAGAAAGGGGTGCCCGACACATTTTTGCAGCTTGTCTGCAATACCTGGCAATACCCTGTCTCAGAACCTCTGCCCTCTCCCCACACTGAGTGTGGGAGTCACTCAGTTGTGTCCAACTCTCTGTGACCCCATGGACTGTAGCCCACCAGGGTCCTCTGTGCATGGGACTCTCCAGGCAAGAATACTGGAGTGGGTAGCCATTCCCTTCTCCAGGGGATCTTCCCAACCCGGGGTTTGAACCCAGGTCTCCTGCACTGCAGGCAATTTCTTGACCGATTGAGCCACCTTATGTGGAAGTAAAGGGAGTTGTGGTCATTATCTTGCCAATGGCTCTGAGCTTGGAGCGCAGGCCCGGGGCTGGACCCTGGGCCCCAGGCCCTCCAGGCCACCATGGGCCACACTCATGGGAAGTCCCCGCTGACAGCTGGAACCACAGACTCCAGGCTGAAGCTCAGAGCTATTTCTGCAAAGGGTGACTTGGGACTTCCTCCCGGATCTCTTAAAAATAAAGGGGTTATCGTGGTCTTCAGGCCCTTCCTCCATGCGAGGAACCCTGACATGATTTCTGGGGGAGGCCTGGCCCCCCCAACTCCCTCAGCCAAGCGAGGACTTATCTCTGGGCTCAGTTGGGCAGCAGGAAGGGAGAGAAGCGACCTCCGCGGCCGCTCTTCCTGCCCTAGAAGCCCCTTTTGGGAGCAGCAGGGGATGTGGCCACTGGCTCAGGGGCGTCGATCAGCCTTCTTCCCCGGGGCTGTGGTTGCCCACCGGCCTCTGGGGGGGATCAGAAATCAGGGGGGCAGGGAGAGTTCAGGGGAAGCCTCTGGCATGTCCAGCCCAGCCTCTGCCCTGGGCCTCGGGCACGACCCAGTCTATGGGACCCACGCCTGGTTCTGCAAAGCTGGTGAAACGTCAGCTCCACTACACCCCCAGGCCCTGCAGACGGTGGGGGACCCGCTCCTGGAGGTCAGGCCACCCTGTAGGGAGAGTGAGAAGGCAGAGGCTTTGGGAAGGCAGGCACGGCTTACGGCAGTCCTCCTCCCCCTGCCAGGAGTCCACTTTACAGCAGAGAGGAGCCCAGGGCCCAGCCCAACCCCTGTGGGGACTCGTTCCCATTTTGCAGTCCGAGTTTTGGTCCCAATGGAAGGCAACTCCGCTTAGGGTTTTCCAAGAAAGAACCTTAAGTCTCTATTCAACAGTCTGGGCCCTGAGGGGGCAAGATCCAAAAGAGGGGCCACTTAGTGGACTCCGGGAGGCTGAGAGGCCACCAAACCCATGCTGGGGCAGAGAAGTCTTTCCACAGGAAATGGCCGTCTGAGATGAATTTGATCTGTCCGAAGAGGAGAGGGTGGCTCCAAGCCTAGGAGCAGTCGGTGCAAAGGCCCCGGGGAGACCTAAGGCTTCCACCTGTCCCAGCCCCATCCCCAGTCTGCCGGGGCCCAGCCAGTGCCCCGCTGGGGCCACAGTAGCCAAAGTATAGGACAAGGATGAGCTCAAGCGCTCTCAGGAGCCGTCCTGGGAGCTAGGCACCCAGTCATGTTCACCCTGGCTTGCCATTGCTGGCTATCGCGAGCCCAGCCGGCCAGTCTCGCCTGTGGCCAGCCCTCCTCTGGGAGGAAGGTTCAGGCCACCTAACCTGAACGAGCATCCCCAGGGTAGCTCTGCAGAAGCCAACAATCTTAGCTGGAAACCGTCGCAGGTTGGGGTTTCCTCCCTGCCCAGCTCCCCAGCGCCCCTCAGCCCAGCCTCAGACTTATCACTGCCCTCCAGCTGCCTCGGCCCAGGTCCCCTCCAACCACCTCCCCCGGATGATTCAGCAAATCTTCCCTCCTTGGGGGGAAAAACAAGGGTGTAAAAAAAAAAAAAATCACAATGTCAGATTACAAAGCCCCAACTGTAGGGCAGGCCCCTGGCAGGGAGATAAGGGTCCCACTCCACCCTCAAAGCCCCTCTGGCAGATAAACCTTCTAAAGCAGTGGAGGAGGCTGCCTGCCACAGGTGTGGGGTGCGGAGGCCGGGCGGTGCATGCCCTCGGGTGGCGAGCTGGGCAAAGAGGAAGCGCCTGGCCACAGAAGCAGAGGAGCTGGTGTTGCCAGCCTTGTCCCCCGCCCCTGCCAGAGAGACAGAAAGAGCGGGGCGGAGGCCTGTGCAGAAAGTGCACCGGGGGCGTGCCCACAGATGCCCTCCGCTGCGAGCACCCCTCTGCAGCTCTGCCTACAACCCTCTTGGTGCAGGGCCGCTGAGTGGGGAAGTGAGGATGCCCGTCCTCTGGAGGCCCCCGGGTGCAGGGAGCAGCGGGGGCCACTGGAGGGCTGGGCACCTCCTCTGGGCAGGGCTAGGGCAGCCTGGGAGACCTCGCCAGGGGTCGCCCAGGCTTCCAGGTCAGAGTCGGGCCAGCCTGGAGCCCCCCGCAACCGACTCCCGGGTCTGACTCCATCTCTAGAATGTGGGAGGAGGCAGGGGCTGCTGAGACCACAGGCTTCCCGCTCTGGTGGGGGGGTGGTCAACTGATGATGGGTTTAAGTTAGGGCTGGGGTGGGGCTCTGCCATCCTAGACAAGTCATTTCTCCGCTCTGGGCCCATTGGTAAAATTTGAGCGGTCCCAAAACCCATGGCAGGGCTGTCCTGGGGCATGAAAGTGCACCCGCCAGGCATGAGCCACTCCAGTCTCCGAGGCTGGGGGAGTCAGTGTCTGGTTGGAAAAGGGGTAGTTTGGGGACAGACACCCACCAGGTCCTTGGCACACAAAGTCAGGGGTCCGACTATCTGGCTGCCTCTCCTTCACCACCTGGGGCAGCTTTCTGAGCTCATTTCTCTGAAAGAGAGAGGCTGGTCAGACAGAAATAGGTACAAGAGGAGGCTCTGGG
Source organism: Litocranius walleri (assembly GCA_006410535.1). Classification (NCBI taxonomy): domain Eukaryota; kingdom Metazoa; phylum Chordata; class Mammalia; order Artiodactyla; family Bovidae; genus Litocranius; species Litocranius walleri. Next base: position 1,199,388 of record SJYG01000065.1, on the reverse strand, counting down.
GACAAGCTTGGGTGCAAAGGCCTTCCGCCTATTTTAATCCTCCGAGCCAACATGGAGCTGGCCAAGCCTCTGCCGTGACTTCAGGGAAGTCCTTGCCTTCCTCCAGGTCTTCCATGTCCCAGGCTGCAAAAGTGAGACAGCTGGTCAAGACGGGGATCGACCACCCCTACGTGCTGCACGTTTGCAAAATACCAACAGCTCATGGCGGGTGTGTTCGGCTCAAGGTGATGAACCAGAAGCAAGAAATGCCAGCAGGGTCACGGCAGCCAAAAGGGGAAGCGACCCAAGTGTCCGCCGAGAGATGGGGAGAAATAGAATGTGGTCCGTCCACACCATGGAGTACTTGTCAGCCTGAAAATGGAAGGAGTGTCCGATCCCTGCGGCAGCAGAGATGACCCCCGAGGACCCTGTGAAATAAGCAGACACATCGGCACCATGCATTTTCACTTCTAGAGAGACCTGGCCTGGTCCCAGAGAGACTGGAGGGCAGGGGGGCCAGGGCCCGGCGGGGAGGGAAGGAGAGGCCAGGTTTGATAGAGACGGAGGTGCAGATTTACAAAATGAGAAGAGCTCTAGGAGCGGATGGTGGCTCAATAATGTGAACGGAATTAACACCCCTGAACCATACACCCAAATGTGATGAACGTGGCGAATGTGCTATATAGTTTTAAAAAATATTTCCTGATTGATGGGCTGTGTCGGGTCTCAGTCGCTGCACGCGGGACCTCCGTTGTGGGGCACAAGGCCTCTCGAGTTGCAGTGGGCTGGCTTAGCTGTGGGGTGCGGATTTAGTTGCTCTGTGGCAAGTGGGATCTTAGGTCCCCAACCAGGCATCAAGCACCGTGTCCCTTGCATTACAAGGCCGATTCCTAACCACTGGATCACCAGGGAAGTGCCTGGGTCATGTATATTTTAGCACCGTTAAAAAAAGAGAGAAGACGAGAAGAGAAAAAAGCCAGTGGGTAGAGTGTGGCCTTGCTGTGGGCTGAACAAAGGCTTCGGAACCCGAGTCCAGCAGCAAACAGCTCATGGTCTGCGTGGAGAGACAGGCCAGCAGTGTCCACCACTGAGGCCAAGCAGGCCAGGCCCATGCTGGAGCGGGCAGGAAGGGACCCAGGGCTGAGGGGAGAGGCCGCTTCTCTCCAGGACCAAGCGGCTGAGCACCCACCCCACCCCCCACCCCCCCGCTCCGGCAGCTGCACCAGAATCTGCACCAGAATCCCAGAATCTGCACCAGCTGCACCAGGCAGCTGCACCAGAATCCCAGCGTCTTCTCTTCCTCCCAGAGCGGCTCTGCTGGCCTAGGGGCCTCCCACAAAGCGTTCCCTCTGCCTGGAAGGCGGGCCCTCAATTCCTCTCCTTCAATTCTCTTTCTCTAGTTAATTTCAACCCACAGGCACCCTCCCAGGAGACCTGGCCCCAAGAGATGCCCTCCTCTGACACGGATCATAACTGTCATCAAATAGCCATTTGTGAGGAGAAGGCGATGGCACCCACTCCAGTGTTCTTGCCTGGAGAATCCCAGGGACGGGGGAGCCTGGTGGGCTGCCGTCTATGGGATCGCACAGAGTCGGGCACGACTGAAGCGATTTAGCAGCAGCAGCAGCAGCCCCTGTCTGAATGCCCAGTGAAGGTCTCCATGCCTCCGCTGCACCCAGCAAATAAAGATGACGGCTGGGTGTGTGGGTGGGCAGACCAGCTCATGGGGCTGGCCCTCCCCATCCCAAGGGGCTGGTGCTCCGAGAGGGCCCAGGCTGAAGTTGGCGGGGGCGGCGGGGGTGGACGGCTGTGACTTGGAGTTCAGAACCCCTGGTCAGTCCCGCCTGAGCTGTGAGACTGCGCAGTCGTATGAGATCTGCTCCCAGACCTGAGCGGATGGCTGGAGGCCCCAGCCCAGAGCTGCAACAGGAAGACAGCAGCACTGCCCACCAGGAGGGCCAGCCCTCAGCCTGAGACCTGCCCCACGTGCCCACGCGGAGCGCTTCCCCAGGAAACGGCAGCTTGGGCATCCCTCTTTAACAGCCTCGGAAGCCAAGGCATGTGCCATCTGCTGTGCTCAGTCGCTCAGTGTGTCTGACTCTCTGTGACCCCGTGGACTGTAGCCCCCAGGCTCCTCTGTCCATGGGATTCTTCAGGCAAGAACACCGGAGTGGGTTGCCATTTCCTTCTCCTGGGGATCTTCCCGATCCAGGGACTGAATCTGTGTCTCCTGCATTGGCAGGCGGATTCTTTACCACTGAGCCACTTGGGAAGCCCTAAACGGAGGCATCCACTTGTCCGAAGCTTGGCTGAATTTTAAGTACGCCTGCCTGGAGAGTCCCACCGACGGAGGAGCCTGGCAGGCTGTACAGTCCATGGGGTGGCAGAGAGTCAGACAGGACTCAGACTTTCACATCACAGCCCAAAGGCTTTTTAATGGCAGGTCAGCCCTGCCCTCAAGGCCTGGGGTTCAGGCCCGGTTCCAAGGCCCGCTCTCCTGCCCAGAACCCCTCACACCCTAGTCCTGGGCACGAAGAGGCGTCCCTGCGCTGGAAGGCGGAGCCCCAGCGTCCAGAGCCGCAGCCCCCTTCCTCCCCCGTCCCCGCCCCCCCACTCTCCCTTCCT
>SJYG01000065.1:1161213-1196623 GCA_006410535.1 Litocranius walleri | reverse complement strand
TTAGGCTTCGGTCTGCCTGTCTGCGAGAGGCGCTGGAAAACGCTGGAAAACGGTCCAGAGACCCCGCCACCAACTAGCAGTCAATGGTGTTGGGGGTTAGGGGTTCGAGATCAACAGGTGTGCCACGTGCAGAGGCCTCTCCAAAGCGGGCAGCGGACCCCTGAGAACAGGGGTCACCCTGAGAAGACGGGAGGGCGGGGGAAAAGGCAAAGGGGCCCTGGGGTAGGGGCCTGGAGCCTCAGGGTTAAGAATTGGGGGGGAGTGGTCGGGAGCAAGATGGGTGTGATTGGGAGAGTCTGGGGAGCAGGACCCCCGGAATCTCTGTTAAAGGGTTTGGGGTCCCCGCCTCCCGTAACCCCAGCAAGGAGCAGCCAAGGCACCTTGATGGAGAAGCGCCCCCTGGCTTCTGCGGGGAGGGTGGCAGGCACCAAGCCCTGCGAAGGTGTTGAAACCGGGGATACCCGGAGGTGGGGGTGCCCACCGGAATCTGGCTGGAGGATGGCTTGAGGCCCCCGCCCCGAGGCCCCTGAGACCCCAACACAGTCACAGGGGCAGAGGTCATACAGGGTTGTGGCCCCAGTAGGGGAACATTTGGTGACGTCTAAGGAAATCACAGAGTTCCATGCCCTTTGACCCAACAGTATCTTACAGACATCTGCCCTTGTGTTAACTGACATACAACAGTGATTCATGGCCACCTTGTATTTGCAAAAGGTTGGAAACAACCGAAGTATCCTTCAAAGAGGGCTGGTTAAATGAATCACGGTCCCACCGTACAGTGGAGCACTGGGCGTCTGTTCAAAGAATGCGGAAGTGCCATGTGAATTGATAGGGACAATTTCCCAAGATATACTGTCCCATGAAAAAGGCGGATATGGGAGGGAGTGTGTAGTAAACCCATGTGTCATCAATTCATTTAGAGTTAACTACGTTTTGCCCCTGCCACAGGCAGGATCTTAGATCCCGCTGCTATGAGCCGGGGTCTACAGATAGGTCTTTGAGACCCAGGAGTGGAATTGCTGGACCGTGTGGGCATTCTGTTTTTAATTTTGAGGAACTGCCATACTGTTTTCCACAGGGCACCTCGTTTATTTATTCCTGCTGGGCTGCGCTGGGCCTTCACTGGTGCACACGCACACAGGCTTTTCTCTAGTTGCGGTGCCTGGCTTCTCACTGGAGGGCTTCTCCTGCTGCAGGGCAGGGGCTCTAGGCACACAGCCTTCAGTAGTCATGGCCCCCTGGCTCTGGAGCACAGGCTCGGTAGCTGTGGCTCAGGGGCTTAGCGGCTCCACGGTATGGGGGGTCTTCCCAGCTGAGACGTGCAATCCGTGTCCCCTGCAGAGGCAGGCGGATTCTCCCCCACTGAGCCACCAGGCAGGCCACTCAGGGCTGCTCCATTTACCTTCCTCTACTTGGTGGAGGAGTTTTCTGCAGACCGGCTTCCGGTTCTGACTGCTGTTTTGCCTCTGGCCCTGGACCTTCACATCACACCACCAGCAAACTGTCACAGAAGGTGGTAAGAGTGAATCTCTGGAAACCGTTCCTACCTAGGGTGGCCATCAATAACTCAGCGATCACAGAAGGGACCACATTCTCAAAAACTTAAAAACAGAAATACCACATGACCCAGCAATTCCACTCCTGGGTACGTATCCGAAAAAATCAAAAACACTAATTTGAAAAGATATATACGCCCCAATGTTCTCAGCATCATTATAATTGCCAAGATAATGGAAGCAACCTAACTGTCCATCAACAGTTGCATCGACAAAGAAAATGTGATATATATATTTACACACACATATATACACATGCATATAATGGAATACTACTCAGCCATGAAAAGAATGAAATTTTGCCATTTGCGGCAACATGGGTGGACTTGGAGGGCATTATGCTAAGCAAAATAAATCAGAGACAAACACTGTGTCATATCACTTACATGTGGAATCAAAAAAAATACAACAAACTAGAAGGGGAGGGGCAGTCTTGGGGGAGCAGATTAAGGATACAAACTACTATGAACCAAAAAGCCACAAGGATATACTGTGCAACACAAGGAATGTAGCCAACATTATATAATAGCTATAACTGAAGGATGGCCTTTGAAAGTTGTGAGTCACTATCGTACACGTAAAACTTACATATTTTATACCAGCTATGCTTCAGTAACCCTGGAGGAGGAAATGGCAACCCACTCCAGTATTCTTGCCTGGAGAATCCCATAGACAAAGGAGCCTGGCAGACTACAGTCCACGGGGTCACAGAGAGTCAGATAGGACTGAGCACACACGTGTATTTCAATAAAATTAAATATATAGATAGATCATAAAAAAAAAATAAGTGAGAGAGAGTCAGACACACAGAGAGGGGAATTCTTTGAAGACACAGACACAGAGGGAAGATGGCCCGATGACCCTGGAGGCAGAGGCTGGAGAGATGGATCTACATACAACCAAGGAATGCCAAAGGCTGGCCACACCGGAGGCCAAGGAAAAGGAATGGAACGGATTACTCCACCTCCGGAGCCTTCAGAGAGAGCGCAGCCCTGCCAGTACTTTGATCTTGGACTTTTACCCCAAGACCCATGTTGTTGCTGCTGCTGCTAAGCCGCTTCAGTCATGTCCGAATCTGTGCAACCCCATAGACGGCAGCCCACCAGGCTCCCCCATCCCTGGGATTCTCTAGGCAAGAATACTGGAGCGGGTTGCCATTTCCTTCTCCCCCCGACCCATAGGAGAACAATTTTCTAGTATTTTAAGCCAAAACAAAATAAAATAAAAGCGACTGCAGACCAAGTACATATATTCCACTCAGTCCACATGGACTATACTCCCAACGTGACTTCTCCTTCATCAAGCTTCTCCTAATACCAGTGACCACTTCAGCGCCTCGCAACACAAGGGAAATTGTGACCGGAGGCAGGTTAGGCAGAGAGAGACAGCAGCCTTAACCAACTGCAGTTAAAGTACCTTACCTTTTCCATTCTTTAAAGACACCTGCCCATGTGAATGCAAAGACAAAGCACCTCCCAAGAGCCTTGAAGAAAAGCACCTGCAATGAAGGGGGCCTGACGCTTAAATTGTTAGCTCCATTGAAATTTGCCTCTGCCTGGCACATTTTTGAAAATATTTAGCTTGGCCATATAAACTCTGTTTGTGATCAGTATTTGATATTCAGCCCTGGAGGTGGATGCTTTTGAATTGTGGTGTTGGAGAAGACTCTTGGGAGTCCCTGGGACTGCAAGATGCAACCAGTCCATCCTAAAGGAAATCAGTCCTGAATATTCATTGGAAGGACTGATGTTGAAGCTGAAGCTCCAATACTTTGGCCACCTGATGCGAAGAGCGGACTCACTGGAAAAGACCCTGATGCAGGGAAATATTGAAGGTGGAAGGAGAAGGGGACGCGACAGAGGATGAGATGGCTGGATGGCGTCACTGACTCAATGGACATGAGTTTGAGTAAGCTCTGGGAGATGGTGACGGACAGGGAGGCCTGGCGTGTTGCAGTCCATGGGTTGGCAAAGAGTCAGACACGACTGATAGACTGAACAACAACCTGTAGGTACTTAGTTTCATTTTGCTTTGGAATCAGTTGACTAGGCAGACGAACGTCCTCTGGAACAGGGTGTCCCACTTGGAAGTAAAAAGAAAACCTCTCCCCACGTCTTCATCATTAACCACGCATGAGTGGCACCGGGTTGGAGGATTCCAGGACCTGTGGCCACGCCTCCCAGGGGGTCAGAGCCGATGGGGAAGGTCTGACATCGCCCCCGCCCCGCCTCCCGCCCAGAGCAGGCCTCTTATTAGGCTCTGGCCCCGGTTCCCCCAATCAGGTGGCCTTCCTTTGTGGTGACTTCTCCCTTTCTTCTAGGGTGTCATGGACACTCAAAGCTAGTGGAGGTGATGGAATTCCAGTAGAGCTGTTTCAAATCCTGAAAGATGATGCTGTGAAAGTGTTGCACTCAATATGCCAGCAAATTTGGAAAGCTCAGCATTGGCCACAGGACTGGAAAATGTCCATTTTCATTCCAATTCCAAAGAAAGGCAATGCCAAAGAATGCTCAAACTACCGCACAATTGCACTCATCTCACACGCTAGTAAAGTAATGCTCAAAATTCTCCAAGCCAGGCTTCAGCAGTATGTGAACCATGAACTTCCAGATGTTCAAGCTGGCTTTAGAAAAGGCAGAGGAACCAGAGATCAAATTGCGAACATCCGCTGGATCATAGAAAAAGCCAGAGAGTTTCAGAAAAACATTTACTTCTGCTTTATTGACTATGCCAAAGCCTTTGACTGTGTGGATCACAATAAACTGTGGAAAATTCTGAAAGAGATGGGAATACCAGATTACCTAACCTGCCTCTTGAGAAATCTGTATGCAGGTCAGGAAGCAACAGTTAAAACTGGACATGGAACAACAGACTGGTTCCAAATAGGAAAAGGAGTCCGTCAAGGCTGTATATTGTCACCCTGCTTATTTAACTTCTATGCAGAGTACATCATGAGAAGCACTGGGCTGGATGAAGCACAAGCTGGAATCAAGATTGCCAGGAGAAATATCAATAACCTCAGATATGCAGATGACACCACCCTTATGGCAGAAAGTGAAGAGGAGCTAAACAGCCTCTTGATGAAAGTGAAAGAGGAGAGCGAAAAAGTTGGCTTAAAGTTCAACATTCAGAAATGGGAAATAGATGGGGAAACAGTGGAAACAGTGTCAGACTTTATTTTGGGGGGCTCCAAAATCACTGCAGATGGTGGCTGCAGCCATGAAATTAAAAGACGCTTACTCCTTGGAAGGAAAGTTATAACCAACCTAGATAGCATATTCAAAAGCAGAGACATTACTTTGCCAACCAAGGTCTGTCTAGTCAAGGCTATGGTTTTTCCAGTGGTCATGTATGGATGTGAGAGTTGGACTGTGAAGAAGGCTGAGCGCCGAAGAATTGATGCTTTTGAACTGTGGTGTTGGAGAAGACTCTTGAGAGTGGACTGCAAGGAGATCCAGCCAGTCCATTCTGAAGGAGATCAGCCCTGGGATTTCTTTGGCCACCTCATGCGAAGAGTTGACTCATTGGAAAAGACTCTGATGCTGAGAGGGATTGGGGGCAGGAGGAGAAGGAGACGACAGAGGATGAGATGGCTGGATGGCATCACGGACTCGATGGATGTGAGTCTGAGTGAACTCCGGGAGATGGTGATGAACAGGGAGGCCTGGAGTGCTGCGATTCACGGGGTCGCATAGAGTCGGACACGACTGAGCGACTGAACTGAACTGTCATGGACGTTGAGGACCACCAGGTGGCGGTGTCTGCTACGAGGCGCTCTGTCGCCACCTCGTGGCCACAACTGAGCATTACGCCTTCTCCTCTGTCCTGAGGGTGCAGTGAGAATCCAGTTCCAGCTGGCAAGGGTTAACCCCTTCCTCTGTGCTCTGTGGGCTGGCCCAGCGGCTCAGGAAGGAATGTTCAGATTCTGGGGCCTAAAGGACACATTTTTCAAAGCCCTCCTTGCTCTCGGTTGATTGCGTTCTTCTTGTTGTTGAGTCGCTCATTCGTATCCGACTCTTTGGGACCTCTCCCATGGATTGCAGCCCTCCAGGCTTCCCTGTCCATCACCAACTCCCGGAGTTTACTCAAACTTATGTCCATTGAGTCAGTGATGCTATCCAACCATCTTGTTCTCTTCTCCTCCCGCCTTCTACCTTCCCCAGCATCAGGGTCTTTTCCAATGAGTCAGCTCTTCGCATCAGGTGGCCAAAACATCAGTCCTTCCAATGAATATTCAGGATTGATTTCCTTTAGGATGGACTGGTTGGATCTCCTTGCAGTCCAAGGGACTCTCAAGAGTCTTCTCCAGCACTGCAGTTCAAAAGCATGAAGTCTTCAACGCTCAGCTCTCTTTATAGTCCAACTCTCACATCCATACATGACTACTGAAGTGTCATTGTGACCTGCTCCCAATGCTATGAGTCTTCACAGAAAGCCCCAGCTGTTTCTTTAACAGAGTTCCTGAACCTTCCTGGCCTCTCTCTCATCTCCCAGCCTGCCTCCCTACCCCTCCTCTGCCTCTGACCTCTCCACCTTGGATCCCAGGTAGGACCACGGCCTTGCCCTTAGGAAGCTGCTGCTTTCGGGGAGGAGCAATAAACAAGAGGGCTGCCCTGGTAACTCAGTGGTAAAGAATCCGCTTGCCAGTTCAAGAGACGTGAGTTTGATCCTTGATCTGGGAAGATCCCACAAGCCCATGAGCCACAACTCCTGAGCCTGTGTTCCAGAGACCGGCAGCGGCAACATAAGAGGCCGCCGCAGTGAGAAGCCCACACACCGCAACTCGGGAGTGGCCTCCACTGGCCGCATCTGGAGAAAAGCCTGTGCTGCAGGGAAGACGCCGCACAGCCAAAAATAGATGGATAAAATTACATTGAAAGAGAGAAGGAATGAAACAGCACCGCAGGCTCTGTGACAGGATGAGTTTGTGTGGAACAGGCTCCGAGCATGAGCCCGAACTCTCCAGGCAAGGGGAACTCTGAGGCGAGCCCTAAGGATGCTGAGGAGTCAGCCAGACGGCAGACGGAGAACGGGTTGGGGGTCACTGGAGACAGGGCGAGGTTTCATTCTAGAGCCATCACCTTCCCTTCCGTGAAAGAACAGGTGAGCGGAGACAAAGCCAGGGGGTCACTGGATGGGGAGGGGGGTGGAGGGCCTCAGGAGACTCCCTAAGGTGGTGGGTAGTTTATTTTTTTATGTTTTATTTTTGGCTGTGCTGGGGTCTTCGTCGCTGCAGGGGCTTTTCTCTAGTTGCCGTGTGTGGGCTTCTCTTGCTGTGGTCATGGGTTCTAGGGCGCACGGGCTTCAGTAGTCACGGCACACAGGCTCAGTAGTTACAGCTCGAAGGCTGTGGAATGAGGGTTCAGGAGTTGTGGCCCACGGGCTTCGCTGCTCAGTGGCCTGTGGGATCTTCCCGGATGCGGGATCAAACCCGCGTCCCCTGCGTCGGCAGGCGGATTCTTCACCACTGAGGCCCCAGGGAAACCTTGGCTGTGGATGGCTTAGAATCAGCTTTGCAGGGTCACAAACTCAATCCCTTCAATATCCAAAGACAAATGTGCCATATTTAGCAAATGAAAATGTACCTACCTAACTGGAATTTCAGATAAATTATGAAAAAATGGTTATGTAAGTATATATAACCATAAATATGTATACTTATAACCATAAGTATGTCCCCAATATTATGTGAAATTCTAATTTAACTGTGTATCCAATATTTTATCTGTCAACTCGACTGCCAATGACAGACTTCAGGACTGATTCATGTGTATCAAACTCACAGGGGACTGATAGAAACACTCCTGTTTGTTAATTTACAGTGGTGGAAAGGGCTAAAAATATACGTCTCTTATTCAGACTCTTCTTTCTGGCAAATTAAACCAACCAATGCTCACTACTTGGTGAACATGGAATGAAGACAAAGGACATGAAAAGTCTGAAAGGACATTTCATCTCAAGGTGAAATCATTAGGTGTCGTTTCCAGGGTTCCCAAGAGCTGTGGCACCAGAGGCCTTTATGTTTCAGCCCAGAAAGAAATTCAGCGAGAGGCCGAGTGCTAGATAAGGATTTATTAGGACACTTGTAAGGTTCACAAGTGGCAGGCAAGTACCGTGCTGTCTCTGATACTCAGTGCGTTACACTTTTATGATCAGAGGAAGGGAGGGGAGGAGGAGACCTTTTTTGTCTTTCTTGAGTAGACGCCATGTGTTTTTCATCAGTCCCTCCCCCAGGGAGGGCAGGGATGTTTCCTGGTCCCTCCCAATACGCTCAGGCCAGGACTGCCATCAGTTCAGTTCAGCCCTCAGTCATGGCCAGCTTTTTGCAACCCCACAGACTGCAGCACGCCAGGCCTCCCTGTCATCCCCAACTCCCAGAGTGTACTCAGACTCATGTCCATTGAGTCGGTGATGCCATCCAACCATCTCATCCTCTGTCGCCCGCTTTGCTCCCGCCTTGAGTCGTTCCCAGCAACAGGGTCTTTTCAGACGAGTCAGTTCTTCACATCAGGTGGCCAAAGTACTGGAGTTTCAACTTCGTCAGTCCTCCAATGAACACCCAGGACTGATCTCCTTTAGGATGGACTGGTTGGACCTCCTTGCAGTCCAAGGGACTCTCAAGAGTCTTCTCCAACACCACAGTTCAAACGCATCAAGTCTTTGACGCTTAGCCTTCTTCACAGTCCAACTCTCACATCTATACATGACTACTGGAAAAACCATAGTCTTGACTAGACAGATTTTTGTTGGCAGTGTAATGCCTCTTTTAATACACTGTCTAGGTTGGTCATAACTTTTTTTCCAAGGAGCAAGGGACTTTTAATTTGATGGCTGCAGTGACCAGATGCAGTGATTTTGGAGCCCCTCAAATAGTCTGACACTGTTTCCACTGTTCCTCTATCTATTTCCCATGAAGTGATGGGACCAGATGCCATAATCTTAGTTTCCTGAATGTTGAGCTTTAAGCCAACTTTTTCACTTTCCTCTTTCCTTTCAAGAGGCTCTTTAGTTCCTCTTCACTTCCTGCCATAAGGGTGGTGTCGTATGCATATCTGAGGTTATTGATATTTCTCCTGACAATCTTGATTCCAGCTTGTGCTTCCTCCAGCTCAGCGTTTCTCATGATGTACTCTGCATAGAAGTTAAAGAAGCAGAGTGACAATATACAGCCTTGATGGACTCCTTTTCCTATTTGGAACTAGTCTGTTGTTCCATGTCCAGTTTTAACTGTTGCTTCCTGACCCGCATACAGATTTCTCAAGAGGCAGGTCAGGTGGTCTAGTATTCCCACCTCTTTCAGAATTTTCCAGTTTGTGGTGATCCACACAAAGGCTTTGGCACAGTCTTCTGGCATAGGATTGTCATAGCACCTTGGAAAAATAGTTTCAGGTCTCAGTACAATGAGGGTCTTTCATTTTGAAGAATCACCTTCCCATAAATGATTGTTTTTTGTGTGCACAGAGCCTGATTTGGGGTCATTAACTTGATGACCCCCCTGGGCATGTTGTAGGCCTTACTTTCAACATTTTTTTAAATTGTCTTGGGGGCACAGTGCAAAGAACATGTCTTATGGGTCAAAGAACATGTTTTGGGGGTTACTAACTCACTGAGCTCACTGGGGAGCATGTAGGCCTCAAGCCACCGATGTTTTTGTTTGTTTGGGGACGTGTCTTCTGCTTCTGTTGCATGGTTCTGTTGCTAAGCAGGTTAGCTTGATTTTGTCATTAAGCAGGCCAATCTGACTTTGATGCTAAGTGACTCGTTTTGCTTCATGAGTGAAGCAAGCCCATATTTCAGAATTTTCCCATTACTTCCTTGAGTGATCATTAGTCTTACTGTGGTCTCCCAAATCCTCCCAAAGTTCCCTGTCTATCTACAGTTCCCTAATGGGGAATTCTGTCCCTATCAAAGGCATGGGAAAGTCTGGAGTATTATCCTGGCCTCACAGCATCGAACCTTCTTTGGTGACAGAATACGCAAGTTCTCACAGAGCAAGGTAGGTCAGGGACCGCAAGTCCTCACGTCCACCCTCCTCTGGCTCATCTGCCACATTCTTTTGGTTGATTCCTGTGCTCTCAGAGAAAGTCTCAGTGCTCCCAGCCAATGACATATGTGTCTCTCCTGGATTACACATTTCTTTTAAAACATATTTTTGTGGTATTTATTTGGCCTTCTTAAATCCATCTAGAGTAAAAAGATAGTCTTTTGACTGAGAAGTCACTTCAGAAACTTGGGGTATCCATATCCAAGGGGCCCCATGCTCTGATTTTTATTTCCTTTAACATCCTCAAATCCAGTCCCTTCTTTCCATCCTCTCTGCCACTTTCTTGGTCCCAAGAAGTATCCCTTGCCTGGATTATACAGCCTCTCTGTTAGTTTGGGCTTCCCTGATAGCTCAGTTGGTAAAGAACCCACTTGCAATGCAGGAGACCCGTTTCATTCCTGGGTTGAGAAGAGCCTCTGGAGAAGGGATAGGGTACCCACTTCAGTATTCTTGGGCTTCCCTTGTGGCTCTGCTGGTAAAGAATCTGCCTGCAATGCGGGAGACCTGAGTTTGATCCCTGGGTCAGGAAGATCCTGTGGAGGGAAGGGCTACCCGCGCCAGTATCCTGGCCTGGAGAAAGTACTGATCACAGAGCCATTCGTTAGTTTCTCTGGATCTACTTCTGCCTTTTCTGATCTAGTCTCTACACAGTAGCCATAGTCTTTTATATGCCTATGTCAGATTCCGGTACATCCTGCATAAAACCGCTCAAGGGTTCTCCATCGCACTCAGGAAAAGCCAATCTGTCAGGTACATCCTTTTCTGGATCTGTCTGGCCTATGTCTACCTGACCCTTCATCTCCCCACCACAGACACTTTTGCCCTCCTAATTCTCTAGAATGGCCCCTGGCCCCTTGGTTCAGGTTCTTCCACACAGCTGCTCACTTAATGCTTCACAACGGGGGCTAAATAACTCTTAAGAAACAAAGGACAGACGCCTGCATTCTGCCCCAGCTGCGGGGTGAGTGGGGGGCACTTCCAGGTGTGGAGGTGGACGAACACTCAAGGCCCAATTCCCGGGAGTTCCCTGGCGATCCAGTGGCGATCTTAGGTTTCTTCTGGGCTTTCACATGAACGCTGAGATCCAGAAAGGCACACAGAATGGCAAAAAAAAAAGAAAAAAAAGCAGACACAATTCTCTTGCTCTCGCCATTTCCAGACTGAACTCCTCGTGGCCTCTGTCTTCGGAGGGTCATCAGGAGTGGGGTCGGGTTGGGGATGAGGGGTGGGGGTCCCAGCCCCTCAAGAAACCTCTTGAGGTGAACGTCCGGAAACCAATTCATTACTGGGACCTGCCGGCCAAAGACGGAGAAGGCGATGGCACCCGACTTCAGTGCTCTTGCCTGGAAAATCCCATGGACGGAGGAGCCTGGTAGGCAGCGGCCCATGGGGTCGCGAAGAGTCGGACACGACTGAGCGACTTCCCTTTCGCTTTTCACTTTCCGGCACTGGAGAAGGATATGGCAGCCCACTCCAGTGTTCTTGCCTGGAGAATCCCAGGGACGGGGGAGCCTGGTGGGCTGCCGTCTCCGGGGTCACACAGAGTCGGGCACGACTGAAGCGACTCAGCAGCAGCCCGCCAACGACACACAGGAAGTCCGCCTCGAACCCGCCCCCGAGCTGTCCGTGGGAGGAATTCGAGGAAGGGGCGGGGACCCGCCTGCGAGTGGTTTGTTATTGGCGGAAAGGAAACCGGAAGGAGGGGGCCGGAACCCGGCTTCCTCTCGACTCCTCATTGGTTAAAAGACTGGGCGGGGCCCTCGGGTTCTCATTGGTTAAAGTCTCACTGGGCGAATCTTGCCCGTCCTCCGGGTCCCTCGCGGGTTGGTTGATGAGCTTGGCCTCTACCCCGCCCCTCGGGCGCCTCAGCTTATTATTTTACACTCGGAGGTGGGCGTTCGCGCGCTCCTTTGCCGCCCAGCCTCGGTCTTTCTGCTTTCCGCCGTCCTGCTCGAAGCCTTCGAGCCTGACGGAACTCAGGGATATAGACTACACGCGAGCGGGGAGGGGACCCCGGAACGATTCCTTCGCGGAACCATTGAGACGAGGCTTCCAGGAGCGCGTGGAGGGGACGTTCTCCCCCCACATCCCCGGTGGGCCTGACTGGACTCAGGGATGGCGGCGGCGGCGGCAGACGCCCGGCCGGGCGCCGCCATCCCGGTGGAGCTGCGGCGCGAGAGGCGCATGGTGTGTGTGGAGTACCCGGGCGTGGTGCGCGACGTCTGCAAGATGCTGCGGACCCTGGGCGGCGAGGAAGGCGTCTCCCGGGTGAGGAGCGGGGAGTCCCCAGGGGAACACTGAGTCGCGGGACTGCGGCTGAGGGGCGAGACCAGCGCGGGAGGGCTGAGGTTGCCTTGGCAACGGAGCTCCAGCCGGTTCTGGAGCGCAGGGGCGGGGGTCTGACTTTGGGGCTGCCGGGCGTCGATTGATTTCCCCTGAGGGAAGAGGGCCTTCCTTGGTGGCCCAGTGGCAAGAATCCGCCTGCAGAGCTGGAGTCGCGCCTTTCGGAGATCTCTGGAGAAGGAAGTGGCAACCCACTCCAGTGTTCTTGCCTGGAAAGTCCCTGGAACAGAGGAGCCCGGAGGGCTGCAGTCCATGGGGGTCGCACCGACTCTTTGGAGTCGGACCGAACGAGCGACACGACAGCAGACCTACACGAGGAGGGGAAGAAGGATTGTGTTACTAGAGTTAAAGAGTAGTAATGTGTGTGTGTTAGGCACACAGTCGTGTCCGACTCTTTGCGACCCCACGGACTGGAGCCCGCCAGGCTTCTCTTCTGTCCATGGAATTCTCCAGGCAAGAATACTGGAGTGGATTGCCGTTCCCTTCTCCAGAGAACTTCCCAACCCAGGGACTGAACCCTGGTCTCCTGCAAATTTGTTCTGCACAGCTATATGTTCGCATCGCATCAGAACCCTGCCAGGTAGGGACTGTGGTTGTCCAGATTTTACAGGAAAACTGAAAAACAGCTTGTTCAAGTTCATCCAGCAAACAGTGGAGCTGGGATGAATTCTTTACCTGATGCAAAGCTGTATGTCAGTGACTTAAATGCACCAGATCTTGAAGTGTCTCTGTTTTAGAGAGTCCTTCCCTGACTGCCCTTACTAAAGTGGCTGCTAGCAGTTCACCTGCTAATTTCAGCCTGAAGTTGTGTTTTAGAGTCTTTATTGTCTGTCTTGGACCCTTGGTTCTGAGATGATCAGCTCTTGTGGGTCCTGGTCTCTCTTGATCACTTTTGTAATCTGAACATCCCTAATTGTGCCTGCTTCCAAAATATTGTTTGAATGCATGATTGAATCTTCACAACCATCTAGTGAGTTCAGTTCAGTTCAGTCGCTCAGTCGTGTCCGACTCTTTGTGAACCCCACAGTCAAACCCTTTGGGTCAATAAAGCAGAAGTAGATGTTTTTCTGGAACTCACTTTTTTGATGACCCACCGAATGGTGGCAATTTGATCTCTGGTTCCTCTGCCTTTTGTAAATCCAGCTTGAACATCTGGAAGTTAACGGTTCAAGTACTGTTGAAGCCTGGCTTGGAGAATTTGAGCATTGCTTTACTAGCATGTGAAATGAGTGCCATTGTGCGGTAGTTTGAGCATTCTTTGGCATGGCCTTTCTTAGGGATTGGAATGAAAACTGACCTTTTCCAGTCCTGTAGCCACTGCTGAATTTTCCAAATTTGCTGGCATATTGAGTGCAGCACTTTCATAGCGTCATCTTTTAGGATTTGCAATAGCTCAACTGGAATGCCATTACCTCCACTAGCTTTGTTCGTAGTGATGCTTCCTAAGGCCCACTTGACTTCACATTCCAGGATATCTAGCTCTAGGTGTGTGATTATACCATCATGATTATCTGGGTCGCGAAGATCTTTTTTGTATAGTTCTTCTATGTATTCTTGTCACCTCTTAGTATCTTCTGCTTCTGTTAGGTCTATACCATTTCTGTCTTTTATTGTGCCTGTCTTTGCATGAAATGTTCCCTTGGTATCTTTAATTTTCTTGAAGAGATCGCTAGTCTTTCCCATTCTATTGTTTTCCTCCAATTCTTTGCATTCGCTGAGGAAGGCTTTCTTATCTCTCCTTGCTGTTCTTTGGAACTCTGCATTCAAATGGGTGTTTCTTTCCTAAGGCTTTCTCAGACAGCCACTTTGCTTTTTTGCATTTCTTTTTCTTGGGGATGGTCTTGATCCTTGTCTCCTGTACAGTGTCACAAACCTCCGTCCATACTTCTTCAAGGCACTCTATCAGATCTGATCCCTTGAATCTGTTTTTCACTTCCACTATATAATTATAAGGGATTTGATTTAGGTCATATCTGAATGGTCTAGTGGTTTTCCCTACTTCCTTCATTTTAAGTCTGAATTTGGCAATAAGGAGCTCATGATCTGAGCCACAGTCAGCTCCCGGTCTTGGTTTTTGCTGACTGTATAGAGCTTCTCCATCTTTGGCTGCAAAGAATATAATCAGTCTAATTTCGGTGTTGACCATCTGGTGATGTCCATGTGTAGAGTCTTCTCTTGTGTTGTTGGAAGAGGGTGTTTGCTATGACTAGTGCCTTCTCTTGGCAACTCTATTAGCCTTTGCCTTGCTTCTTTCTATGCTCCAAGGCCAAATTTGCCTGTTACTCCAGGTATTTCTTGACTTCCTACTTTTGCATTCCAGTCCCCTATCATGAAAAGGACATCTTTTTTGTTGTTAGTTCTAAAAGGTCTTGTAGGTCTTCATAGAACCGTTCAACTTCAGCTTCAACTTCAGCATTACAGGTCAGGGCATAGACTTGGATTACTGTGATATTGGATGGTTTGCCTTAGAAATGAACAGAGATTATTCTGTCGTGTTTGAGATTGCATTTTGGACTCTTTTGTTGACTATGATGGCTACTCCATTCTTCTAAGGGATTCTTGCCCACAGTAGTAGATATAACAGTCATCTGAGTTAAATTCATCCATTCCAGTCCATTCTAGTTGAAGGCTTTCTTATCTCTCCTTGCTGTTCTTTGGAACTCTGCATTCAAATGGGTGTTTCTTTCCTAAGGCTTTCTCAGACAGCCACTTTGCTTTTTTGCATTTCTTTTTCTTGGGGATGGTCTTGATCCTTGTCTCCTGTACAGTGTCACAAACCTCCGTCCATACTTCTTCAAGGCACTCTATCAGATCTGATCCCTTGAATCTGTTTTTCACTTCCACTATATAATTATAAGGGATTTGATTTAGGTCATATCTGAATGGTCTAGTGGTTTTCCCTACTTCCTTCATTTTAAGTCTGAATTTGGCAATAAGGAGCTCATGATCTGAGCCACAGTCAGCTCCCGGTCTTGGTTTTTGCTGACTGTATAGAGCTTCTCCATCTTTGGCTGCAAAGAATATAATCAGTCTAATTTCGGTGTTGACCATCTGGTGATGTCCATGTGTAGAGTCTTCTCTTGTGTTGTTGGAAGAGGGTGTTTGCTATGACTAGTGCCTTCTCTTGGCAACTCTATTAGCCTTTGCCTTGCTTCTTTCTATGCTCCAAGGCCAAATTTGCCTGTTACTCCAGGTATTTCTTGACTTCCTACTTTTGCATTCCAGTCCCCTATCATGAAAAGGACATCTTTTTTGTTGTTAGTTCTAAAAGGTCTTGTAGGTCTTCATAGAACCGTTCAACTTCAGCTTCAACTTCAGCATTACAGGTCAGGGCATAGACTTGGATTACTGTGATATTGGATGGTTTGCCTTAGAAATGAACAGAGATTATTCTGTCGTGTTTGAGATTGCATTTTGGACTCTTTTGTTGACTATGATGGCTACTCCATTCTTCTAAGGGATTCTTGCCCACAGTAGTAGATATAACAGTCATCTGAGTTAAATTCATCCATTCCAGTCCATTCTAGTCTGATTCCTAAAATGTCGACTTTCACTCTTGCCATCTCCTGTTTGACCACTTCCAATTTGCCTTGATTCATGGACCTAACATTCGAGGTTCCTGTGCAATATTGCTCTATAGCTTTGGACTTTGCTTCCATCACCAGTCACATCCACAACTGGGTGTTGTTTTTGCTTTGGCTCCATCTCTTCATTCTTTCCGGAGTTATTTCTCCACTGATCTCCAACAGCATATTGGGCACCTACCGACCTGTGGAATTTATCTTTCAGTGGAATTTATCTTTCAGTGGAATTTATCTTTTCGCCTTTTCATACTGTTCATACTGTAGTGTTGGAGAAGACTCTTAAGAGTCCCTTGGACTGCAAAGAGATCCAACCAGTCCATCCTAAAGGAGATCGGTCCTGACTGTTCATTGGAAGGAATGATGTTGAGGCTGAAACTCCAGTACTTTGGCCACCTGATGCAAAGAGCTGACTCATTTGAAAAGACCCTGATGCTAGGAAAGATTGAAGGCAGGGTGAGAAGGGGGCAACAGAGGCTGAGATGGTTGGATGGCGTCACCAACTCAATGAACATGAGTTTGGATAAACTCTGGGAGTTGGCGATGGACAGGGAGGCCTGGCATGCTGTGGTCTATGGGGTTGCAAAGAGTCGGACATGACTGAGCAACTGAACTGAACTGCTGTGCTCATGGGGTTCTCAAGGCAAGAATACTGAAGTGCTTTGCCATTCCCTTCTCCAGTGGACTACATTTTGTCAGAACTCTCCACGATGACCTGTCCATCTGGGTGGCCTACGTAGCATGGCTCCTAGTTTCATTGAGTTAGACAAGGCTGTGGTCCATGTGATCAGGTTGGTTAGTTTTCTGTGATTGTGTTTTTCATTCTGTCTGCCCTCTGATGGAGAAGGATAAGAAGCTTATGGAAGCTTCCTGATGGGAGAGACTGAGGGGGAAACTGGATCTTGTTCTGATGGGCAGGGCCATGCTCAGTAAATCTTTAATCCAGTTTTCTGTTGATGGGCAGGGCTGTGTTCCCCCCCTATTGTTGACCTGAGGTGGAGGTGATGAAGATGATGGCGACCTCCTTCCAAAGGTCCTGTGCATGCACTGCCACACTCAGTGACTTACCCTGCAGCAGGCTGCCGCCGACCCACGCTTCCTTTGGAGACTCCTGGACACTCCCGGGCAAGTCTGGGTCAGTCTCTCGTGGGGCCTGGTTCCTTTCTCCTGGGTCCTGGTGCACAAGGTTCTGTCTGTGTCCTCCCAGAGTCTGTTTCCCAGTCCTGGGTAAGTTCTGGCAGCTCTGTGGTGGGGTTAATGGCGACCTCCTCCCAGAGGGCTTATGTCACACCCAAGTCTGCGGCACCCAGAGCCCCTGCCCCTGCAGCAGGCCACTGCTGACCCGGATCTCCTCAGGAGATACCCAAACACAGTTCTGTGAGTTAGGTACCTTTATTATGCCCATTTTTTTGGTAAAGACACAGGAAGAAAAGTTGGGTCAAACAAGCCCCTACATAGTACAGTGGGAATTTAAACACATACATGCCTCCTCTGAAGTCTGAACTCTTAATTCTGTTTCCTCATCCTTTATGAATATTGAAAAGCCTTGAACCTGTCATTGAGCACAGGAGGCTCGTAGAGGCCCAGTCATTCGCGTCTTGTTCTTTTACCCTGAGTTACTGACTTTACTGTGGCTTTGACAGGATCGGTACTGCTGCTAATCCCCGGGATGTTTGTACCCAGGTACAGGGTGAGCCCTTTGGGGAAAAGACTGGTCATTCATTCGTTCCATTCCTGTTTCTTGTGCACCTACTGTGAGCCAGGCCCGCATCTAGGGTCATTTCTGCACAGCAGTCTAATAGACCTGTTCCCTGGTGATAGCGGCTCTTTTTAACCTTCTTTCCCTAGACGCTTCCTGAACGCCTGCTCAGAGCCAGGTTGTGTGCTGGGTGTTGGGGCGCCAGCAGGTCGATGACCTTGGCCTAGGGGATGTTGCTGGTGCTTTCACATGCACACAGCTGACACTGCTCCTTCTTAGCCTGTGTGGGACAGGCTCCTGCATGGATGACACAGGTAGCGTGTTTGCCATGGCTCAGGAGCCAGGCTAAGCGCCTTGTGTGTATGTTCTCTTAGTCATCATAAGAATCTGATCTGTGGGTCCTCCTATTACCATTTTAAGGAGAAGGAGCCAAGGCCTGGAAAGGAGGAATCACACGAGTCAGGGCCAAGCGCTTGTTTCTGATTTCATCTCCTTCGGACCTTGAAACATTTGTAAATGAGGCTGAATACTAGGACCTCTTGGGGTGGATAGTTCCTAACCCTAGACAAGTCATGCAGCTCCTGCCCAGACTCTCCATGGCAAACACAGGGGTAACACCACCACGAACTGCTGCTGGAAGAATGGCGTTTCCCTACACTGACCAGGCTTTGCTTAACTGGCAGTTATTGTCACCAGCTTTGCTGCTTTACAACCTTTTAGAAGAAAGAAAGTATTAGTCGCACAGTCGTGTCCAAATCTTTGGAACCCAATGGATAGTAGCCCACCAGACTTCTCAGTCCATGAGATGCAAGAATACTGGAATGGGTAGCAGTTCCCTTCTCTAGGGGATCTTCCCGACTCAGGAATGAACCCCGGTCTCCCACATTGCGGGCAGACTCTTTACCATCTGAGCCACCAGGGAAGCTTTAGAAAGGAAGAGGCTATCCTCCTGTTCTCTACCAGATAAAAGCTGAGATCCTTGGGTTTGGAAAATGAGTCTTTTGGGAATTAAAAGCCTAGAACACAAAACAGAAAAAGCCTCCTGGGTCCCCAGCACACCTTCGCTGAGGGAGGAGCTGCCACTGTTCAGCCGGCCTCTGTGTTACTCTCTCCTTTGGCCTCACCGCAGATCTACGCAGATGCCACCAAGAGGCTGGAGCTTTACTTCCGGCCCAAGGACCCCTACTGCCACCCCGTGTGTGCCAACCGCTTCAGTACCAACAGCCTGCTGCTCCGGATCAAGCGAAAGACCAGGCGACAGAGTGGGGCGCTGGGGCCTGAGTCTCGCCCTCAGGTCACATATGACATAGAGAGCCTTGGAGTCGTCTCCACCGTCTTCAAATTTCAAGGTAACTGCGAAATGCATTCTTCCTGCGCTGGGTCATTTCCGGGCCTGTGTCCCTCGTGCCTGCAGGGGCTGCGTGGATCATCCGCCCGTGAAGGGGGCCAGGCTGTGCCCAGATGTGAGGGGAGGGCAGAGCATGGGCCCTGTCCAGGAGGCAGGGTGCCCTCACTCCAGCCAGCAGCTCCCTGTGGGCCCTGGGCTCTTGGCTGCTGGAGTTCTCTGAGACATCTCATGTTTAAAGCCATTTTGCAGGGCCAAAGGCAAAGGTCCACAGGCCTCCAATTTTCAACCGCACCCCCTCCCTCATATTTTGGGACCTGTGGGTCTTGACCGCTGCTGGTCTTGTCTCCTGTCTGAATCCTTCCGAGATCACCTCAACCCTTGGAACCTCATGTCCTTTGACCTCTCAGCCAACTAGATGTCTCCTGCGGGGTCCTCACAGGGGCGAGGCATGGGGTAGGGAGGACGCCTGCCTGAGCCTCCCTGGGTCTGCTTGTCTGACAGTGGGGCCCTGAGCCCCGTGGCCCCTATGGGGATTCGGGAGATGGTGCTCTTAGGGAGCCGATCCATGCACACGGGAAGCACTTGGCAAATAACTAATAAGTCTGGAGCGTGTCTGTGGGAGCCGCTGCAGGTCTAAGGCAGAAACCGAAAAAACGAAAAGCTGGAAATGAAGAATAAAAAGTGTGCGAAGACTGAAACAGGCCTTTGGATCCCCACATGGTGGGTGTTTTGAATGTCCATGGCTCGTGGAATGTGTCTTCACCAGAGAGGGCTGTCCTTCCCAGGAAGGGGCTCTCCCCGTGATGCGTTTTCCTCTCTCTAACTGAGCCGGCAGTTCCCGGCTCAGTGTGTGTCCTGGACCGGCAGCATCAGCCTCACCTGGAGCATGTCTCAGCAGGTGCACGGTGCAGCTCACACATTCCTGACCTGGACTCCATCCTCAGTGTTGTGTAACACCCCCTCCCCCTCCGACAAATAATGTCTCTCCAGGTGACTCGGAGCACCCAGGGCCGAGCTCCCAGAAGTGACTCAAGGGGGGTGGTTTCAGCTCCTGCCACTCTTGCCCAGCAGCCTCTCCTGCAAGGCCCCCTCAGCACCCCCAAGCAGATGTGGGCCTTGTGTGGCAGCTGCCAGCGCCTGGGCGGTGTTAAAGGGCGTCTGCCACCTGTCCACCTCTCTCCCCAGGCATGTCCGACTTCCAGTACCTGGCGGTGCACACAGAGGCGGGCGGCAGGCAGGTGTCCATGTACGACAAGGTGCTCATGCTCAAGCCCCAGAAGGAGGGCTTCTTCCACCAGGACCTGCCGCTCTATATCCCCCCACCCATCTTCTCCAGGCTGGACACGCCGGTGGACTACTACTACCGTCCAGAGACACAGCACCGGTGAGTGCCCCCTCGGCTGCTGCCCCGCATCATCGGGACTAGGGCGGGGCCCCTGTGCTTAGAGGGCTGGACTCTGCCCCCCACGGGTCAGGGGCCCAGGGCAGCTGGCTTTGCTCAGGCCTATGGCCCCAGTGCCTCCAAAAGCAGAGCAGCTGGTGACCAGGGGAGTCAGGAGCCTGCCCTGGTCCCTGCATCCCACCCAGAGGCCTTGCTTAGAGCTGTCCTCACACCATGGAATGTCGATCAAGATGTTGCCTCAGAACTGGAGGGCCCATTGCCAAAAGTGTGTATACAAAAGTGTGGAGAGACAGATACCTCCTACCCTGGGGCACTGAGAACGAGGTTAGTTGACTTTTTTGAAGAGTTGATCTGGCAGGATTTATTACAGTTTTGTTTTAAGTTTGGCCATACCACGTGGCTTAGGGGATCTTAGTTCCCTGACTGGGGATCGAACTCATGTTCCCTGTAGTGGAAGTACGGAGTCCTAACCACTGGACCACCAGGGAATTCCCCTGCTATGGTGTTAAATGTTCTTTCCAGTCGACCAAGTGGTTCCTCCTGTAGGAATTTATCCCATAGTGATTCCCACCTCAGTGCTCAAAGATACACTGACGAGAGCGTTTCCTGGCTGGTTGTGGGCAGGAAGCTGGGAGAACCTGGTATAGTGGGAGAGCCTGGGCTGGTATGGGACTATGTTCAGGTTCTGGGCCTGTGATCCCACAAGAGCCCAGACCTCCTGCTCCAGCCTGTCCACCTGATAGCAATGGTAACAGTCCCCGTGTCTCTGCATCGTTAGAGAGCTGCATGACTGAAGCCCCTGGGAACACTCAGCACAGAGCGTGCCGCAGAGTGTGATACACCGGATAAGCGGGTGGCGACCAGTCTGTGAATAGGTGCCATGCAGTTACTTGCCAGGGAAGATCACACCGCCTGTGCCAGAGCCTGGCTCCATGGGCCGACGTGGCTTATGTCCAGAGAACCTCACTAGAGCAGACTGCATGCTATAAAAATAAACTGAGCGATAACAGAAGCCAGGGAAAACCAGGAAGATTGGGCCCAGACAGTTATCTCTGGAGGGGCGGAAGGACGAGAACCTTCTTTTCCCTCATCAAATATTTGCATCAATGAGCACTCTCCGCCTGGCAGGGCCCAGGCTTCCCCTTGGAGCCGGGGTTGGGGGGAGCATGACAGGTAGCTCTCTATGGGCCCAGCTGGGGAGCCAGCAGAGCACGTGGGGTGAGTAAGTGGGCGTTGGGGGCCAGTGGGCAGGCGTGTGTCTTAAAGGAGACAAGTGGGGATTGGGCTGTTGTGGACTGTGAGTGGGGCATAGGGAGTACTCTTGGAGGGTGTGACCTTGAAACAGGTGAAGGGCAGGTGAAGGTCCGGGGAGGGAAGGCTTACCAGACCCGGGGCTGCTGCTGGCAGGTGCAGAGGACTGGTCTAGAGGCATTGTCCCTGAAGCCGAGAGACTGGTGGGTGAAGGTCCTGCAGACCCCGTGGAGGAGCTTAGATTCTGCCCTGAAGAGAGAGGGGAATTGTTCTCTTCCTTTAAAAAATGCATTCTGAGGTGTTCCAAAAGGAGAGGGGGCTGTCTGGACCCCCTACCCACATCACCAGCTTCAGCCATTAGCAGCCTTCCGCTGCGGGCTTCCTCGCCCCCTCCACCACCCTGGCATCACAGCGCATCCTCCAGAAACAAGTCGGTGTGCATCTCTGCCGGGAAGAACTAAGGCAGCCACAGCACCGGCCACAGAGCGAGTGAACACAGCAGCATCCTGAATGTCATCCCTGCCCAGGATGTCTGCCCCGTTGTCTCCAAGGCGACTCGAGAGCCAGGCGGGCATCGCCGACTCTCAGGCCTGTTGAGCCCATCATCCCCCCCTTCACCCTTTTTTCATCACAGGAGTAAACTGTGCTTGTTAGAAAAGACCAAACCTTATAGACATGTTTAACTAAAAAGAATCAAGTCCATCCCCTCCTGCCAGAAGCTCTAGGCTGTGCAGTGACGGAGTTTTCTGTGCGTATATTATACCAGATACGAGAGTTTAATTTTTAAAATTTGCATATTTCTAAAATATTTTAATTATTTTCCTCCCACAAACATTTTACTCCTAAGTCAGAAACAAGCACAAATATGTCCAAGGAGAAACCAGAGCATGCCCTTCCCTCGCATTGCTGGCCCTGGCGATGGCTGGCGGCATTGGAGTCACTCCTCTCCCCGCGCCTCTAGGAGGGGTCTGGGGTGGAAAGCCAGCTGCCCTGGGACCCACGGGCCCTGTTTTTCTCCTATGTGGTTTATCGATTTTCCAGCACATGGAAAGAGCCTGCCTGTTCTCCCAGGGCTGCTATCGATTTTTCTGCTCTGCTGACCTTCCTGGGTACCGAGGACTGGCCGAGGAGGCCTGGCGTCCGCCTCACTGGCCTGCCCTGGTCCAGGGAGGTTCAACTTCCTAGATGACCTGTGGACTCTCCTCCTTGAGGCAGTTGAGGTGGGGGGAGCCAGCAGAGACAGCCAGGCAGGGCCCCCCTCCCTGCAGCTGCTGATGTGCCCGGAGGGGCCGCCAGGGGCTCTCCTGCTTGGGTGTCTGGGGCTTCAGGGAGGTGTCTTTAAAACTGGACAAATTCAGGGGGTTTCAGATGGAGTCACACTTTTGAAAAAAGCCACAGCTTTGATCTTGTCTTCATAATTCTGTTTCCCAATGTGAAAAATCACTTTGTTGTTCTTTGTAAATATGCAGATGGTGTGTACTCCTAGAAAATGAAGGTGAAATGGAAACAGATTTAAAAGGGAATAATCCCCTGTGTGACATCCAGGATGTACTTTGAAAAGTACTTCTAAATAATAGAGTGAGTTGGGGTGGGGCCTGGATGGTGTGGAAGTGGCCATGTGATGGCAGTTGTGGGAGCTGATGAGGGGCGTCTGGGGCTGCTCCCCTGCTTCAGCGAAGCTGGACGCTCCGACTCCTGCCACAGAGGGAGGCACTCGGAGCCTCCTGGGAAGTGTTGGCCCCTGTGTTCTGTGCTCATAAAGGTTGCTGGCAACAGAGCGCTTTTTCTAATTTGTTTCTAGTTGAAGGATAATTGCTTTACAATATTGTATTGGTTTCTGCTATAAAAACGGAGCCCTTTCATAAAACTTATTTTTATTCTTGGCCACGCCACGTGGTTCGCGGGATCTTCGTTCCCCGACCAGAGATGGAACCTGTTTCCCCTGCGGTGGAAGCAGAGCCCTGCTGGCCTCTGTACTCTGCGCTGAGACCTGTGTTCCCTGTGGTGGAGGCAGCCCTGTTAGCCTCTGTGCTCTGTGATGAGACCGTTTGGTAGTATCCATCCTCCCTTCCTGCAGTATCGTTGAGATGCTTCCAAGTTAGGGACTTGCGCTCCATCAGAGGCGGCCAGACAGTGGTCGGTGCCACCACCACCCGCCCCCCCAGGCCCCTGCCCAGCCTCTCTGGGCTGGAATCCCAGCTCTGTCACCTCGTGCTCTGGCCCAAGCAGGTCTCCAACCCCCGTGGCCTCGTGGAAGTTGGGTCCTTCGTTATGGGAAGATAGGAGGACCATTTCGAGGGTTAGATGAGTGATCTGTGATGTCAGTAAGCATAGTCAGCAGAGGATCTGTGGTTCCTGTGTGGCCGTACCTCCGCTGACTCCCCCCTTAGGCCTGACAGACACTGGGCTAGTCCCAGCTTCTCTCTGGCTGAACAGTGCCGTGACAACTCGATGTGGCTGTGAGGTCACCAGCCTCTGGGACGTTGGGCCCAGCCTCAGAGCCTCCCTGAGCTCTCCGACTCACTGCCCCTTCGCCCCTGGCCGGCACCAAGGTCCTCCCCTCACCCAGCTTCCAGGGGAAGCACCCAGTCGTGGGCCACCAGGGTTCAGCCGGGCCCACGCCTGGCGCGCTGCCCTCAGCCGTCTCTCTGCCCCCAGGGAGGGCTACAACAATCCCGCCGTCTCGGGCGAGAACCTGATCGGCCTGAGCAGGGCCCGGCGCCCCCACAACGCCATCTTTGTCAACTTTGAGGGGGATGAGGTGCCTGAGCGGCCGATGGAGGCCGCAGTCCAGACATGGAAGAAGGTCTGCACCAACCCTGTGGACCACAAAGTGGAGGAGGAGCTGAGGAAGGTGCGCCCTGCCCCTCAGCCGCACCCTGTTCACCCGCTGGACCCCGTGCTTGTCTCAGACTTATTTATTAACTCGCGGGAACCGTTCACCTCCAGATGCCATGTCTAAAGCTGTGCCAGTGCATGCCCTGCCTTCCCAAGGCTGAAAGTGTTCTTCAGCCTCCTCCGAGGTTCCCTGGGGGTCAGCGTGGTCCAGGCGTGACGGCAGCCTGGAGCTCCGGGGTCCCAGAAACTTCCTTCCTCCAGTTGTTGGCCAGGGCACACATCAGCTGGGGCACCTGCTGTGTGCCAGGCCCGGCCCTTCCTCCCCATTAGAGTGGGCTGGCCAGGCAGCCCTGGGAGGAAGAAGCCTCCTGCCTGGCCTGAGTCACTGGGTTAGGGGACATGGGGCCACTCTTCTGTACGCAGCCCAGCCTCCCCGTGGCTTGGGGCTACTCCTGCCCCAGCCCTCCTCCACCCCCTAGCCTTCCACATCCCTACCCTGGGCTGGGCTGTCCCCAGGGCCTCCTCACGTCCCAGCTCAGGCCTCTGCCCTCTGGGGCTGCTCAAGGTCTTGGAGATCTGGCCTTTGGTCCTCTGCCTCTCCTGTTACCCTTTGACGGTGCCCCTTGTGGTCCTTCCAGGACACCCAGGCCCAGCTGCACTGGCACGTGCTGGGTGCGCAGGCCACTTCCAAGGGAGGGACAAACGGGCACGCGGCAGCTCCCTACGGCTGCCCCTCCTCTGGGGCCGGACCCTGCGGGGGGGCCCTGGGGCTGGCAGGCAAGGTGCCTGCCCTCCTCTCAGCCTCCGCTTTGACCCTCCAGCTGTTTGACATCCGTCCCATCTGGTCACGCAACGCCCTCAAGGCCAACATCAGTGTCCACCCCGACAAGCTCAAGATCTTGCTGCCCTTCATGGCCTATTACATGGTAAGGGTCTGCCTGCTATCCCCCTGGGATCCCGCCAGGGTCGTCCTGATCCTAGCACCCACCTGACGGCTTGTTGCCGCCCCTGCAAAGTCCCTCCTCAGCCTCCGCAGTCATGTTAGCCACATTGGGGTGACTGTGGGATTCAAGAATGATGACGTAACTTGCAAATAAAGGGATTGTAGCTTTTTTAACAGCCTTGAGCTGGGAGCTTTCCAGGACCAGGGGCTGGGATAAGTGCTGTGTGCACAGACTCTTTCTTCTCCACTGGCGAGGCAGCAGGGCCATTGCTCTGGTGAGGATGCTAGGCTCGGCTTGGGGGCTCGACGTGCCAGCGTCCTGCAGCCAGCATGTGGCAGAGCTCCTGGGGTCCCTGACCACAGTGCTGCCTGCATTCATTCATTCTCCCTGGGTCGAGTGGGCTTCAGTGCGCAGCAGACGTACCTCAGACTGAGTCCAAGAGGGCATGGAGATGGGGGTGCCATTGTCAAGATTCCCCAAGGGGCCACGAAGAGGCACGCCTGCCGGCCAGGGGTTGAACGTGGGGCCCTGGGTGGGCAGGCAGACGATGTGACTGTGATGGCAGGTGGGGTAGGGGTCCTGGACCTGCCTTTCAGCCTGGGCACTCTGGACATGGGGCCTCAGAGCCTCCCACCCGTCAGGACAGTCGTGATGGTTCTCAGGCTCTTCCTCTGTGCCAGGCACTGCACCAAGGGCGCCAGGGTCACTGTCTTCTTCTGTTGTTGCTGTTCAGTCACTCAGTCGTGTCTGACTGTTTGCGACCCCATGGACTGCAGCACACCAGGCCTCCCTGTACTTTACCATCTCCCAGAGTTTGCTCAAACTCATGTCCGTTGAGTCAGTGATGCCATCCAACCATCTCATCCTCTGTCTTCCCCTTCTCCTGCCTTCAGTCTTTCCCAGCATCAGGGTCTTTTCCAATGAGTTGGCTTTTCTCATCAGATGGACAAAGTATCAGAGCTTCAGCTTTAATACTCCTTTAATCTTCCCAAAAATGCTCTCTGACAGGAAGACCAAGGTCTGGAAGGGTCAAGTGACCCATCGCAGGAGACACAGCCACACGTGCAGGCTTGGGGCAGGGGCTGCAGAGCCCCACCTGGGCCTGCATCCAAGGGAATCCGAGGATCAGCCTGACCCTCACTTCGCACCTCCACCCTTTCTGTCTCCAGATAACAGGCCCCTGGAGGAGCCTGTGGATTCGATTTGGGTATGACCCCCGAAAGCGCCCAGAGGCCAAGATTTATCAAGTGCTTGACTTCCGAATCCGCTGTGGAATGAAATACGGTAACAATTACTGAAACCTTCGCTTTCCTTTTCCCTTCCTGGCTTTGTATTTGCACCATTCTCTTGGGTAATGAGAACAGGTCCTCACGGAGAGGATAGATAAGTGCCTTCCGCCCTCAGCGGGCTTGTTGGAGGCGGGCTAGTGCAGACCCAAGGACCCGAGCTCCCGTCCTGGCCCCGTGGTGCCGCTCTAGTGCTCCTTCTGTTCTTCCACAGTTACTTGCGGCTCCTGCCGTGCAGGCCAGGCATCCGGTCAGTGTCCGTCCCCCGCCTGCGGTGAGTCCCCCGCACACCAAGCAGTGAGACATGGCGGCTTCTGTCTGTCCAGCTCGGGGCCCTGTGCCCTCTCACAGGAGCCGCCCCTGGGAGCCCTGGTGCACCCGTGGTGCAGGCCGCGCTGTCAGGGGCTCTGCACCCCCTAGCCTGACGCGCCCGCCCTCTCCGGCAGGTTACGCCCCCAGCGACATGCCCGTCAAGGCCAAGCGCAGCACCTACAACTACAGCCTCCCCATCACCGTCAAAAAGACCAGTAAGGGCCTCGGGCTCCCTTGCAGAGCAGGCGCCGGGAAAGAGGGCCATCCAGACTGCGGGAGGGCAGGGGCCTCCCGAAGGGTCACTCCAGGGCCCTGCTGGCCAGTGCGCCCCAGGGTGGGAGGGGGCGGTCGGGGGGCAGGAGAAATACCCCCCTGTATTCCAGACCCCTGCCGTGGTCCCCTCGCAGCCAGCCAGCTCGTCACCATGCATGATCTGAAGCAAGGCCTGGGCCCCTCAGGGTCGGCCACTGCACAGAAGTCGAGTCCCAACAAGTACAAGCTCAAGGTGGGTGTCCGCAGGCAGCCTGTCCAGGTGAGAGTGAGGGGTGGGTGGAGCAGCGGCCCCTCCCCTGGGCAGGCCGGTCCCTGCTGCCCACGCTGGGCCTCGCCTGTGACATGGGGAGGCTCTGATGGAGGCTGCCCTGCCTTTCCAGTCCCTTCACCCTACTCCCACCTCCCAGGACTGCCTCTAAACACAACTCAGGATGCGAGCCCCCGGGGGTGAGGGTATTGACACCAGGGCATGTCCGTCTCAGGGAGGGTCTTAGATAGCAGCAGCCGCGTGCACTGCCCTCTGAGTCAGGCCCTGAGTCCCCTGTGGCCCCCCGGGCAGGGTGAGACTGAAGGCTATGAGCCCAGAGCTGCAGCAGGCCACCTGCACGCAGCCGTGGGCTGGACGAGGGCCGCCCTCCCAGGCCTGGGCCTTCTCTGCCCAGCAGAGGAAGCGGCACCCCAAGGCCTGGCATGAGCTGCTCCAGGCCCGGGCAGGAGTCCCCGGCCACAGAGGGCTGGGGCCAGCTATATGCCCGCAGGGTCCGTCTCCTCTCTCCTCAGGGTGGGGGGCCGCATCCTCACCCCGGTGGCCATCCGCCTTCAGGAACCTCATTTTAGGCCGTAGTCTCCACCTCTGGAACTGGTCTGCAGCTCTCCCTAAGATGACCAGTTAGGAGAAGTGAGGAGGCCTCCCTTCAGGGAGACCTCGAGGCAGAGCCCAACCCCAGTGGGGCCTCCCCACTAGACAGGCCTGGCTGGTCTTGTGGGCAGCTCTAGGGTCCCAGGAGGCCTGGCTGCTTCCACCATCAGCGCCAGGGGAATCACAGCTTATGTCCTACTGACTTGCCCTGGCCTCTGACCCATCCGCCCGCCCGCCTGAATCCAGAGAGGAGAGCCAAGCCTGCCAGGTCTCAGGGCTGGCACAGGCCGCTGCCCTGGAAGAGGCCCCGGGGAGCTGCCCCCTGCGGGGACTCCAGCACCGTCCACCCCCGGGACGCTCCCCTGACCCTCCCGGCTTGTCTTGGCCCTCCTTTCCAGGACTCAGTCTACATCTTCCAGGAGGGGGCCTTGCCGCCCTACCGACAGATGTTCTACCAGTTCTGTGACCTGAACGTGGAGGAGTACGTACCTGAGGGGTGCCGAGGTGGGGACCAGGGCACTCGGGCGCAGAGCAGAGGAACTGCCAGGGACCAAAGTGTGTCCTGCCTCTCTTCCCTCTCACGTCCGCCGTGACCCAGCTGGGACTGCTGGCCCCTGGGAGTGAGTGCTGCCGGCCCTCCTCGCCCGGGCTCATATGGCATCCAGCAGCGGCTTCCTGGGTCCCCCGTGGGCCACCCTGACCCCAAGCAGCCAGCCGTGCTGTGCGCAGAACATGGCGCTGGGCTGGCGTCCTTGTCTTCCTCCTCCGTGGCCCACACCAGGGTTCCTGACATGGTTCCCAGTCCCCAGAGCCAACAGAATCCCAGACATTTTTAACCCAGCTATTCCTAGTGATGTTTAGAAAGCTGGGGGAGGGGTACTGGGCTGGAGGGGCAGCTTACCTCAGGTTGGAGTCTGGTGAGTGGCTTTCGAGGAGGCCCTTTGCAACTGTGCTTAACTCAGGACAGCACTCTGAGTGCTGTTTTTCTGAGCACGCCAGCTCTGCCGAAACTGCTTACTGGTACCGTGAGCAGAGACCCCCCAACACCGCCCCCCCTGGACCTTTGAGCAGAGAAGCCCCTGCCCCAGAACTTTGAGCAGAGACCCACACCCTGGACCTTTGAGCAGAGACCCAC
Source organism: Litocranius walleri (assembly GCA_006410535.1). NCBI lineage: Eukaryota > Metazoa > Chordata > Mammalia > Artiodactyla > Bovidae > Litocranius > Litocranius walleri. The sequence goes on along the minus strand of SJYG01000065.1, from coordinate 1,167,752 downwards.
CCCCAACCTTTGTCTCCGACACCCAGGCTGCAGAGAGTCATTCACCGCAATGACGGGGCGGAGAGCTTGTGCACCGAGCGGGATGGCTGGTGCCTCCCCAAGACCACGGACGAGCTGAGGGACGCCATGTCCCTCATGATCCGGCAGACCATTCGCTCCAAGAGGCCTGGTGAGAGCCGCTCACCCCGCGTGCTGTGGGCACCCCCAGGCCCGGAGCAGGCATCCCTCAAGGACCTGCTCCACAGGAAACCTCACCTGGTGGGAGCCAGGAGCCAGCCTTCCCCGCACCCCTGCCCCCGGTGGTTCCCTGAGGCGCTCAGCCCTAGGGTCCATGTAGGAGCCGGGCCCAGAAGAGGGGCTGGGGCTGCCCTCGGGGCCACTACACGCCCAGACCTCACCCTGCGTCCCGCGGCCACGTGTGGGCAGGTTGCTTCTGTCTCTCCTGGGGGGCGGGGCCCTGTCGCCATGCCCTGCCCACCCCTCCCCTGGGGAATGGGACAGGGAGTGAGCCCTGTGCTGCCCTGTGGCTCTGACGGAGTTGGGGGAGAGTAAGGGAAAGGACCCCTCTCTGGGGTTCCTTCTAGGCTCAGGGTGGGGGCGTCCCAGACCACCGACCCCCACAGAGCTGCTTCCGCCAGGACGCGGGCCCCTCTGAGTGCCCAGTCGGGGAAAGGCAGCCTGGGCCCACTTCTGCAGGGTCCTCTGGACTCCCGAGCCGCCCAGGTTGTTACTCTGAGGTGCTGGTTAAATGAGTCCAGGTCCACTTACTTCCCGGAGCAGCTTCAGACTGGAGCCCCAGCCCCTGAATTTGTGGACAGGGCCCCTGGGGCTGAGCCCAGGGACGGCCTGTGCAGGGGCCGCCCCGGCCAGCATTGGGACACACCCGGCCTGGCCTCTGGGCCCAGCTCTCTTCTCCAGCCCGACCAAAGCGGACAGTGGGAAAGAGCAGCTGACTGGCGAGTCCGGGGAAGACGAGGAGGAGGAGGAAGACGAAGAGGAGGAGGAGTTCAAGCCGTCCGACGGGAGCGAGAACGAGATGGAGACGGAGATCCTGGACTACGTGTAATGCAACCCTGGGCCCTCAGCCGGGCCCCCCACCCAGGCCCCTGCCCAGGCCCGAAGAGGGGGCCAGGACGCACCAGGGACCCCAGCACTGCCTGTAGCAGCCAGCACGGCCCTAGGCGGCCTGTCTGAGGAGAGCAGCTGGGTGCGCTGCCCCTGGTCCTGCCCAGGCTGCCCCCTGGCCCCAGGTGCCTGTGCCTGGCCTCGCCAGCCCAGCGCCCTGCCCCGTCCCTGGCTGAGACCAGCGGGAGCTGGTGGTGGGGATGGTGCGGCCCGGGAGGGGCTGGCCTGGCTGGGGTCAGACTGGAGGTGAGGGCGGGGCGAGGACCCTGGTCCAGGTCATGGTGGCAAAGACTGTCCTTAGAGTTAGACCCCATCCGTTGGGATGATGTGGCAAAGGGCAGGCCCAGCTGGAACCGTCCTCATTAAAGATGTTTCCCCAAGGAGTCTCGGTGTCTCACTGTGGGCGTTGGAACCCGAGAGGGGTTTTCTCTGGCCTCAGGGCTTGGGCTCCAGCTGGACGTCATTTGTCCCTTCAGCTGCTCGTCGGTGCCCTGATGCTGGTGATGCTGGGATGGCTGAGAGCAGGCCGGGCGCCCCTCGACAGGTGGGCCAGGCGAGAGCAGCCTCGGAGGGCGCTCCAGCCGCACGCTCAACCCTTCCTGTTCCACAAGGATGTGTTGTGGAGGGGTTCCCGGGGATGACACCATGGTCTCAGCACTGCCTGGTGGGAAACCAGAGGGCAAGCAGGTCCCTGGGTGGGGCTGAACGTACACTCCTGGGGGGCACCCCCACACGCTGCCCCAGCCAGAGGGGAGCCTGTTGCCCTGCTTCAGCCAGACCAGAAGCAGCTCTTCCCAAGGGCAGGCCGGGCTGCCCCCTGCCCCTCACCTCTGCAAGGCTTTCCCTCAGGCCCCAGTCCCAGCCTGGTGGATCTCAGCTGGGACTCGTCCCACCTCTCCTGAGCCATGCTGCCAAGCTCAGACCTCAGGGGAGAGGGTCTGGGTTCTGGCCCCCTGCCCAGAAGCTGCCTCAGTTCCTGTGCAAAGCTGAGAAAGGCACACATGGGGCAGGTAAGCACCCATCCCCTGCAGCTCAGCCCCACGGTTCCCAGAGCCTGCCTGCCGCGTGCCGGCCTGCACAGCCTTGCCAGGTCCTTGATAAGAGCTCAGTGACTCAGCTTAGAAACCTGCATGCCTACACCACCACCCCGTTTAAAGAAGCGTTTTATTTATGGAAAAGAGCAAATATACATGAAAATACTGCATATTGTATAAAAAGCCCCAGTTGCCCTCTACCAAGCCTGTCGCACCTACTGATTTCAAAGCCTGCGTTTGGCAGCTCAGCTGCGCCATGTCTCTGCCGTGGCACGTGGCTTCCTTCAGTCGCAGCACGCGGGGTCTTTAGTGGCGCTGTGTGGGGTCTGGTTTCCTGACCCCAGGACCCCAGCATTGGGAGCATGGTGTCAGCCACGGGACCACCAGGGAAATCCCTCTCCGTGTTTCTGTTCTATTTCGTATTTGTGTTTTGCTGGAACTGTTTTAAGGAAATTGGTACTTAAGTGTATGTTTCTAACACATCAAGGTTTTTGTTTTAAAAACACAGTGATGGTGTCATCCCACCTAACAACAGCAATTCCGCCTCAGATGTGCCCGTGCAGTTGGGAGGCCCCAGTGTCTGCTGGGCCCCTTCAGAGACACGAGCACTGATTGACCGGCAGGTTGGGGCGCAGTCACCCTCATCCCCCGGCCTCATTTCTGGCCCTAGTGATGACCAGAAGGACCTGTTTAGCTTCAAATCAATCGCAGTCTTGCTTTTTTCTGGCCCCAGGCTGGCTGCTGTGTCCTCTGACATGCCATCTGGTCTTCCCAGCCTTCTTGCTTCTGGGCACCGTGATGGCCCAGGCTCCTCCACCTCACTTCCTGTCTTAGACCTAGCCCACCGTTTGCTCTTGGCTGCCCCCTTTCCTTGGTTTTTACTGCCACTGAACTCACTCGAGCACTGGAGGCTTCCCCTCCCCCATATTCAGAGTCACTTCCTTAAGAGCGGATTCTGAGAACTGGAGGGGCTGGGCAAAGGCGTGAGCCAACAAGCTCATCTGTCACTGCCGGCACCCCTCAAACCTCTGCGGCCCAGCCCAGCCTGCAGCGTTCCTTCTTCCCAGCATCCTAACTCCTGGCTCCCACCTGCAGCCACCCACCCCTTCCCCAGCTTCTCTCCACTCTCTGCATCACATAAGATCTGGGTGCTGGAAATGAGAAGTGGACAGGCAGATGGACCAACTGTGTTTCTGCAGGTCTCTGTGGCTCTTGGCCACAGGCTGGTGGCCCCGGGGTCTTTGCTGGGGCCGTCTGTGTCGCTGGAAAGCCCAGCCCTTCCTTTTCCTTGGGGAAAGCTTCCAGGCTGGACCAGAGTCTCGTTCCCGCCTCCCACTGTGTTGCCTGGTGACGACCTGGCACTGCTTCAGCCCTCACCCCCACCTCACACCATACACACCGAGCACACTCTGGGTACCAGTAGGGGCCACACCAGCTGCCCGGTAGCCCATGGCCAGCTCTGTCCCAGAAGACACAGGCCCAGACCCTGTAAACAGCCTCTGCTGAACTGCAGTCAGGGTACGGGGTCACAGCGAGCCCATTTCCCTGAGGGCAAAAGCAAGTCCTTTGTCGGCACTGCGCACCCAGCCAAGCTCCAGTCCTTGAGCCCCTGCCCTCCCCACTGCCCTGCCACCTGCCTGGGCTCCCAGGCAGGCAGTAACCTGCACAGGTGCCTTGTGGGAACCAGGTCACACGGGAGCAGCGGACCCTGGGAAAGACGGACCCTGCCCGCACGTGTGTGCGTGTGACCTTGGCCCAGCCCGAGCCCTGCTGGAAACAGCAGCTGTCCCCTGGCCCCAGGTACGCCACCTGGAATGCAGCCAGCCTGGAGGAAGGACCAATGACAGGAGGAGGGGAAGGGTCCCTCCGCAGGCGGCTCTGGGCTGGCTCTAGCCCCATAAATAGCCGCAGGCCCCGGGGCAGGTCTCACAGAGGCTGCACACCATGGGGCGCTGGGAGCCAGTCGTCTGGGGCCTCGCCTGCTGCTTGGCAGTCGCGAGTGCGGCGAAGGTAAGCCAGAGCCCAGCTGAGGGGTCGGCCATGGGAGGGAGCCCCCTCTCACCTTCGCTAACCCAGACCTGGAACCTGGGGACAAGGACCAGCAGGGGGAAGACAGTCACTGGCAGAACCCGACCAACACTGTTAACAGCATCTCCCGGGCACTTACTCTGCATTTCTAGCAGGATGCCTCAGGCTGCCAATACAGAATATCCAATTCAACTGGAATTTCACATAAACCACGAGTCAATTTTGGTGTATGTTTCACCCAATGATTAGGACGTACACTTAAAACACTTAAAAAATATATATATATCATTGCTTATTTGAAATTCAAGTGTAACTGGTCAACCTTGCTGAGTCAACCACCTGACCCACAACCCACCTCTGGCTCTGTCGTCTCTCTACAGACGTCAGTGTGGTCCCCCTTTCCCAGAAGGGGTGACGGGGGCCCAGAGCAGACGAGCCATTTGCCCAACATCACACAGCCACTCTAGCCGAGCAGGAATCTGGAATCCATGTTAGTCCAACCCTGGAGTCTGGCTCCCGGTGTAACCTCCATCTCCTGCTCCTCCAGCACCTGCTTGCTACAGCTTCTCTGCCCAGACACAAGTCAGGAGGCCCAGTCAGCCCTCCTGGGGCAGCCAGCCCTGCCCACCCTCACTGACCTCTTGCAGGTGTGAGCACCCAGGCAGGGAGACATTTCCAGGATGGAGCCAACAGCCGCATGCAGATGGTGGGGGTGCTCCGGCAGGGCTCCGGTTGGGGGCCCCAGCACCCCCCAGGCTGGTCCCTCCACCCCTCAGCCTGCTCTTCGGACCCCTGCTGCCCAGAGCTTCAGGCCTGGTCCTGGGCGCCTTTTGCCACTCTCCTTCTTCTGGGGAGTTTTTTCCTGGGGGCTGAGGGGGCCCGAGTTTCCTCTGTGCTGTTCCAGCAGCCAGTGACACCCCTCCCCAGGCTGCCACCATGGCCTGGGTCCCCACGCCCTGTCCACCACGGAGGCCTTCAGGCCGGTCTCAGTCACACAGGGCTGTCAACCCCTAGTCCCCCGGTGCCCTCTCCCAGCAGCTGGGGAGGCTGTTCAGGAAACAACGCCTGGAGCATGGAGGGGTGGGAGAGACAGGGGGCCAACTATCAGGGCATCTGGCTGGGACTGCTTCCGGCTTCTTCCTCTGAAGTTCCAGCCCAGCGTGGAACTTTGTTCCCCCTGCTCCAGCGAGGCAGGGGGCCCCTCCCAGCCCAGACTTAGATCAGAGGGCGGCTGGGATCTGGCCAGGCCTGGGATGTGGGGCTAGCCCACTCTCGTCCCCCTGGAACCTAGCTCAGGAGAGATCCAGAAAGCCCGGACCTGCTTTCCCCCCCGATCAGGGGGGCGAAGCTCTGGGAGAGAAGGGCCCAGCTGGTGCCAGCTCAGTGGGAGTTCTGGCGAACTTGGGTGGGCAGGGGTCTGTCCTGGCTTGGAGCACAGGGGTTGTGAGGATTTGAGGGGAGTCAGTCGAGGGGGAGTTGAGGGGAGGAGGAAGAAAGAGCTGCTGATCAGGGAGCTCACTGCTGGGCGTGAACCATTCGGCGTCCCTCAGGCGCCAACCACTGCCGGCAGCTGGACAAGACAACAGGCCACGAGGGGGATAGTGTTCTCACCCATCTTACAGGCGGGTAAACTGAGGCTCAAGGTCACGGGCAGCCGTGATGAGAATCCAAACTTCCACCCCACCTGTCCCAGCCTTCTTGGAATGCTTCCCTGAGTGCAGACACGTGGCTTGAAGCAGCTTCCTCTGAGATTCAGGGAGCAGGACACCCTGGGGGTAGGGGTGGGGTGGGATGGGGTGTGAACCGGCTCCTCCAGCGATATGAGCAGGTGGCAGGGTCCCAGATGCAGGTGGGCCCTTCCTTGATGCTGCCTTGGGGGAACCTCTGGGAACCCGGAGCCTGCAAGGGGGCTCTCCTCCTCCAGGGGCCCACCAGCCAGAGCCCCCCTGAACTCTCCCCTCCCTGCCCAGCTGGGCTCCGTGTACACCGAAGGTGGCTTCGTGGAGGGCGTCAACAAGAAGCTGAGCCTCTTTGGGGACTCTGTCGACATCTTCAAGGGCATCCCCTTCGCCGCCGCCCCCAAGGCCCTGGAGAAGCCCGAGCGGCACCCCGGCTGGCAAGGTGGGAGCAGGCGAGGGTGGGCCGGGTCCCGAGGCTGGGGGGCCCACCCTCACACCAGCCCTTCCGGCCGCCCGCAGGGACCCTGAAGGCCAAGAACTTCAAGAAACGGTGCCTGCAGGCCACGCTCACTCAGGACAGCACCTACGGGAATGAGGACTGCCTCTACCTCAACATCTGGGTCCCCCAGGGCAGGAAGGAAGGTCCGTTCCCCCCCCCCCCCCCGACGCCCTC
>SJYG01000065.1:1103441-1114397 GCA_006410535.1 Litocranius walleri | reverse complement strand
GGAGGTCAGGCCGGGGGCGGGGCTGGCCTCCGGGGGCGGGGCCTGCGGCGTCGGGGGGCGGGGCTGGAGACGCTAGAGGGGCGTGTGCGCGCGCGCGCGCGCCATCTGCGACAGACTCCAGTTAAACCCCTCTCTAGCTCTGTGACCTAAGACAAATTGCTTAACTTCTCTGAGCTTCGGGTTCTTCAGGAAGATCACAGCTGGTAATTGCTGTATGGCACGCTCTCAGCCAGGTGCCTGTACTTGGCTATGTGCTCCTGAGTCCTGGAGTCAGGACCGGGTCCTCCCTGCACCCCTGTATTTGGCCGTCCTGAGGGTCAGGATTATGACCAACCTAGACAGCATATTAAAAAGCAGAGACATTACTTTGCCAACAAAGGTCCGTCTAGCCAAAGCTATGGTTTCTCCAGTAGTCGTGTATGGATGTGAGAGTTGGACTATAAGAAAGCTGAGCACCAAAGAATTATTTTGAACTGTGATGTTGCAGAAGACCCTTGAGAGTCCCTTGGACATCAAAGAGATCCAATCAGTCCATCCTAAAGGAAATCAGTCCTGAATATTCATTGGAAGGACTGATGTTTAAGCTGAAATTCCAATACTTTGGCCACCTGATTCTAAGAACTGACTCATTTGAAAAGGTCCTGATGCTGGGAGAGGTTGAAGGCAGAAGGAAAAGGGGACGACAGAGGATGAGATGGTTGGATGACATCACTGAGGCAATGGACATGAGTTTAAGTAAACTCTAGGAGCTGGTGATGGACAAGGAGGCCTGGCGTGCTGCAGTCCATGGGGTCGCAAAGAGTCGGACACAACTGAGTGACTGAAGTGAATTGAAGGGTCAGGGTGTGGTGCTGGGGGAAGGGCCTCTGCAGGGGCTATCTCAGCCGTAAAGCTAGGAAGAGGTACCAGCAGAAAGGAGATGGAGGAGGGGCAGTCAGGGGAGTAAGGGGGAAGAGTCCACACTCAGCATGACCAGCTTGGGGGTCCACATTCAAGAGTGAAGGGTCACGAGGGACTCAGGCCAGCCACGCACCTGCCACTAGCCTGGCTGGCTAGGACCCCTGGAAGCTTGAGTACTGAGGTCTCCAGGGAGCCTGCCTTTGAGGATGCTGAGGGCTGGCTGGGGAGCCTCAGCTACTCTTTCTAGAAACCAGTGAGAATGTCCCTCCTTCACACCAACACACTGCCCAGGCCTGCCCTGCCTGGCCTCAGTTCTCAGCCCTCTCAGCGGTTGGCGGTCGCTGTCAGCAGCCCTGGCAATGCCACCCACCTCTCCAGAACTGGTTCCGTACCGTTGGGCCTCAGTTTCCCATCTGCAAAACGAGGGGGCGGGTCTGGACTCCTCAGCCCATAAGCATATCTGGCTCACCCACTCTGAGCCCCACCGCAGGTATCCATGGACAGCAGGCCCCAGCCGCTCCCTCTGACCTGTGTGCCCACCAGATGTGCAGCACAGAGACCTACGGAAGACAGCTTGAGGACTTCTATTACAGGCAGTAAAAGCCTTCATGCCGTGAAAAAGCGTGCATATATGCATAGCCGCATCCCTCTGCTGCGCACTTCAGAAGTTACGATGACACTGTAAATCAACTCTGCTTCAATAAAATGAAATTTTAGAAAACACTCACGCCCTTAGATTTGACAACCTCTTAGGAAGTAACCTTAAGAAAGCACTCAGAGTTGGGACATGGATTTCCATGTACTGCTCTGGATGTATACTACTCTGCCAAAGGAATTACAGGCCACAGGGCCTCAGACAGTAAAGAATCCTCCTGCACTGCAGGAGCCATAGGAGACACGGGTTTGATTCCTGGGTCGGGAAGATCCCCTGGAAAAGAGAACGGCAACCCACTCCAGTATTCTTACCTGGAGAATTCCAGGGACAGAGGAGCCCAGTGGGCTACAGTCCATGAGGTCACAAAGAGTCGGACACGACTGAGAAACACTTTCACTTTCAAAGGAATTCACTCTGCGCAGGCTCACTGACAAGACCCCGCATGCCATGACCCACCACAGGAGGACCGTCACATACGGAGTTGCTGTCCAGTCGCTTGGCTGTGTCCGGCTCTTTGCAACCTCATGGTCTGCAGCCCGCCAGGCTTCCCTGTCCTTCACCATCGCCCAGAGGGAGACGCTCAGCTATGAAAGTGAAAGTGAAAATGAAGTCGCTCAGTCGTGTCCGACTCTTTGTGACCCCATGGACTATAGCCTGCCAGGCTCCTCCGTCCATGGGATTTTCCAGGCAAGGATACTGCAATAGGTTGCCATTTCCTTCTCCAGGGGACCTTCCCAACCCAGGAATTGAACCGGGGTCTCCCACACTGCAGGCAGACTCTTTACCGTCTGAGCCACCAGGGAAGCCCGCAAGTCAGAAACCCAGGATACAGCACATGCTTTCAGAAGCTGACCTTGCACGTGTGCACATGACTACAGGGGCCTACTTTGCCAAAGTAGTGGTGGTTATCTCTGGGCAGTGCTACACATTTCTTAAGTCTCAGAATTTGCTCATTTTTCTGAAATATTTTAGTAATCACACATACATAATAATAAACACTGGGTCTTGTTTGTTTGCTGTTTTTGTTTTTAAAGCAAGATTTGGCTTGGGGCAGAGATCCCAAGAAGGCTGTCTAGGAAGCCCCAGGGGAGGGTGAGACGGGTATGTTCAGAGAGGAATGAGGCTCTCCAAGAGAAGTAAGGGGTGACCTCCAGGCCGGACACTGCCTCGGGCTAGAAGCTTCTCTCCAAGTCAGTCTCTCAGAGCCTGGGGAACTAAGCACCTGACTGCACTCTCTCTATCTCTTCCGGGTTCCTTTTATCTCTTTTCTCCCAGGGAGGGGCCTGGCAAGCAAGCTTCTGCCCACTTTCCAGCTAGGAAAGAGGCCCCCAGAGGCCGAGTGCCTTCTGAGTGCACCAGGCTTACCACCTCTCTGACCATGAAGATCAAGGGGACTGGAGTGAGGGGGCCCAAGCCGACTGGAGAGGCGCGGACAGGGCGCTCCATCACCACACTCACAGCAGCACAGCTGGCGGGGATGCCTTCCATCCAGTTGCCCAGACATCATCCGCTCGGGGCAGGGGGGTGGTTTCCTCTGGTTGGTGTCTGTCTGATTAGCATCTGTCCCCCTCCCTGCCTGTTTGCCCCTGCTTTGGGGGTCTCCTCCTGGGTCCTGAGAAGCTTGCTCGCTGCTCCAGCTGCCTGCACACACACACACACACACACACACACACACACACTCCTAGTTCCCAGGGGTGCAGTGTAGTACAGAATCCAGCACCGAAATGCCTGGGTTTGAAGCCCAACTCCACTCCTTTACTGTGTGGCCCTGCCTTCTGGCCAATGCCCACCCCCACCCACCCTGCCCCCTCAAGTCACTGTATTTCCAAGGCACAGCTTTCTCTCGTTTAGCTAAGGGACAGCACAGGTAATGCACCTTAATGGGGGCTGAGAAGGGACTTCCCTGGTGGCCCAGTGGCTAAAACTCTACAACTCTGTGCTCCCGATGCAGCGGGCACGGGTTCGCTCCCTGATCGCGAACCTGCCACAACTCAGACCAATGTGGCCAAATAAATAAACATTTTAAAAACCAAACCAAACCAGGGACTGAGAATCACCGGGCACCTCGCACATGCAAGGCCCTCTCCCCAGCCCTCAAGCACCTCGTCTCATGATGTTCCCTCAAAGCTGCCAAGGAGATGTCTTCCCAAGGGCAGGGCAGCCCTAAAGAGAGGGAACGGGCACTGCAGGTACCGCAGGGAAGACCTCAGAGCCACCCAGGAAAGTGCTTTTGCTGAAAACCTAACCTGAATCCAGCCAGGCCTCTGCGCGCAACAAGCACTGGGGGAATGACAGGGCGCAGAAGAACATGTTAAACACACACGAGGACGCACCCCGCAAATTCCAGACTTTGGGAATCTTCGCAGGACAGACCACCCAGTTCCTTCAACAAATACATTTCAGGGGAAAACGCAAGGGGGAAAATGTAGATTAAAATGAAGGTGTGACACGCAACCAAATGCATGTGGATTCTGGACTGGGATTCGAACAGGGCAGCTGTTTAAAAAAACAACACACACACACACACACACACACAACCTAAGGAACAACTGGGATGATTTGAACACTACTGGGTATCTGTTTGAGCAAAGTCTGGGAGACAGTGAAGGACAGGGAAGCCGGGCACGCTGCTGTCCGCGGGGTCGCAGAGTCGGTCACGCCTGAGTGGCTAAACAACTGGCTTTCTGATGATAGCTGACATCATTTTCTGGATGTGATCATGGGATTTCGGTTGCTATTAGAGTAACCTATTGAAGCACTGATGCAGCCGTGTGCCTGAGGTCTGTCTCAACGTGGTCCGCGGTGGGGAAGGAGGGCCCACAGAGAAGCGGCGAGAGTGGCCCCGCAGGGGGCTGAGGAGAGCTGCATGTCTACGCCTTTTTCTCCACTCTTGTGTTCTGGGGAATTTTTCATAATAGACGTTAAGAAAGAAAAAGGACACAGTTTGTTTCGATTCATCCTCTATTGCTGCTGAGGCTCCATCAGCCTTGAGGGGAGGGCAGGAATCCCCAGACCTGGAGCCCACCGCGGTGGCCCCCACCCGCTTCACCACTTCCCACGCTCCTGTGGCTCTCAGAGCATCCAGACAGCACGATGGCCTGATGCAGCGGGCAGAGTGGGAACCAGAGGCTCAGATGGGGCTCGCAGCCTCAGGCCAATCTGAAATCAAAGCTCTGCTGACCTAGGCCCTTGGAGGGTCTGCTGGGAGGGAGACAGGAAGCTGTGTACAAAGTGCAGGGTTATATGAATGGGGGTCGCTCCCTGCTTTCCTGCTCCTGCTCACAGCTCACTCCACCCTAGCCGTCCCAGATTCCCAGCCTTTCCCGGGGTTGGGCGGGGGGATGCACCCGTCCCTCCCTACAGATCACAAGGAGCCCTGGATAACATCGCTGTACAGACCGCTCCTGTAATCAGGATGCTCCCCGCACAGGAAGCCTAAAAGACAGGTTTTGAGCTGATAGCAGGAAGAGAACCAGGCCAAACCCAGCCCGCATGTATTTTGGTTGGCATGCAAAGTGTTTTTCAATTTTTGAGCCAACAGTAAAAGGTCAGGTGATTTCATATAAAAGTCTCCATTTCTGGCTGCTCCCATAACTTGGGACAATCCAGCCACAGCGGGTGTGTCCCCACGTGACAGGAGGCTGGGTGGGAGCTGATGGACACTTGTCCTTTGCAGCCAGGCCTTGTGCTCATGGGTTTACCTCAGACCCCACTGGGCCTCCTGTCACTCCCTGGCTCACAGGCCCCTCAGTAGCCGCCTTCGGTTTAAGAGAAAGGTGTGCTCAGGCCAAGCCTCTGGGGCCTCTTTCCCTTCCTGCTATCATCCAATCACTGGTGCCCAGACATACAGCAGCCAGAGGGGTCTTGACCCTTCAAAGCTCACCTCCCGCAACCTCTGCCTTCAGACAAAAGACCAACTGCTTGGTGTGAGCTCAGCTGGTATCTCTGGGGTCCTCTTTCACGATGCCCAGGAGGCTCACACAGAAAAGCTGCAGTCCCCAGAGCCTCAAGCCATCCTTGCTCCGCCTGGCCCGTGCTTCCCACTTTTAATCCACCCCTTTGCTTGGCACAAGGTCCCAGGGAATGGGATTTGGGCCCCGGGTGCCACTCCAGGTACCTGGTGGCTCAGAGCAAGAACTGGCTAAAGGCCACGTCCAGGTGACAAGGGTCTTGGCCATCACCTCCTCCAATTTTGGTCACAGTGTCGGAGGGAGCTGGTGACCCAGTGAGGAACAGCAGTCAGGTACCCAGACTCAGTTTGAGCAAGCTCCGGGAGTTGGTGATGGACAGGGAGGCCTGGCATGCTGCAGTCCATGGCGTCAGAGAGAGTCAGACACGACTGAGTGACTGAACTGAACTGACCCAGACTCAGGTCATGCCTTGCTGGAAAACCTCTCATCTCTCACTGAACGGGTGGAGGTCACCTGGTCTGTCTTTTCTGATCTATATTTAGAGTCTGGGGAGTTCACAGATGGGGTGTGGCCTGGCCAGGCTCCTCAATCGTTTCCCTGACCTGATGTCACCATTCTTGGCTGCCTGGGTCCTGGGGTGGCCCTCTGTGGGCAGGTGAGCACACACCTTGGCAGGAGGTGACACACCTGGGCTGAGTGTGGGAGCTGTTGGCACAGCAGGCCACCTCCTCTGCCCCTGGTTCCTGGGACCTTCCTGGGACAGCCTCCTCCTCTGGGCAACAGGGAGTCCCCAGGGGCTGGAGGCCAAGCTCAGAGATGGTCAGGAGCCAGGACATGAAGCTTCCAAACAACCAGGAGACCATCCGGGGTGGAGGGGTTTGACATCATTACCCCAAATCTCTGACCTCACAGGGCGTTGCTGTCCCAGCGTGAGCAGGACAAGATGAGTCAATGCCCGGATCTGTGGCAACGGCCTAGGACTTGGATTCCGGGATTCTGGACCAGCCATGAGTTGGCTCCCCCTCCTCCCCTGGAGAGGGGAGGGCACGGCCCCCTGACTCTTGACTTTCAGGACGCTGCGGGTGGGGGGCACTCAGGACGAGCACACAAGATGTCCAGGGTCTTACAGAGTAAGACCAAGGACCACTCTGATAACTGTCCTCCACTCCCAGAGCGCTCAGGGCCCGACACCCCTAAAGGCCACCTGTCCAACAGGTGCTGGGCCCAAGGTGGGGGTGCAGGAGAGGAGAGAGGAAGAGAAACAGAAGGGGGAGGGACTCCCCTGGGGCTCCAGTGGATAAGACTCCTTGATCCCAATGCAGGGGGCACGAGTTTGACCCCTGGTTGGGGAACTAAGATCCTGCATGCCGCATGGTGTGGCAGGGAAAAGGAGAGAGGACATAAACAGGAGGAAACAGCCACTGAGACTTACAACTGAGCCCGAAACATGAGAAACAAGAGAGAGATCAGAGAGGCAGGGTCTCGTCCCTTGAAAAGCCAACACTGACTGGCAGACGGCTGCGCCCAGGGCGGAGGAGGAGGCCTGCAGGTTCGCGAAACTCTCTTAAAATGCAGAGCCCAGGTTTGTATTCAGGTCCCTGCTCTGCACCTTCTTAGCTTCAGTTTCCTCTCCCAGAGCCTCAGTTTCTCCATCAGGAGGATGGAGATAATAGTAAGACCACCACCACTTGGCTCTCAGGGGAGCAGATGATAAAACAGTGCACAGAAGCTTTGTAATCTGAGAAGAATCACTCGAACAGGAGCCGCTAAGACAATCCCCAGCCACACCACCTCGGCCAGGCGGGAGCCGGGAGACAGGCGGTCAGCTGGGTGGGCATACAAGGGTACCAGTGGCAAGCAAGCCTCCTCCTCACCCTGCCCCCTACCCAGCCGCTTCGCTCATATCCACATTGGGAGATGGAGCCTCTCCAGGCAATTTCCAGCCAAACTCCTTCAACCAGTTCTGATGGGAGGGGAGGAAGTCGAGGGCCCCGGCCACAACCTAGAAGCACCTGTTGCCCTGGAAACTCACCTCAGTGGCGGGTGCCGGCAGAGGTGTCTTCGGCCAAGATGTGGGGCTCTGGAGGGCAGCGTGGCGGGCGACAGCCCACCTCCTGGCAGTCACCACAGAGACGCAGGCGAGGAGCACCCAGCCCTTCCTGCCCCTGGGCTCGGTGGGCCTGGCTTGCCGGGCCGTCATAGGGAGGCAGGTGGGCCTGGGATGGGCTCCCAGGGAGGCCCTCTGCCAGTCTGCCTGCCCGTCTGCTGGCCCCAGTGGAGTCAGGCTCCTGAGTACCTAGGCCTGGTGTCACCCGCGTGGCTGTCATACCTGCTCCTGTGACAAGCAGGGCCAGGAATTCCTGCTCCTACCAGGCTGAGGGCCAGCCAAGGGCAGGTGGACTGTCCCAAGCCTGGCCAGGAGTTCCAGCTCAGATCTGCTGTCTTGCGGGGAGGGCCCAGCTATGTTCCCAACACCCTGAGGCCCTGTCCTCACTCCCCCTGCCTGAGAGAAAAAATCACCACCCAGGAACAAGTCACAGAGATCAAAACAGCTCAGTCAGTGGAGCCACCAGCCAGGAGTGAGTCCAGCCGGGTGCTGGGGGGGACCGGAGACCCGCCAGACCCCCTCCGTTTCCTCTTAAGCCACTGTCTCATTTTGGAAGTCTTCCCCATCACTCAGCTCCACCAGAACTCCACCACATCTGCCACCTAGACATGGGATTTAATTTTAAATGGCTGGGACCAACCTAGGGTTAGCAACTGTTTATTTCGCCAAGTAGGGCAGTTAAAAAAAAAAAAAAAACAACTGTCACCATCATCATTATCATCATTTCAGAAAAGATCCCCCCAAAGTAACTAAGAGGGCATATGATAAAAAAAACCAGGTGGTCACTAAATGAATATATTTGGCTTTAAAGCAAACTCATGACCTTGTCTCCATTTCTCTCATTTCACCACAGACCAGACACTGAAACCTATGAGCTGAGTCCAACATACCCATTTGACAAATGGAAAAACTGAGGCCGCAGGGAGCAGGGACTTGCCCAAGATGTCACAGGGAGAGTCCAGGTCCTGTGTCTGTGCACACCTCTGCAGAGCCCACATACGTAGCTTCCCTGCCTCAGCGTTCAGAGCTCAGATCCCCACAGCTAAAGATGCCCAGGTGACCCAAAGGCTGGGCTGCCTCCTTACCCTTCTTGGGCCCTGGCGGGCGGCCGGCTGGGCACACAGGATCGTGGAGAGGAGACGGGGGTGGACCGGGGCTCCGGAGCCAGCCCACAGGCACATCAGGCCCCCTGTTCCTGAAGGAGAGGCAGGGGCCCAGACTGCCGGCCTGGCGCCAAGCCCTATCTCTCCAAGCTAGCTAGCATTTCACATCCTCTTCCGGTGGCTTTGGGGGCGCAGGGGACCCAGCAGAGGAGGCCGCTCAGAGCCGGGGAACCGAGACCTAGTTCCTGCCCCCACCTGACGCTGCCTTCCTCTGGGACAGGCACGTTCCTCTTCTCTCTGAGACTCACTGTTTCTGATCCGTTATGGGAGGGGGTGTGGTATACAGAGGTTTTCAAATTACAGTTTCACATACCCTAACCACACCGCTGGAGCAGGAGAATTTCTTTCATGGAAGGATGCCCTGGACGGGGGAGCCTCTGCAGCGGGGGTTCTCTAGGGCAGAGATCCCCAACTTTTTGGTACGAGGGACTGATTTCATGGAAGACAGTTTGTCCACGGACTGGGGGTGAGGGGTATGGTTTTGGGATGAATCAAGCATGTTACATTTACTGTGTTCTTTACTTCTAACCTGAGGCCGCCGCTGATCTGACAGGAGGTGCTGGTCCACAGCCCGGAGGCTGGGGACCCCTGCTCTAGGGGATGTGGGTGGGCATCTGGAGGTGGGTGGGCTGAGGGGCAGGGGGTTCCAGGTGGACTCTGAGGCAGCAGCCTTCCTGCCCCCCACATACCCTCCCTCATGCCTGCACTCAGTACGTGTCTCTCACACTAAAACTCCTCCAAAGGCTTCTGTCCAACTCACAAAAGAATTCAGAGTCCTCACTGTCTCTGCCTCCAGGCTCCTCTGAGTCAGCCCTGACTACCACCCCAAACTCACCTCCCCTCGGGCCCCCTGCTCCTTCTTCCCAGCTGCACCTCCCCTCGGGCCCCCTGCTCCTTCTTCCCAGCTGCCTTGGCCCTTCTGCGCACAGAGACACTTAATCTGGACCTTTGAGAAACAGCAGAGGTGACTGGGTTCTCTGTCAGCAACTCTGGGACTCTGGGCCAGCGACTTAGCGGCCTTGGTTTCCTCATCTGTCAAATGAGCACAAGGACACTGCCGGATTCGACAAGAACTCAGCACAGGCCTGGTTTCTGGGCGGCACTCTGATGCTTCCCATGGTCATGCGCCTGCCCTGGGGCCTGGCACTCAACACACACTCCGTGGATGCTGGCGGAGATTAGCCCTGCACCAGGGGTACCACGGCCTGGCTCCGCCTCCAAGAGCAAGCTCCAGAGGACACTCTGAGGCCTGTGGGTGCTTAGCATGCAGCCCTACAACCAGGTCCCAGGGGATAACTTGGAAACGTTTGTCATCTAAAAGCAGCAAGCATGCACTGGGCACCACAAGGCAGCCTGGTCCCGCAGAGGTGAGGCCAAGAGGGCTGGCAGACATGGTCTGATCTACCTTCCTGAGGACAGGCTGGCATAGCAGGGCTCCCCTGAGTGCTCAGTCTTGTTGGGGAGGAGCCCCAGGCAGGCCCCAGCAGGACCTGGGTGAGGTGGGGGACAGCCCTGGGTGGGGGCGGGGCCCTGGGAGGACCCCACCCTTGGCCTCTCTCTGCCATGTTGCCAGTTGACTGGTCATATGACCTCGGGCATCCCTTGATGTGGTTTGACTGCCCTGGACGTGGACCAGTGAGCTCTCCCCAGCCTTGGGGACAGTGGATGAAAAAGGAGACCCGGGCCCAGTGCCCGTGGCAGGGATCAGTGGGCAGTGTGGGGACCAACAAGCCTTTCCAATTCTGTGGACACATTTGGGGATGAGGGGGATAGCTTCCAGAGGCCCTTGAGGAAGCGGGGGTGGGGTTACAGGAACCAACAAGGAACAGGCTGCTCAGTGAGGTGTGCCTGTGTGTTCATGCCTTATATTCGACAGGCATTTATTGAGCGTTTTCCCTGGTACCAAGCTTCGTGCCAACTGGCACGTCTACCGCCCATGGCTCCTGAGCACTCTTCTCCAACGACCCCAACTTTCTGCACAGGTCAACCTGGCCTCGGAGCCATTTAGGCCATTCCTCTGCGAGCTAGGCCAGGCCCAGGCAGGGCTGCCGCAGAGCAGTGGGCCCTGAGCCGCTCGGAAGGCCGAGGGCCTGAGTCACAGGCTAGGGCGCAGGACAGGACCAGCTGCAGGCAAGAAAGGCCGAGCCCCGAGGAGGCGGGGCCTGATGCAGGGCGGGGCCTGGGGCGGGGCCCGCCCACCCCGCCCACCCCGCCCACCCC
>SJYG01000065.1:1090377-1103090 GCA_006410535.1 Litocranius walleri | reverse complement strand
CCCGCCCACCCCGCCCACCCCGCCTCCCACCGGCATCGGGGGACGGCCGAGGGGCCTTTGTTTCCTGCCGGCCTTGTGTCACCACATGGCCCATCCCATCACTGTCACGGCCTGGAACGGAGACCGGACATGGAGGGCCAGGGCTCTGGGGCTGGGACGGTTGGGGCGCTCCACTTGCAACGCCGGCCACGCGCCCAACGCTGTTCTCCACCTCCATCCCCGTGCCCCTACCGTGCATGGAACTCCAGGTGGGCGTGGCTTCGGGGGACATTCACACCAGCCCTGAGATGCTAACCTGCCTCCCACACTTGTCCCAGGACACCGTGGGCACGTGACCTGCCGTTAGTGCTCTGCCCACGATCCAGGGGGCCCCAGAATAAGGCACCTGGTCAGCCACACACGGAGCTCAGACCGACAAAACCCCACTGGTGGACACACATGTATGCACAGACATGTGCCCTGAATTCCGCTCTTGTTGGGGAGGGGGGCAGGGATTCCAGGGTGGAGAGAGAGGGTCCTGCTGCCTCCTGCATCTGGGCAGCCCCTCCAGGCTCAGGGCGGGGGTGGGGGCGGGGTGCAGGCCCGGTGTGAGGCGCACTGTTTATAAACACTGCTAGGCTGTCGCTAGGCGCTGTGACTCAGAGCCAGAGTGGTGACTCCTCTTCAGGCTGTTTGCTCAGCACAACATCCTGTCCAGGAAGCAGCCAGCAGAGGCCCAGGGCCAGGTTTTCACTCCTCTTTCCTGCAGGCTCCTAACTTGACTCGGGGTCCTGCTGGGGGTGGGGGGCAGCCCTGGTTCTCCTCCCTCTCGTTTCTGGGAACCTGAAGCCCATCATCAAGTCACTCAACAGACAGTCACCACCAGCCTGGCTCTGCAAGGTACGGGTGATGCTACAGCCATGCACGCCACTGACTCAGCCCCCTAAACCGGGAAAGGGGCTGTGGTCCAGGGCGGGAGTTCCCTCCAAGGCAAACGCCCACATTTAGAAGCCTTGCAGGCAGAAGCAGCTACTGACGTCCCCCCAGTCCCAGCCCCAAGCCCAGAACTCAGCTTGGCCCTGTCCCTGGTGCTCCTCGGTGGGATAAAGCACCTTTGCACTCAGCGTGAAACAGATGAAGCCACTGTAATTATACTCTGTTGTAAAACTGAGACAATTGAGGCCCAGAGAAGGCAAACAAGTTGCCTGAGGCCACACAGTGGGTCAGTGCCATGCCCAGGGCTATGCCTGGGCCTGTCAGGTCCCCAGGGCAGCCTGCTTTTCTCTGTTCAGTTCTGGGTTAAAGTGGATTTGTTCCTGGCAGCACAAGTCCAGCTTGGCGCTGCTGGGTCCCTGTCAGCAGGGAGGGTGGTTGGTCCCTTGTATGACGTCCAGCTTCATGTCCTTCTCTGCCTCCCCCACACCCAACTCAGAGCCTAAGCCAGAGTCAGGGGTCCACCCCCCTCCCCCTCATCTCTGCTGTTCACTGATGTGCCAGTGTGGCTATCGTTTAACAGTCACAATGTATGAGGCATGTTTGCAGGTGAGCAGCTTGGGGCCAGAAGCTCAGAGACAGCACCAGACTCACCCAAAGCCACACAGCAGGCTGGCTTTTGAGGCTGGTGTTCCCAAACTGCTCCCAGCTTTTTCTAAGAGCTGAGGATGATTCTGCTCTTACTTCCAGCGGCAGGGGTTCCTCTTTAGAGGAGGACCATCAGGGGCCAGAGCCTCAGAGTGACTTGTATGAAAGGTCATGTGCCTTAACGGGAAGGCTCTGTCCCCTCTTCCAGGCTGGGGAGAAGTAAGGGCCTGTCAGAACGGCAGAGCCCTAGGAAGAAAGGCAGAGGAAAGTGAAAGTCGTTCAGTCCGACTCTGGGACTCCATGAACTACACAGTCCATGGGATTCTCCAGGCCAGAATACTGGAGTGAGTAGCCTGTCCCTTCAGCGGATCTTCCTGACCCAGGAACTGAACCGGGGTCTCCTGTTTACCGTATTGCAGGCTGATTCTTTACCAGCTGAGCCACCAGGACAGCAGAGGGGGCGGTGCTTATTTTGGCAGCTGAGGCTTGGCCCCGCCCCAGGCAGGACAGTAACCCCGAGGTCAGCTGCTCTGATTATTCATTCACCCGCCGCAGGGCTCCCCTGCTCTGGCTGCCCCCTTTAACCAGCCCACTGAGTCACTCAAGTTGCCAAGAATCTGAGAATCCGGGCCTTGCCCCAGCCGCTCCCACTGGCTTCGTGCCCAGCAGGATCCAGCCAGGGCTCTTTGCTAGTGGCTCAGACGGTAAAGAACCCGCCTGCCAATGCAGGAGACTGGGGTTCAATCCTGGGCTTGGGAAGATCCCCTGGAGAAGGGAATGGCAACGCACTCCAGTATTCTTGCCTGGAGAATCCCATGGGCAGAGGAGCCTGAAGGTTAACGTCCATGGGGTTGCAGAGTCGGACACGACCTAGTGACTTTATGGGACTGGAGAACTGCAACTCTGAATAAGGATGAGCTAAGAAAGTAGCATTAATAAAATGTCAATAAAAGAACCATCCACTGTGGGATTGGTTGGTGTCCCCCAACTCACTGGGGCTCTAGCTCAATCTGCCCTGTTTGCCCCTCATGCCCAAGTGGCTGGAATGATGCCTGGCCCAGTCGATCGGTAGATGGATGACTATGTCACTCACACGTGCACGCACACACTATCACAGGAGCACAAAAGATACTGGTGTTCTGAGCATTTTTTAGTTCTTTCCTCTCTTAAAAATTGGAATGGGGGTGAGCTCCTTGAGAGCAGGGAGTCTGTTCCCCTGACATATCGACGCCTAGAACGGTCCCCTGGCACACTGTGGGCTCTCAACAAACACTCCCTGGTCCAGGTGGCTCCTCCAGCTTCCAAGTTCCAGGACTTGAAAATATCCAAGAGTTTGGGGCCACCTACTTTGTTCTGGGAAGATGATCAGGAAAGCTTCCTGGAGGAGGCAGCAAGGCAGGAGAGGCACATGATGGATGGTAAAGCGGAAGGGCAAGTCCCTATCTGCCAACCTGTTACTAAAATGTTTTCCAGAGAACGCAGCTGGGAGCGGAGACGGGAGGCAGGGCCGGTCAGAGTAGTCAGAGCAGCAGGTCAGCCAGGTTTTCGGGGAAACAGGGGCCTGGAGGTTCCCAGAAACCCAGCTGCCTGGGGATGTCGGTTGGGGAAGGTGGGCAGTCAGTTCAGCTCTGGTTCAATCCGGGGATTTTTTTCTCCTTTCTGAATTCCCTGCTCAGTAATGATTCTTGAGGAATGGAACCCTGCTCACTGGCTACACAGAGTTTGCTTTGCAGTGGTCTGGCCACGAAGAAGCCCCTTCCCGAAAGAAAGCCAAGCCTGCGGGGCAGGGAGCTGAGCCCACAGTCAAGCCCCTGTGCCCAGCACAGCCTGGTCACTTGAGAGCTTCAGGGCCAGGGGAGGCAGGACAAACGGGCTCTTGTGGTGAGAAGGCTGCCTGCCGTGCCAGGGACACTGCGTGCCCGGTGCCACCACCCACCCCGCCACCCGCCTGCGGGGGCCAGGGCTGCCCTTTCAGAGGGGACCTCCTGAGCTGTCCTGGCCTCTGGAGAGGACCTGGAGGTCCAGATGGCTGCCAGGAGGTGGTGGGGGGTGCCCGCTGACCTCTTTCCCACACTTCTTCTCCAGCAACGGGGTGGCAGGGTGAAGACGCCTTGGGTTTCCAGGTTCTGGGGCTGAGCTGCACAGCCTCTGTCCCACCATCTTGCTGCCCACTGTTCCTCTGCCCAGCCCTGGCCTTTGCTCCTTCCTTAGTATCTCCCAGAGAAGGCAAGATGCCAGGGCCTCCCCTCTCGGCATCCGCCTGCTCATACCTGGGACTGGCGAGAGGGCATCCAGGCACCAGGTGGCCTCCCCTGCCGGGGGGCTCTCCACGAGCTGGACAGGTCTCCGTGCGGCTGCCGGGCGAGAGCGCACCAGCATGTGCCGGCGTGCGCCAAGCACCTTAGAGGCCTGTGAGCTGGTAAGCTCGCCCACCCGTTTAAAGATGAGAGGCCGGGGGGTCTGGCATGAGCACTCAGGCCTCCTCACGGCCAAGGGCTCGGGCCTGGTGCTCTGAACAAGCAAGATGCCTGCATGTGTGTGGACACGCTTTCTCAATGCACGCTCTTCCTTTCCCAGGCACCAGTCGTGTGTCTGCACACGTCCTTTCACACATGTGCTCGCTCAGCCACCACCGGCTTGACACACCCAGGCCCAAGACCCTCGCCCTACTGGCAGACGCCGCCACCCCGTGCCCCCAGGCCTGGAAAGCACACTTCCTCAGGGACGCTCCAAGCCTGCTCCTGGCAGGGTGAGTGAGGGGGGAAGGAGGCCTGACCCTGTGCAGGGATTTCCTAAACCCAAGGGGCTGCGGAGGAAACTGCTCTTGAAATCCTGGAGCATTGCCATCATCTGCTGCCAGTCCAGCCCTTCCACACCCGGCACTGCCCACCTGCCAGTTCCTGAGCCAGCCAGGACCTCAGGCCAGGTGGACTGCCTCGCCCTTGAACTTCAACTTCCAGTAACTAGAAGGTCAAAGGGCAACCTCCTGGTCAACATACCTTATGATAGGGTGGGGTGGTGGAGTGCTGGAGGTCAGAGGCCTGGAACACCAGCCTCAGGGAGGAAGGCCATCTCACCGTATGGCCTGGGCAACTGTCTCAACTTCTCGGGGCCCCTGTTTCCCCACCTGGAAATACGGGTGAATTCAAGTCGGGGCCCTGCTTCCAGCTCCTCGAGGGCAGTCAGGGCTTGTCCACACAGCCGGCCACCTGGCCACCTGCCTTCCTGGAGGGGAAAAGACATCTCCTGCCACCTGTGGGTTCCCCAAGTGGCGCTAGTGGTAAAGAACCCACCTGCCAATGCAGGAGACAAGAGATGCAGGTTCGATCCCTGGGTTGGGAAGATCTGGATGAGGAAATGGCAACCCACTCCAGTATTCTTGCCTGGGGAATCCCATGGATAGAGGAGTTGGTGGGATAGTCCCCAAGTTGGCGGGCTACAGTCCCCAAGTTCGCAGAGTCGGACACGATGGAAGCGAGTGAACACACGCGCGGCACCTGTAGAGGGCTTGCTTGTGCCTGGGCCAGAGGCTTCACACACTCTGACCTCCAGGAGTCCACAAGGTGAGACCGCCAAGACACCTAAGAGAGGAGGGACCCACCTGTCTGGACGCTGCAAACCCTAGCCAGTCTCCCTGGCTCTTGCCTCCTCCTGAAGGACGCAGCAAGGCAGGAGAGGCGCATGAGGGACGGTAAAAGCAGAAGGGCAAGGCCCCGGCTGCCAACCTGTCCCTAAAATGCTTTCCAGAGAAAGCAGCTGGGAGCGGAGATGGGAGTCAGGGCCGGTCAGGGGAGTTGGAGCAGTGGGTCAGCCAGTTTTTCGGGGAAACAGGGGCCTGGAGGTTCCCAGAAGCCCGCCTGCCTGGGGACGGCACTCAGGGAAGGCAGCCTTCCAGGGCCTGAGTTTCCCCAACCCAGACTTCTCTCTCCCTTCTGACCTCTAGACAGCCTCACCTCCCAATGCCTGGGGGAGCCAGGGCCTCCTTGATAGATGGCAAGGGGGATGGTAGGGGCTGGGCTCCCCCGCCCTTTGCCACAGCCCAGACAGATGGGAGTGGACCCGGGCAAGAATCTCTGTGGAATGGAGTCAGGCGCTGGCAGCCCTGGGGCTTAAAGGGCTTCCTCTGCCCCTTCCCCCACCCCATTCTCACTCTCAGTTCTGAGCTGGACAGTTACTGGGAAAGGGCCTCCTGGGACAAGACCGGTGATCAGGGGAGACTCCCAAGAGGGGAGGAGGTGGATGGTGGGGGTGGGGGCAAGTTCTCGGGCTCAGGGCCACCCACTGGCCAGAGGGCTGCCCCTCCCCACCCCAGCTCCAAACAGTCAGGTGGGCACATCTGGACGGTCTGGTGGTACCAGAAGAGGCCCTGTGCCTTCTCCAAGCCAACCGGTTCTGGATCCCCAAGCCAGAAAGTGGGGGAGGATCTGGGGTGCCCCCAGCCCCCCAGGTGGGACCCGCCGCCTCTTACCCTGCGGGGCCAGTGGGACGGCGTGAGTAGGATAGCTCAGCAGCTTCAATTTGGTGAATGGCGCCCCCGCCTGGGGGTCAAAACCCAGGAGGTGGGCAGGGTCCCCGCCCTGTGGTTCCCTCCTGCCCTTCCTCCCGGGCCGCCTGCTGGGCCGTGGCTCACCTCATCCGCCCGCGCGCCCTGCGGCAGGACCACCAGCATGAACGCGGGCAGAGGCGCGCCGCCCGCTCTCGCCGCCAGGCCCGGCCGCGCCCCCGCGCCCCGCTCCGGGCACAGCCGCCGGCGCCCCGGACCGGGCCATTGTCTGCGCCGCCCTCGCCCCGCCCCCTCCTCCCCCGGAGCTCCACGGGGACCGGGGGTGGGGCTAAGCAGTCAAGGCCAGGATGGTCAGGACCCCCTACCCGGCGCACAGCACATTACGGGGTACAACCGGAGCCTCCCCCAACTCCGGAGGTGGGCACGCCCCCTCCGCCTTTGACAGATGCGGCCAGGGAGGCACAGATGGTGATGGCTTGAGGTCACTTAGAGAGTGCATGGACCCGGTCAGACTAGGATGCTGGCTCCCTGAGGGCACCCAGAAACCCCTGTGTGTATGTGGGTGGAGGGCGGTCACCAACAGTCCCATCCCTCACTGCCCTCCCCAGAGAATGTCTGAGGGGCTCACACCCTGCCCAGCTCCCAAATCCAACCCCTGGGTGGCCTGGCCCCAGCCAGGCTCCCTCCATTCCAACACGCCCTTCTGTCCTGGGGTCAGGGGCTCCATCCTGGCCAGACACGGCCCTCATCCATGGGCTGGGCTCCGCTGGACACAGGATCAGCTCCCACAGAGTAAAGCATCCCATGGGAGGCCCACAGGGCCGGACTGTCTTCCCTCCCCACGGCACCCCCGTGTCCTCACACCAGGGGTTAGTGCTGGTTCCAGGCCACTCGAGGCTAAGCCCTGAGCTGGGTACAGACACAGGTGTCCATCTCCAAAGCCAGTGGCCTTCCCCACAAGGCCGCCTGCCTCCCCTTGAGCATGGAGGTGGATGCAGGTGGGCAGAGAAAGAAGAAATGGTGGCTGGCCTGGTCCTGGCCCCTCGCCCTTCTACCCCAGGGCCCCATAAGTGGCATAATTGATGCACTGAATGGTGAACACAGAGATGCAAGGGTAGACGGGGCTGCAGATGGGGAAACCGAGGCTAACAAGGGGCATGCCAGGGTCACACAGCCA
This sequence comes from Litocranius walleri, assembly GCA_006410535.1. Lineage (NCBI taxonomy): Eukaryota > Metazoa > Chordata > Mammalia > Artiodactyla > Bovidae > Litocranius > Litocranius walleri. The sequence continues at coordinate 1,095,849 of SJYG01000065.1, read as the reverse complement.
GTCTCAAAACTGGCCCAGAACCGAAATCCCCTATTCCAGGGGCTCCACCTGCTGCCCCCTCCATCCGCGCCCTGCCTGGCCATCCCGCTCCAGGCTAGGTTGCTCACGGCTTCAGGTTGCGGGGGGTATAAAGCACAAGGCGCTGTGCTCTCCCCAGCTCTGGCTGGTGCCTGGCTCCATCCACTGTGCCCTCTGACCCTGCATTTTGTGACATTCTGCTACCATCAGCTGTCATGCAGGTCTCCAGGAAATGGACGTTGCTAGGGGCCAGGCCTGATACCAGATGGCTGGCTGGCAGGCTGGGGTTATGGGGAGCGGGGGAGAAGGCTAGGGTTTCCCTCAGGAAGGCTCAGAGGGTGAGGCTGCTGGGTGGAAGTAGAGGGTGGTGTGGGTCAGCCACAAAGAGTAGCTAAGGCGTACACACAGGCCACGGGAAAGCCCCGGCCTTGAGCCTTCCTGCAGGCAAGTATTTTGGGGACCTGCAGTTGCCAAGCGACTGCTCCAGGTTGCCATGGGAACTCTTTCTCCTGGGGCTTATCATTTTTAGGGGGATGCCCTCTTATCTCCACCTCCCTCTCCCTGGCTTGGCTGCCCCGGGAGGATTCATCAAGGTCCCCAAACCTCATTCCTCGCCCCCCAAGGGAGACCTCCCAGCCATGACCCCAGGAGAAGGGTCTTTGAGGTTCAAAAACCCAGAACCCTGAGCAAATGCAGAGCACGGAGTCCAAGGCCTTCATTATGGCGGGGAGAGGGCGAAAGCGGTCCATTAGCTCTGTTTACATCTCTGCTCCCGCTGTTAACCACCACCTTGGGGCCAGCCCTGCCCTGACCGTTGGGAGCCCACTGTAATTGGAACGAATTTGGCCCCAGCACCCACGCCCAGCCCCTCCCAGGCTTGTCTGCACGCAGAGACGTGCCCCTACCAGCCCTGCCGCCACCTGGCTGTGGGAGCCCCTTTGGACTTCCAGGGCCTCAGTTTCCCTGACCATCAGTCGCTATGGCAGAGGAGCCATCCTGCAGATAGAACGAGACCCTGTGGCCAAAGCGTGGGCAGAGGGAACGTGCCATGGGCTGGCTGTCGTTAGCAGGCACCCGCCCTGCGACGGATGGAGGTGTGGGGTCACTCCACAGAGGGCTGACCCCATGGCTAGTGTGCCCCTGATGACATAGTGGCCAGCAGAGCCAGGTCCCCAGGTTCCCGGCCCAGCGCCTTCCCCATGGATTTATCACTTGCCCTGTACCCTGTCCCTGCGTTCTTCCTCTACGGGGTCTTATCCTCTTGGATGGGAGCCAGGGTGCTCCGTGCAGACTAGGTGCTCAGCTCTGAGTCTCCAAGGATAAGGGTCTGCTGTGTGAACCAGTCGGTGACCCACTGCCAAGGGCTGTCAGCCCGGCCCTCGTGAGACTCAGAAGCACCCGAGAGCCGCGGTAAGAGACGGCTTCCGTTTCCCACGCCAGGGCCACGCGGGGCACTTTGCTGCATCTCACTGATGCCTGGCGACGCCCACTCTCCCTTGGGGAGCCCAGAGTCCCTGCTTCTCAGCTCCAGAGGGCACGCCCAGCTTTGTACAACAGGGCAGAACCCCCCAGGTGGGCAGTAGGAAAATCAACGCAGCATCGCCTCTTCTTTGGGCAGGGTCTCTGGGGAAGGGGCTTCTCCAGCCGCCATCTGCATGCCCATCCATCTCCATGGCTGCCTTCAGGGTCCCTCCCCCCTGCCCCCCACATCTGGGACACATGGGCCCTGGCCCCGCAGTAATGGGAGAACTGTCTGGAAACCGCCAGGGTAATCATAGCCACAGGGGCCCCTGCAAGCAGCTGAGAACAGCCAGCTCCGCTTGCAGGTGAAGCAGGAAAAACGCAGAACTGACAACCCACGTGGGTCTGACCTGGGCCAGGCTCACTGGCTGCCCATCCAGGTCGCCACCCAGTCACTCCCCTGCAGCCCCGCCCTGTTTGGTTTCCTCCACCATGCGTCACCCCTGAAATGACTGCGGGCCTGGTCTGTTTACAATTTTGAGCGTGTTGTCTCCTCGCAACTAGAAGGTGAGACCTTTGTCTCTGTGATGTGGCCACTGAGGGTGGCCATCAGCAGGACACGGTGCCACCTGCTGGTGCAGTGCCAGGATGCCCCCAAGCTGGGGAGCTGGGCTGTCCCTGACCCGGCAGCCCCAGGCTCTACTCACACCCCACAGCCCTGTGCCGGAGGCCACATCCTAGAGACCTGATCAGACCCAAACGCTCCCCCAGCCCTGCGGACACGTGGGAACCTGGCCTTCGTGGGTAGGATCACTCCAATGCCCTTGTCCTGTGTTCCCACAACATATAAGTTGGAGTCCTAACCTCATGCACCTGTGAATAAGACCTGATGTGGAAACAGGATTTTTTAGCAACACTTTAAAAAAAAAATTTTTTTTTAATTGGAGTATAGTTGATTTACAATTCTGTGTTAGTTTCTACTTACTGTACAGCAAAGTGACTGTTTATACTGATACATATACACATATTCAGGCTTCCCCAGAGGCTCACTGGTAAAGAATCCGCCTGCAATGCAGGAGGCTGCAGTTTGGCCCCTGGGTCAGGAAGATCCCCTGGGGGCGGGCATGGCAACCCACTCCAGTTTTCTTGCCTGGAGAACCCCATGACAGAGGAGCCTGGCGGGCTATGTAGTCCCTGGCGTCTTCAGACATGACTGAAGGGACTTAGCACACATATACATAAATTCACTCTTTTTTAGACTTTTCCTGTATATAGGCCATTACAGAGTACTGAGCAGAGGTCCCTGTGCTATGCGGTGGGTCCTTATTAATTACCTGTCTTATGTATAGTTCTGTGTATATGTCAATCCTAGTCTCCCAATTTATCCCTCCCCCTGCCTCCACCCTGGGTAACCATAAGTTTGTTTTCTACATTGGTGATTCTATTTCTGTTTTGTAAATAAGTTCATTTGTATCTTTTTTTTTTTTTTAAGATTTCACATATAAGTGATATATGATATTTGTCTATCTCTGGAAATAGGGCCTTTGCAGATGTGATCAAAATGAGGTCATTCAGGAGTGGGCTGAGCCCTAATCAAATGGCCAGTGTCCTTATAAGAAGACAAGACGGAAGACGGGACACAAACACACCGAGAAGGCCAAGTAAGGACGGAAGCGGACTTTGGAGGGGTGCGCTTATAAGGCAAGGAACATTAAGGCTTGCTGACAACCACCAGAGGCTGGCAGAGGCGAGGAAGGATCCCCCTTCTAGAGGCTTCAGAGGGCCTGGTGCTGCTGACACCTTGATTTTGGACTTCTGGCTTCCCGAACCAAGAGACTATAAATCTCTGTTGTTTTGAGCCACACGGTTGATGGTACTTTGTTACCGCAGCCATAGTAAACGAATACACCTGGCTCCTGGGATCAAGCCATCTCTCCGCTACCCCGGCCAAGTGCAGCCAGGGCACTCAACAGATGCCAGACCCAGGCATCACCCTCACATTCAGCATCACATTCCCCGCCTCAAATCATCCCTGAACACAGGGCATCTCCTTCCAGAATGAATACCTCTTTGCACATCCACTGCCCGGTGAATCCCACCAATAACCCATGAATGGTTTCACAGACGGACCCAGCCTGGCTGAGACCCCAGCCCAGCCCCCTGGTCCCAGACACCGTGAGATGGTCGATGTGTGTCCCTGTAAGTGTCCAGGGAGAGGGATTCTGTCACATGGCACAGACTGCAGGACACCCTTCCAGGTCTCGCCCTGCCCTCCTTGCTGCCCTCCACCCACAGCTCTCACGGCCACACTGGCCCCTGTCTCACTTCCTCTCCGACCAGCATGTCTTCTGTCTCCAAGTCTCTGCATCTCTGACCTTCTTCCAGATTCCTCGCAGAGTGCGCAAGGCTGGCGCCTCTTGTCCTTCTGGTCATAGCATCAGTGTCACCATGGAGGCCTTTTAGACACCATCCCCCACAGGGATTCTTGACCATCTTTCTGGGACCCTGACTCATTTCCCAGGAGCACATGCTGTTCTCTCTCCCATGGATTCACTTTCCTGCTTTTTGTCCATCTGCCCTCTGAGCCGTAAGCTCCTGGGTGAATGCCCGGGGCACAGTCACTGAATTGACAGAGGATCTCAGAGCCCCCTCCTGCCTCTGGGCCGCTCTTACTGCGGACGTGGAGGCTAGTAATAAAAGCTGCCTGTTGGGTGGGAGGCAGCCGGACTCCCCGGGGTCCCTCCCCTGCGCCAGTCGCCACCACTGAGCACTGTGGGCACAGCCCGCCCCCTCGTGATCAGCCCCAGCACTGCAGCCCCAAACAGGGAAAAGCCAGAAAACAAAACACACACCTTTGTTTGGGTGTAGTCAAGGCAGCAGCCCTCTCTCCCTCACAGGGGCAAAGGAGCCGGACCGGCTGGCTCTAGGGGCATTGTGCAGGACCTCAGAAGCTGCCCTCGTCTCCCTGTTTCCCTCCACTGTCCTGGTGCCCAGGTCCCTCCGGAGGCCTCCTTATCCCAGCCGGGGGTAACTCACTCCACCTCCTTCCAAATGAGGAACCCCAGGTGCCAACAGAGATAGCACTTTGCCCCTGGAAGAGTGGTCCAGGGCTTTGCCTCCTGCACTACCCGGGTCCCCAGCCCTCCAGGCTGCCACGCGTTCAGAAGGACCTGGAGGGAACAGATAGTATTTTCCAAGGACTCGGAGCACAGTGGGTCATGGATGGAGAACCAAAGCCAACAGACTCTTCTACAAGCTGTAGAACCCTTGAGATCACCCCAGCCATGCACCCTAAATTACAGCGGAGTAAACGAGGACTTCTCTCCTGTAGCTCCTTCCTCTGCTAGGGGCGAACCTCATCGTGGCTCCAGGTGCCCAGAGCAGTGGATGCAGGAGCCCAGAAACTGTCCTCTCCAGGCTGCTCTGGGGATGCTCCCTGCCCAGGTCGACTCCCGGGAACCTGCCCACTTGCCCCTGGCATCTCTGTCCCTCAGTCTGGGCCCTGAGCCTGTTGCCAGGAGACTGGATGGTCCTGACCCACGGTGGGGCTGCTTCCTACAGCTTTCTTCTTTCCCCCTTGTCATCTCCGTGTCCACTGCTCCCCTGAATGCATGCCATGGTCTCCACCTGTGAGGTCACTGTGTGTGTCTGTGGGCACGTCGGGAGGCAGAGAGGACAGGGCCCCTCGTGGGAGGGGGAGGGGATGGACAAGGGTCCCCCCAGGACGTCAGGGGCTCTCCTTCCCCAAGGAAACTCCATGGGAGTGGCTGAGCCCTGAACTAGGAGGCTGGAACCTTTCCTTCTCTTCTGGAGTCTGCCCCCACTCCACCTCCCGACCCCGCCGTGGGCCCCGGGCCGGCCCCTGTACCTCTCCTGGCCTCAGTTTCCCGATCGTACCAGGAGGGGCTGGACACGGAACTGCGTAAGCGCGCGCTCTGCGTGGACTCTCCCTCCCGGCTGGGTCCGGTGTGGGCGGGGTAGTCGGGGTAGGGG
>SJYG01000065.1:1072679-1085300 GCA_006410535.1 Litocranius walleri | reverse complement strand
TGTTTGACCACTACCAATTTGCCTTGATTCATGGACCTGACATTCCAGGTCCCTATGCAATATTGCTCTTTACAGCATCGGACCTTGCTTCTATCACCAGTCATGTCCACAGCTGGGTACTGTTTTTGCTTTGGCTCCATCCCTTCATTCTTTCTGGAGTTATTTCTCCACTGACTTCAGTAGCATATTGGGCACCCACTGACCTGGGGAGTTCCTCTTTTGGTATCCTATCATTTTGCCTTTTCATACTGTTCATGGGGTTCTCAAGGCAAGAATACTGAAGTGGTTTGCCATTCCCTTCTCCAGTGGACCACATTCTGTCAGACCTCTCCACCATGATCCGCCCGTCTTGGGTGGCCCCGCGGGCATGGCTTGGTTTCCTTGAGTTAGGGCAGAGTTACTGACCCCATTTTCAGTGGAGGAGACTGAGGCCTGAGAGTTGCCGCGTGAGCTGGCCTGTCACAGGGCTGTGAGGTGGCCCCACCATGGGTTCGAGCCCAGGTCGTTCTGACCCCAACGGCTGAGCTTTCACAGGAGCCTGCAGAGGCGGCCTCTCAGCCTGGCCTGGAGGTGAGTCCATGCTGGATGGGGGGCTGTGGGGAGCGGCGCTGCAGGCAGGAGTCTCTGAGAGGGAGACCACGAGGGGGGATCCCTGAGAGAGCATGGCTGCAGGGAGGCTGGGTGGGGGAGGTGAGGGGTGCTACGTGGGGAGGGTGTCTGGACTAGCCCGCACAGGGTTCTGAGTGCAAGGTAAGAAGTCGGGGATCCCCGCAAGTTGGTGGGGGTCATCACAGGCTGGGGCCGCAGTTCATACGGTCTCCAGGTGATTTTGTCAGAGCCGCAGCACCTCAGCCGGGAGGAGCTTAGCAAGAGTGTTATTCACCCCACCACTCAAGCATGCACCCTTGCAATGCCACCAGGGATGGGGCCTGCTCCTCCTGTGCACAGAGTGGGCTGTGGTGGTTGTCTGCCTCTTGCCAGGGCTGGGCATATTGCCCAGCTTCCTCTCCAAGTGCCTGCCCAGAAGGCTCCCAGCCATAGTCCCGTTTGATCATCACCTTAGGGCCTCAGGGTGGTGGAATGGCCTGCTGAGCATCCCACATGTGCTGCTGCTGCTGCTAAGTCGCTTCAGTCATGTCCGACTCTGTGTGACCCCATAGACGGCAGCCCACCAGGATCCTCCGTCCCTGCGATTCTCCAGGCAAGAACACTGGAGCGGGTTGCCATTTCCTTCTCCAATGCATGAAAGTGAGAAGTGAAAGGGAAGTTGCTCAGTAAGTGTCCGACTCTTATTGACCCCATGGACTGCAGCTTACCAGGCACCTCCATCCATGGGATTTTCCAGGCAAGAGTGCTGGAGTGGGGTACCATAGCCTTCTCCCTCAACGTGTGCCAGGACAGACTAAAACTCATGTTCTCTCAGCTGCCTCACATTCATGCAGTCATTCAACAAACATTCAAAGAATGCCTCCTGGGTTTCAGGTACTGGGGTAAACCTGGTTGACCACCACCTGTATCCTCTTGGGGTTTACGAACTGGGAAAGGGGTGGAGGTGGGCAGAACATTGTAACTGATGACATAGGGATGAGGATTTATGGGAACACCAAAAGGCATCCACTCTGGAAGGGGGAACAAATCAAGGCAGGCTTCCTGGAGGAGGTGATGTCATGAATATGTTCCTGGAATTGGGCCAGGTGATTGGAGGCCTGACCAGTAGGCAGCGTGAGCAAAGGTATGCTGGTCCTGGCCCTGTGGCAGAGCAGTGAAGTTGGACTGTAAGGTGTGGGGAGGAGGTAGTTGGTCATGAGGGGACAGGAAGCTTACGTTTCAGGGGCCTCCATTGCAGGGAACACCGCAGACATTTTGCATTCGTGATTCTGTTGATTTCTATTTCTGTACTCCCCTCTCTCTGCTGGGTCAGGCCTGTCTCCCGCCAGCCCTCCCACTCCTGCCAGGCCCCGTACTCCTTCCCACCCACAGAGCAGCTCTGGCCCCAAGCCCTCAGCTCTCTGGGAAAGGAGCCTGGATCCTGTTTTAGGCCTAGGAGTTGGGTAGTCATTCACTCAACTGTGTCTGAGGGCCGTGCCCTGGGATGTGGTCCGGGGTAGCCATAGTGCCTGGGGGCTTGGGCCGAGGCTGAGAAGGGCCCATCAGCTGGACCCAGAGCTGGGCTGGAGTGAGCAAGTGTTCATTTCTCTCCTGCGATGTTGCCCAGGCTCAGGGCCACCTCCTCCTCCTCTGATCTCCACGTCAAGGGCCTTTTCCTTGATCCAGCACGGACGCTCGGTGAAGGCAGGGCCTGCCCCTTCAACACCACCAGCTTCATACACTCCCCAGGGCAGGGCTGGGCACCCTGGGAAGGTGAGGACACATGGGCCATGCATCTACCCTTGTCCCTCTACCCGGGGAGCACCCCAGGGTCTGACTCGTCCTCTCCGGTTCAAGCTGTCTCCCCACGTGGTCACTGAGCCTGTCCGTGCTCTTGCAGTCTGTCCTGGCTTGCCATCCAAGCACAGGCTGCAGGAAGAGTAGGTTTCAGGCTGGCCCCAGCTTTGCCCAAGGTGCCCAGGTGGGTGGGTTCCTGCTCATCATGACTTGGCCACAGACCATACCCTCTGCCCTCTACCTTATGTGGCAAGGATGCTGCTGCCCTCAGGGGAGTGCATACTGGGACCCCCGCACTCCTGCCCACCGCTTCTGTCCCACCAGGCAGATGCGACCACCTCAGGGCTCTGAAGCCCCTCTAATCCTAGGCCTGCCTTGTGGCCTAGTGCCCCGCACCCACCAGGAGTCCCCCAGGCTGAGGTTGATAGCAGAAGCATCAGACACACGTGCTCCGCACTTAGGGACCCAGAGCTCAAAGGACATCCAGCTGAGGGGCAGGGGCTCTGCTCCCTGACTCAGAAGAGCTGCATAGCTGGTGATGTTTTCACTTCACCCATCTCCCAGGAGAACTGGGATGAAATCCTGCCTGTTGCAGTGGCCAGCAGCAGCCCAGGCTTTCTAGCAAACTGTACCTTACCCTCCCACCCAAGCTGACTGTACTTGCAGTCCAGGCTGCCTGTATCCCTAGGGGCCTGGCAGCCGGATGCTCAGAGATGCAGGTGAAGACAGCCCGGTTAGGGCCTAGCACACGCTACTTTTATTAAACGCTGCCCAAACCCTCTTACAGAAGAGGTGCTTGGTGCTGGGGACTGTCCACCTCGAGTGAGGCAGGGACCTGAAACCAGAGGGCCTAGAAGGCTTCCTCCGGGTCCTGAGTGAAGAAGTGGCTCTGGAGGCTGGCAGGGACACAGCAGGGGCCCCTGCAGCCAGAGAAAAGGGGGATGGGGATGCCTTTCCTACAAGTGTTAGAAAGTGCAGCTTAAAGGGCAGCAGGCAACGAACGGGCTGGTGGCAGAGAGGGGATTTGGGGCGCTGGGTGAGGCTGCCCCGAAGGCTCGTGAGCTGGCGGAGGCTCTGTCTTCTTCCACCTCTGGCCTCCCCTCCTTGGGCCTCGGATAGTGTGATCTTTATGTTCTCCTCCACGTGGACACTGCTCTTCACAGTGGACAGGGGCCTTTCCAGGCCTGTCTTCCCACTGGATTCCACCAGCAGAGGTGGAGGTTAGAAGGCACAGGGCTGGTCCCACCTAAGGCTTGAGGAGTGAGGCCCTGGTGCCCGGAGGCTCTGGTGAGCTGGGTGCTCGCTGGGGTCCCCCGTCCAGGGCGGCCCTGCCTCTGCCGTCAGCTCCGTAGCCAGGCGGTGTCCTTGTTCAGGGTGGAGAAGCGGATCAGCTTCAGGCTGGGGGGCTGGGGCTTCCTGTCATCCCAGAGGTACTCGGGGGACAGCACCTTGGAGGGCTTGTGTGAGAGGAAGTGGCGGTTCAGGTGGCTCTCCTCCTGCCAGGCTGCCATGATGCCGTTGGCCTTGTCTGCCAGGATGCCCATGTGGCAGCCCCTGGTGAACTCGTACACCCTGGCCACCCGCCCCCCGAAGACCGCCCCGCCATAGTAGAAGTCCCCCTCCCCGTCTGCCACGAAGGCGGTGGAGAGAGGCCGGCGCTCGTAGGGGAACTGGTGGCGGGGGGCGGTAAAGTAGCCCGGGTGGATGGCAGCCACAAGGTCCCCCAAGGTCTCGGGGCCCCACGGGTTCTGGAATGCCATGTCCACCTCCAGGCAGAAGAGGTAGTCCACCTCCCGGTGCGCCCTCTCGGCGATGTGCACGCTGATGGCCTCCATCCGGCGCATGGAGGCCTCCCACTGGGAGGGCCCGGGGACCGGGATGACACTGAGGTGGCGGCCGGGGCCCAGTGGGACCCGAGGAATGGCCTGAGGGTCGTGAGTGAAGATGTAGTATCGCACGCGGTACCCCTGCATGAAGAACCGCTCGGCCGACTCCAGGAAGTGCTGGACGAATGGGGTGTGCCTGCTGGAGAGGACCTCGTCACGCACCACGGCCTCCGCAGGGCGCACCCCCACCCCAGCTTCCCGCCTCAAGAAGCCATATCTGGTCTGCCCCTCGTCTGTCAAGTTCCCCTGATCACAATACCAACCTCTAGGGACCGTCCTAATAACGATACCTTGATGATATTCACAGGCTGCGCGCCCTGACTTTTCCTGAGCACTTACAAGTGCCAGGTAATGTTCTGAGGGATTATTACCTCCTGGCCTCACAAACTCCCCGCTTTACAGACAAGGACACTGAGGCTCAGAGAGAAAAAAGTAGCCGAGAAAGTGGCTGCATATCGAGGGGAAGTGAGTGGTGCTGGGTGCTGGCTGGGCTGCGGGAGAGGGAGCCCCGGACTCCAGGTGGGCCATCCATTACCTTTAGTCATTGGCCGCCCCCACACTGGGGTCCTTCTCTCAGGAGTCCCAGAAAGGAAAGGCCAGGTGGGTAAGGGAGGACGGGGGAAAACAGGGGGCGTCCGGAGAGCAGGCAGGCCCACAGGCGGAGGAGAGAGGGTCCCCAGGGCAGGGCCAGCTCTCTCTTGACCTGCGTGTGGCCTGACCGTGGACCGGACCCTCCCTTTCTGGGGGCTTGCCATTCCTTTACACCTGCCTGGACGGTTCAGGGGAAGCAGACGGGGTGACGCAGCAAGGTGTCTCCTGACAAAGGCTCCTGGTGCTCCTCACTGGGCTGCCTCCCCTCCCCGCTTGCACGCCAGGCCCAGACCGCCTCTTTCCTCCAGGAAGCCCTCTCCCACCATCACACTCTGCTCTGTCGCTTCCCACCTGGCACCGCCTCCCTGGCGCCTGGGCAGGGTCCTGTCTCTCCCCAGACCCCACCCCCATGCCCAGCTCCAGCCCAGCTGCCTACTCACTTGCCCACAGCAAACACCGTAAGCCCGATGGTCAGGTTCAGCGGCCGGTAGATGTGATGCAGAAGCTCGGCGTTAAAGGTTCCCTCGGAGACGATGGGCGCCAGCCAGGGTGTGAGTGTCAGCAGCTCTGTGGGCCTGGCAGCAGAGGAGGCCGAGGGGGCTGAGACCCTCCCCCGGGGAAAGCCTCCGTCTCATCTTGGTCCTGCCTCCCATGCTGGGTGACCCTGGGCAGCTTCATCCCTGTCTCTGGGCCACCGTATCCTCAAGTGGGGGTGATAATAGCTGCTTCCCAGCGAGGGCAAGAGGACCAGGAGTTACTGCACGTCCAGTGTCTAGAGGAGCCTGGCATTTCTGGGGTCCACTAAGGGCCTTGGAGATGGGGGTTGTCATTCTCGTCATTAATAACGGATCAAGCACTGAGGGCACGGTGCTCTGCCGTTTTTTTGGTTTGTTTGTTTGTTTTTGGCTGCATCGCCTGGCTTGCAGGATCTTAGTTCCCTGACCAGGGAGCGAGTCAGGGTCCTTGGCAGTGAAAGCACAGAGTCCTAGCCACTGGGACTGCCCAGGAATCGCCGCTCTGCATTTTGCCAACCTCATTTCATCTGGTCCTCTGCCCTGTCGAGTGGGTATCACTAACCATCCACCTGTACAGAAGCAGCTCACAAGTGCTGGGTTACCCACCCAAGATTACAGAGCTGGTGACAGAGCTGGACTGGAGCCCGGGTCCCAGAGCGCCCGGACACTGAGGTTGCTGACCCCTCCAGCACCCCAGCTTCTAAATCAGGGCTTTGCCCCTGACCCCCACCCCCTCGTATCTCTCCATCCTGCACCCAGGCCCTAATCAACACCTACTTTTGCTCCAGCAGCTTGGGCTGAGGGTACTGTGACCTGCAACCAAGAAGGGCAAGTGGTTAAAGGGATGGCAGCCCCCCACCCTGGGCCAGAGAGGGCGAAAGGACCGGCTGCTTACTGTGCCACGGGCTGGGACGGCTCCTCCTTGTACTGAAGCTTCATGTTGCTGGTGGGAGAGACGAGACAGGGCCATCGGTATTGTTAGTAGAGATGCTCAGCAGGGATGGATGAAGCGGGGACAAAACACCCCCATGGGCCAGGCACCCCCTCCCCCAGTCTCCCTGGCCCCTCCTCCACGGCTCTGCCCGCTCTCCGGGGGCTGGGCTCCTGCAGAGGCCACCCATCCAGGGTCCCCGTGTGGCAGGGTGGTGATCCAACCTGGCGCCATTTGTCTCCACCGTCTTTTTCAGCTCTGGAAGAGCCTGGGCACTGTGGAGAAGCTTTGAGAAGCTGCAAAGTGAGCCCAGTTCTGCCTCTTTCTAGCCCGGGAGCTCAGACAGATGAGGCTGCAGGTGAGGTGCCTCCGGCTGGAGAGACCCAGGGCTGGACATCCCACTCCTTGGGGTTTTGTCCCCTCTCCCTTAAAGTGGGGGACAATAACAGGGTCACTCCGCAGGGCAGAAGTGAGGCCTGGAGACGGGAAAGGCCTGTTGCTCTGACCCAGGGAGCCGGTCAGAGCCGGTTCCAGCAGAGGCCTGAGGTTGCCTGTGAGGCTCAGACACATGAGGAGGGTGCCTGCTATTCATTCTACCACCCATAGTGGGCTGGCGTAAGCTTCCTGGAGCTGTCCTGGCGCTTTCTGTCAACCTTTGTGTGTGTGGTAAGATATATAAGACACAGACTCACCACCTTAACCGTTTGAAAGCGTAGTGTCCCGAGGCATCAGGTGCACTCGTGCTGCTGTGCAAACATCACCTCCACCCATCTCTGCAACTTGTTCACTGTCCCCAGACTGAAACTCTCTCCCTGAGATGCTGCCTCTCTATCCCTTCCCCAACCCTTGGTAACTATCATGCTTACTTCCGTCTCTCTAAAAAAAATCTTCTTTTTTATTTTTTTCAATAAGATCTCTATTCATTTTGGCCGCACCATGTGGCATGCAGGATCTTAGTTCCCTGACTTGGAATCGAACCTGTGCCCCCTGCATTGGGAGTATGAAGTCTCAACCATTGAACCACCAGGAAGTCCCATTTCTCTATACCAGAGATCTCTTATAAATGAAATCCTACAGTATTTGTCCTATAGTGATTAGCCTATACTCTGGAAGATATATTTTTTAAAGTTGATCCATCAATTTGGCCCTCTGCCTTAGTTTCACACAAACAAGCATATTTCAGGTCCTGCTCAGAAAGTGACGGGACTCTGAGAAGTTGGTCAGAAATGAGAAGAGGAAAGGGGCCCCCGTCCCACACTTCCCTGGCCAGTGGTGTCTCCCTTCACCTCACCAGCCCTGACACGTTCCGCTCTGGCCACATTAAAGAGTCAGACATAAGAACACCAAAGCACAGATGACCCAGAGCCAAAATAAAAAAAGGAACTTCACGTTTCCAGACCTCTGAAGGTCATAACACTGAAAGAAGAAATCCAAATGAACAGAGAGGAAGGTGTGACCATTTAAAACTAACAAAACCTCCAACTGTAATCTGTTTAAAAAACTCAGAACCTGAAGATAGACTGCAAATAATTTTTTTTAAACTGCAAATAATTAAAAAAAAAAGCACCGAGTACTCTCGGCCAAAAGTGGTGATAGAGGACCTGCCAACAAGCCAAGGCGGGCAGGTGGTGGAGCAGGCGGGTAGCCAAAGAGGAAATTCAGTAAATGGGAAGGCATGGGGAAGGAAGGCCGTGGTCAAAGGAGTGAAATTCAAACCACGGCGCATTTCCCATCTCTCAAATCAGCAAGGTGGTTTGGTTTTTGTTCTTCATGACACCTAATATAAAGGACCGGCTGCTTACTGTGCCACGGGCTGGGACGGCTCCTCCTTGTACTGAAGCTTCATGTTGCTGGTGGGAGAGACGAGACAGGGCCATCGGTATTGTTAGTAGAGATGCTCAGCAGGGATGGATGAAGCGGGGACAAAACACCCCCATGGGCCAGGCACCCCCTCCCCCAGTCTCCCTGGCCCCTCCTCCACGGCTCTGCCCGCTCTCCGGGGGCTGGGCTCCTGCAGAGGCCACCCATCCAGGGTCCCCGTGTGGCAGGGTGGTGATCCAACCTGGCGCCATTTGTCTCCACCGTCTTTTTCAGCTCTGGAAGAGCCTGGGCACTGTGGAGAAGCTTTGAGAAGCTGCAAAGTGAGCCCAGTTCTGCCTCTTTCTAGCCCGGGAGCTCAGACAGATGAGGCTGCAGGTGAGGTGCCTCCGGCTGGAGAGACCCAGGGCTGGACATCCCACTCCTTGGGGTTTTGTCCCCTCTCCCTTAAAGTGGGGGACAATAACAGGGTCACTCCGCAGGGCAGAAGTGAGGCCTGGAGACGGGAAAGGCCTGTTGCTCTGACCCAGGGAGCCGGTCAGAGCCGGTTCCAGCAGAGGCCTGAGGTTGCCTGTGAGGCTCAGACACATGAGGAGGGTGCCTGCTATTCATTCTACCACCCATAGTGGGCTGGCGTAAGCTTCCTGGAGCTGTCCTGGCGCTTTCTGTCAACCTTTGTGTGTGTGGTAAGATATATAAGACACAGACTCACCACCTTAACCGTTTGAAAGCGTAGTGTCCCGAGGCATCAGGTGCACTCGTGCTGCTGTGCAAACATCACCTCCACCCATCTCTGCAACTTGTTCACTGTCCCCAGACTGAAACTCTCTCCCTGAGATGCTGCCTCTCTATCCCTTCCCCAACCCTTGGTAACTATCATGCTTACTTCCGTCTCTCTAAAAAAAATCTTCTTTTTTATTTTTTTCAATAAGATCTCTATTCATTTTGGCCGCACCATGTGGCATGCAGGATCTTAGTTCCCTGACTTGGAATCGAACCTGTGCCCCCTGCATTGGGAGTATGAAGTCTCAACCATTGAACCACCAGGAAGTCCCATTTCTCTATACCAGAGATCTCTTATAAATGAAATCCTACAGTATTTGTCCTATAGTGATTAGCCTATACTCTGGAAGATATATTTTTTAAAGTTGATCCATCAATTTGGCCCTCTGCCTTAGTTTCACACAAACAAGCATATTTCAGGTCCTGCTCAGAAAGTGACGGGACTCTGAGAAGTTGGTCAGAAATGAGAAGAGGAAAGGGGCCCCCGTCCCACACTTCCCTGGCCAGTGGTGTCTCCCTTCACCTCACCAGCCCTGACACGTTCCGCTCTGGCCACATTAAAGAGTCAGACATAAGAACACCAAAGCACAGATGACCCAGAGCCAAAATAAAAAAAGGAACTTCACGTTTCCAGACCTCTGAAGGTCATAACACTGAAAGAAGAAATCCAAATGAACAGAGAGGAAGGTGTGACCATTTAAAACTAACAAAACCTCCAACTGTAATCTGTTTAAAAAACTCAGAACCTGAAGATAGACTGCAAATAATTTTTTTTAAACTGCAAATAATTAAAAAAAAAAGCACCGAGTACTCTCGGCCAAAAGTGGTGATAGAGGACCTGCCAACAAGCCAAGGCGGGCAGGTGGTGGAGCAGGCGGGTAGCCAAAGAGGAAATTCAGTAAATGGGAAGGCATGGGGAAGGAAGGCCGTGGTCAAAGGAGTGAAATTCAAACCACGGCGCATTTCCCATCTCTCAAATCAGCAAGGTGGTTTGGTTTTTGTTCTTCATGACACCTAATACTTGCAGCCTCAGCCCGGGTGCAGTGCAGCTGCTGGGGGTGGGGGGTGGGGTGGGGAGGTGTATCTGTGTGTTTGCCACGGTCCCCCTGGAGAGCTTCCAGGTGGCATCAGGTCGTGTTAGTGGTAAAGAACCTGCCTGCCAACGCAAGAGATGCAGGTCGGATCCCTGGGTCCAAACAAAAAACCTCGTGTCCTATTGGCAGGGTCAGGAAGATCCCCTGGAGGAGGAAATGGCAACCCACGCCAGTATTCTTGCCTGCGAAATCCCATAGGCAGAGGAGCCTCGCAGGCTGCAGTCCATGGGGTCACGAAGAGTCGGACGTGGCTGAAGCGACTCAACAGGCAGCCTGGAGAGCAGCCTGATGAGGTGGAGGAAGACCCTGGCCATGTCCTTCGGCCCAGGGACGCACCAAATAAAAGGGTTTCTAAGATGGAAAAAGCTGGGACTTCCCGGGGGCCCAGTGGCTCATGCTCCACGCTCCCAAAGCAGGGACCTGGGGTTCAATCCCTGGTCAGGGAGCTGGACTCCACGCGCCCCCCACAACTAAAGGTCCTGTACGCTGAGCCGAAGGTGGGAGGTCCTGTGTGCTGCAGCGAAGACCAAGCATAGGCAAATAAATTAATTTTTAAAAAAGATGAAGAAAACTTTATATCTAGAGTTGCTCATTACGAACTAACTTAGAAGCTGGTAAACCACAAACAACCTAAACGCCCCACAGTTGCTGGTGGAAAAAGGGCCCAGAATTTAAGAATTAGGGCCCAGCCCTTGGGTGGAGTAAAATGACAGTGACCAGATGCTGAAAAATGAAGCCAGTTCTGGGGAAATAAGATAAGAACCGCAAAGACATTCTGGTCACAGCTACTTTCAACAGCAAGCGTACTTTCTGCTTCCATTACAATCTGAATAGAAAGTGCAGCAATCACCAAGCTGACAATGGAATCAGAGTGTGATTCAGGCCATTGCACACAAGAGGGTTTTTGTTTTCTTTTGCCTTTTCTGTTGTCCTGCCTAATTTACCACATTCTGTTTATAATAGTGAAACACACCTTACTGCTCATTAGTAGTCTATGATCCAGATTTTAAACTTTCCTTTCAGTGTCAGGAAAACCGAAGACCACGGGGCCAAACACCACCTTGAGACTGTCTCAAATCATCTTTATCACTCTGAACTGTCCAAATATCAGATCTGTTATCTGAGGGAGACTGGCCATGTGTGCATTTGTCCTTCGAATTCACAGAGAGCACAACATTGAGCAAAAAGGTCAAGTCCTAAAACCATTCTTTCCTGAGCACCTCCTATATACAAGGTACAGCACCAGGATATTTACAGGCATCATCACACCCCAAGCTCTATCATCCCATTTTACAGATATGCCAAGTGAGGCTCTGGAGCTATGCAACACGCTCAAAGTCACACCATGGAGAGGGCACTGCAAGGATACCTGAAGACGGAAACAGGGAACTTCCACATTCGTGGCTCAGAATCATGAGATTAGGACCTAAGAACCTACAAAGTGACCTGAAAAGCCTTCCCATCTTCCCTGTTCTGGGGGCCCCTGATTCTGCCTGCCCCATACTTACAAGATCTCTGGGCAGGGGAGATAATAGGGGATGTAGGAGACCAGCAGCCAGTTCTCGACATACACCCTGGGAAGGAAATACATGTGTTGACTTGGATTTTTAAGCTGAGGCTGAGAAGTCACGTTGGTGCATGTTAGTGGAAATGCAAGTCCCCAGTGGTGCACCTGGAGTTCCCCCCACCTCCCCCGCCCTCCACCTATCAGTCCTTGGGTCTGGCTGACCTCAGAGGACAAAGCCTCCTGGCCTTCTGCAGTGAGTGTGAGTCATTATACAGCTATGCAGCCATTCAGTCCTGGGGCAGGAATATTCTTGACACTAGTCCCACAAGGGACTGGTGGTGTGGGGGAACCCCCAGAGCTTTGCGGAAAGGACACACGAGGTGAATTCTGGAGCATAAACAGTAGTTCCTCCTTAACACAGCTAGAATAGTCCAGGCAGAGGCAAGAGTTAAGTGTAGAGGCCAGGAGGTCAGTGCAAAGGAAAGCCCATAAGCCAGGCTGGTTCAGTCGTACTGGGGCTAGGGGGGAGGGGCAGGTGTGCCTAGAGAGGAGGGTGGGACCTGGAAATCCTGGGAAGGGGTCCAGGTTTGGGGGTTGAGATGCTGAGAGAGGAAGGAGTCTAGGGTGGGGACAGAGGGCTGCAAGGGGCATGCTCACCATAGAGAGCAGAGGGTGATGCCCAGCAGCAGGCAGAATCCCAGGCCCAGGGCCAGTCTCGGGCAGTGCATCGCTGGGGGTGGCATCTGAGCCTGGGCACCTGCAGAGACCGAGTGGGTCTTGGTGAATCGGCCCACCTCTCTCAGGGGTGTCAGGCTCAGAGTCTGGGTCTCCGGGGTCGGGGAACACCTGCAAAGGGATGCTCCTTATCCACAGGAAACTGACCCCCCTCCCTTTTATTTTTGTTTTACTGCTCTGCCCTCCCCTGGGCACCACCATCAAGGGGAATGTGGAATCCAGGTGTTGCCCTGTCCAGCTGGACCCCAGGCTCAGATCTGGCAGTTCCAGGGGACAGAGGCTCAGGATTCAGCCAAAGCCTGCTGCTGTGCCTTGGGAGAGGCACTGGGCCCGAAAGGCGACTGGCCCCCCGCCCCGCCCCCCGCCTCCGCCCCGC
>SJYG01000065.1:1013996-1063045 GCA_006410535.1 Litocranius walleri | reverse complement strand
GTTGGGGGCGAGGGTTGCTTGGGGGCCTGGGGAGGTGCTGGGACTGGAAGGGGGTCAGGGTAGGGAGAATGCAAGAAGGGCAGGGTGGAGCCTAGAACAGGCTGGGGCAGGTGTGGTTGGTGCAGAGGCCTTCCTGCTGGGCCAGTTCAGGCACCTTCATCATCTCCATCCCTCGCTCCTCCCCTCCTGCCTCCCTAAGGTCTCAGCCCCAACAGTCTGCACCCCTGAGAGGCTGCACCCCTGGTTTCCTAAACAGGGATCAAAGTTGACACCGCTGACATGGAAAACTGCAGCCAACACCTGAAAGCCCTTTGCATGAGGAAAAAGAGACTCCGGCTTCTGCGGATCCAGGGTAAATAAAAATTTATGGGCGAGCATGTTCCTTTCCGCAGGACGATGGAAGTGAAAAATCGGAACGGCCTCAGGTCCCAAAGCAGGGGGCTCCCCGGAAATTCTGATCTGGGCCACGGGGGACACAAAGGAGAGAGGACCGATGGATCAGTGTCCAGTCCTGGGGGAGTCAGGTTCTGGAAGAGCACACGCCCCAGAATTCCTGCCAGGCTGGAACCAGACACCCCGTGTTACAGCTCTCCTTCCAGGCAGAAGGACTTGGTTTCCTTGATTGTTAATCTCTTTATAGTTCTCTATTTTACTGTGATAAACATTTATTGTCCTCTTAATAAAACAACTTTAGAAATAAAAACTAGGGCTGCAGCAAAAGCAGTTCTAAAGAGGGAAGTTCACAGTGATAAATGTCTACATCAGTAAACAAGAGAAATCTCAAGCAAACACTCTACATGTCAAGCGATGAGAAAGAGAAGAATAAACGAGGCCCACAGTTTGTAGAAGGAACAAAACAACAAAGATCAGAGTGAAAAATAAGCGAAATGAAAATAAAAACCCAACAGAAAAGATCAGCGAAATGAACAGCTGGTTCTTTAAATTTGTTTAACAAATGTTAAACAAAATGAACATTAGCTACACTCAAGAAAAAAAGAGAGGGGGCTCAAATCAATGAAATCAGAAATAAAAGAGAATTGACAACCAACACCACAGAATAAGACAACACTGGGATTCCTTAGTTGTGAATCTCAGTCCCACTGTGAGCCCAATTGTATTATGCTCTCCAAAAACAAACAGAAGAAGCACTAAATAATATTACTCTACAGAGGAGTGATAGAGGAATAACTTTAGAATGGTTTTTAATCTTTTTAGACTTTTTAAAGTAATATACACATTATAAAACACAGAGACATCAAGCGAAGGAGAAGACTAGACATTGGCCACGCTCAGCGGTGGCCCTGGTGAAGTGGTTTGCCGCCCAGCTCTCGGCTGCCCCTCTCCTCTCTCTGCCTCTCACACACAGGTTCATTCATCTCTGTTTGTCTCTCCCTGTTGACATCACGTCCATGTGGTCTTATAGCCGGGATCCTGGATGCAGAGGGTTGGGCCACGTGAGTCTCAGGTAAGATCACCCTGGGATCTCCCTGCCGACACCCACTTTAGCAGCTACAGGGCATTTACTCGTCCATGAGGACCACGCCTGGTGGATCCCATCCCCTCTCCACAGACATGAGGGTTTCCGGTCCCCTGATATTTCAGCCAGTGCATTGATGGAGACTCTCGACAATGCATCTGTGAAAAACTAAGCAAGGATTCCTGTGGGTGAGGTCCTAGGAGTCGCTCTGCAGGTACACGCCCTTGGGATCCTCCCCACCTGACACCCCCAAGGGCACAGGCACACATGTGCACGTGGGCACACACATCACGTGAGGATTCCTGTGGGTGAGGTCCTAGGAGTCGCTCTGCAGGTACACGCCCTTGGGATCCTCCCCACCTGACACCCCCAAGTGCACAGGCACACATGTGCACGTGGGCACACACATCACGTGAGGATTCCTGTGGGTGAGGTCCTAGGAGTCGCTCTGCAGGTAAAGGGATGCACCTGTGGAGCTCTGGGGTCCCACACATGGTTCTCCCAGAGAGGAGTGTCCTTCCACACTGCCCTCCAGGGGGTCTGCTGGGCCTCACACTGTCCCCAGGGCTGCTTGTCACCAGACTAGAAACCCACTGCTGTCTCCACGTTCCCGTTCTCTTCCTTACTGGGGAGGCTGCGCATCTCTGGCGCGTGTTGCCTCTTGGAGTTGCAGGTGTTTATTCTTCATCTCCTTTAAAAACATAGACTTTGCAGAGCTTTCAGGACCACACAGGTGTTAAGCATTTCCCTGGGATATGAGGGGGCTTCCCTGGTGGCTCAGATGGTACAGAATCCACCCGAAATGCGGGAGACCTGGGTTGGATCCCTGGGTTGGGAAGATCCCCCTGGAGGAGGGCATGGCAACTCACTCCACTCTTCTTGCCTGGAGAATTCCATGGACAGAGGAGCCTGGTGGGCTACAGTCCACATGAGGCCACAGAGAGTTGGACATGCCTAAGTGACTAAGCAGCGAGCGTGGGTATGAGGAATGCCACTCCAGTTTGTGATTTATCTTTCCACTTTCTGCAGTTTTATTGGTTTGTTTTTGCCACAGGAACGGTCAGCCATTTTCCTTATGACTTCTAACTCTGGTGTCACACTGAGTACAAGGGTCTCTACCCTGAAATTATGCACAAATTTACTAACAGTGCTTTAATCTAGTTGGGATTTCCCTTGCAAATCAATTTTTTTTCAAATAACGACATAAAACAAAAATTAGTCTTTCTTCAAAGATGCAGGAAGACACAAAAAGACATTTACTATATGATTCCATTGATAGGAAATATCTAGAATAGGTAAAGAAACAGATTAGGTGTGGCCAGGGGCTGCAAGAAGGAGGAAAGGGGAGTGAGTGCTTTGGGCACAGGATTCCCTTTCAGGGGGTGTAAAGTTCTCCACCGACAGAGCAGTGGCAGCCATACAGCACTGTGAAGGTACTTAATGCTCATGAATTGTACAATTCAAAATGATGACGGCTGAAATACTATTATATCTGAATATTCTAAATCCTCAAATATAAGAGTGTAGAGCAGAAAAAAAAAAGAAGCCTCAAGACAAAAAGATACAAGAGCTGACTCACTGGAAAAGACCCTGATGCTGGGAAAGACTGAAGGCGGGAGGAGAAGGGGACGACAGAGGATGAGATGGTTGGATGATGGTATCACCGACTCAGTGAACAGGAGTTTGGGTGAACTCGGGGAGGTGGTGATGGACAGGGAGGCCTGGCGTGCTGCCGTCCACGGGGTCGCGAAGAGTCGGACACGACTGAGCCACTGAACTGAACTGAAGACAAAAAGAACCATCACGGGGAAGTGGGGAAGAAAAGTCCTGTTTAGGAGCAGGTGGAAGGTGTGGGCCGGGAGCTGGCCCCGGGGGCGGGTCCAGGCGAGGACCTGAGCGGCCTCCTCCTCTCGCTCCGGAGGCGCTGATGGAACCCGCGCTGGTGTCGGCGCCGCTCTGGAGCCGCCGGTAGGGGGAGCGCTCGAGCTGAAGGCGGACGCCCGCCTGGCTCCTGCGACAGCCGCGGGCTGCAGCCGCCTCCGGTCCTGGAAGTGACGCTGGCCCTGCAGAGGAGCAGAGACCGGCCACACGCCTGCCTTTCCGCAGACAGCCCACACCCCACAGGCTTCCGGGGGAGCCTGGGCCCCACAGGTGGTCTGAGGCCAGCCTCCGCTCCCCGCCCAGCAGCTGCCGCGGGGGCGCCCCGAGTCCAGCGCCCACCCGCCCTCCTCACCCTCCGGCTCTGCCTCGCCGAGGTCCGCGTGCTCCAGCTGGGCCAGGAGCCGGGCACGTTGAGCTGCACGTAGGCCGCCAGCTGCCTGAGGCAGGGGAGGTCGGGGGGCTGACAGAAGTCCTCCGAGTACTGGTCCAGCCGGGTGCCCAGGATGGAGGAGACGGCACTGGGGGCGGGCGGGCGGGCGGCAGTCAGGGCCCGGCCTTTCCATCTCTCAGCCCTCCCCTGGCACCCCCTGGGGGCCGGGCTTCGGGGCTCGCCCCGCCCATCTGGACGCCAGGGCCTGGTCAGCAGGGGAGCGGGCAGTCTCGGCTGGAGGGAGCCCTGTCCACGGTGACCACCTCTCCCTTCCTGGGGGAGCCCGACTCCTGTCTGCCCCCGCCCCACTCTGCCCCCCACCTGGAAAGGGAGCGGCAGGAGCAGGGAGGGCCGCGCCTGCTGTTCACTGCTCCGGCCTGGCTTCGCTGCGCACAGTAGGTGCTGCATAGGGATTTGCTGAATGAATGAGCCCCAACCAGCACCTCACAGACACCTGAGGGGCCTGGGGCTCTCTGCCAGCCCCCAGCGATCCCTGCTCTGGCTGCTCCCCGGAGGGGACCCCAAGATAGAATCCTGAACTTCCTTTACAAATACCCCCACTCTGAACCCCCCTCCAAAGGGAACCGCAGGAGGGCAGGCAGGGCCGCGCTTGCTCTGTTCATTGCTCTGGCCTGGCCGCGCTGCACACAGTAGGTGCTGGAGACAGATTTGCTGAATGAATGAACCCCAACCAGCACCTTACAGACAGCTGAGTGGCCTGGGGCCCTCTGCCAGCCCCCAGTGGTCCCTGCTCTGGCTAATCCCAGGAGGGGACCCTGAGATAGGATCCTGAGCTTCCTTTACAAATCGGAAAATGCCTCTTCCCTAGGGCTGGAAGCAGAGAGCTTCTTCATGGGGGCCAGGGAGCAGGGAAGAAAATCTTAATGAAAACCATCCCATCTCTTAGCAGCCTTTTTCACAAGGCCAGGCACGGGGCCACACGGTCCACACTGAGCGGAGAGCCTGACAACCCTAAGAGGTCAGACCTCTTGGTAGCCCAGCTTTCATGTGAACAAACTCAGGCTCAGAGAGGTAAAGTGACATTCCCAAGACACACAGCAGGTAGGTGGGCGGGCAGCTGCTGTGCCAGGGAGGAGTGAGGTGCTCACCTCTTGAACAGCAGCTCCAGGACCTGCTGGGTGGGGTTGAAGGCTCAGCAGGTGCACAGGAAGCTGGTGACGTAGGAGAGGTCGCTGGCCCGGAGGGCAGCACCAGGTGATCCAGCGGCTTCCCAAGGGGGTCTGCTGTGACCACCCTCACCCTGAGGGGTTCATCCAGGTTCAGGGCGGATCCATTTTTCACGCGGGGCTAATTTTCAGACAAAGAGGGACAGTTCGAAAAAACACGCAATGCAAAAACACTCACGTTCCTGTCCTGAAATTCATTTCCAGTAAACGAATTGGCTTGAAGAATCTTACAAAGATGTGAAAACTAACTCCGCGCCTGGCCAAGCCAGGGGCCAGATGGTGGGAGGGGAGGAAGGGAGGTACCCAGACTCCTGGGGTTGGGATGATGGCCACTCAACAGGCAAAGCCCTTGGTGGAACCCCGGGTGGATTCCTGGGTGGCTTCTGAACAGGAAGTCTCCCCAGACCTCTCACCAGCATTGACTTGGGAGGTGAATGCGACCAGCCCACCAGCCTTCTGACTCTTCATCAGCCTGCTCCTTGCTCTGACATGAGCCCCTTCTCCCCTTCCCTTCTGCACGTGGCAGGGGCAGCGGACACAGGACTGCCCAGGAGGGATCAGAGTGGTGGCCTGCCCTGGTCCTCCCTGTGTCACCTCTGAGTGCCTCCTCGCCAACACCCTGAGGCATCCGGGGTGCAGATGGAGCCAGGGTCTACAGCTTTGGAAAAGGCTCTCAGGACGGGCTTTGCTGAGGCCAGAGCCTCAGACGCTGGGACGCAGCAGGAGAATGTGTTGCTGCCTCCAGCATCTGCGGACAAGTGGGCTGGGCGGGTGCAGTCTCTAGGATGCAGGAAAAACCTCTGGGCACCTCGGGGACCCCTGCCATCAGTCTGGCATCTCTCCCTTCTTCATGCTATGAGCCCAGGCCTGTTGTCAAGAGACTGGAAGAGACTAGAAGCCCCTACCGCCATGGCAGAGCTGTCTCAAAACCACAATAGCTTTCTTCTTTTTCTCTTGTTCCCTCCTAGTGTTCACTCCCCTCTGGTCCCTAACAGGGCAGTGAGAGACAGTGTGAGTGTGGTGAGTGTGTGTGTGTGTGCGTGCTCCAGCATCTGCGTTTGCGTGGTGATACCCAGAGGAAAGGGCCCCAAATGGGAAGGGGTGGGCAGCTCCAGGATCTTATAGGTTCTCATTTCCAAAGCAAACCCCTCCCCGGGATGGTTGATCCCTGACCTAGGAAGTGTAATCTTCCCAGCTCCTCTGGACTTGGCCCACGTCGTGGCCTGCCTCTCTGGCCTCAGTTTGCCAACTGCCCTATTAGAAGTCCTTGGAGGAGATGCTGTTAGCCCAGCTCCCGGCTCCCGGGCGGTTTTGGCGAGGGAGAACTCTGGGCATGCGCAGGCCTCCCACCAACGGCTCGAAGCAGGTGGACCCCGCGCGCAATGCATGCAGGCTGGTGGGCGGTGCACGTGCAGACCCCGCCTCACAGTGAGGACGCCGCCAGTAACGGCCGTCCAAGTGGTGGGCTCCAGGGTCCGCATCTCGGCCCCTGGCGCTGAACCCCCTCGTCCAGTTAGGCCTGGGGCCGCCCCAACTCGAGCCAGGCGGGGCCACAGGGCCCTGGCTGTTTGCTGGGAAGGCCTGAGGACCAGAGAGACACGGAACGTGTCCCCCGTCCTGGTCCCTAGATTCCACCCCGCAGTCCCGCCCAGGGCCTGGCTGGGAACGGAGCTGGAGACACTGAGTCTGGGCATGGCGGGATGAGGGGGCGTCCCCTGCCCCTCCTCCTCTGCACCCTGCCCCTTGTCTGATGGCAGGACACTGGAGACAAGGCCCAGCACTTTGAGTGCTTTCCTCTTCTTGCTTTAAATCCCAACCCTCTCTCCCGAGGTCAGAGTCGCTGACTTCATCTTCAGTGGAAGAAACAGGCTCTGAGAGTCGCTGCAGGAGCTGGCCTGTCACAGGGCCAGGATGTGGCCTTGCTATATATAGGTTTGAACCCAGGTCGTTCTGACCCCAAATCGGTTCCAGCACAGGAGCCTTGGAATAGCTCTGAACCAGGTAGGTAGGGAGTCTGTCATTTGGGGGGCAGTGGGGAGGAGGCACTGCAGGCAGGGGGCTCTGAGGGGGCGGGCTTGGAGGGGTCCCAGGGGAAAGAAGGCAGTAGGGAGGCTGGGATGGGGGCAAGAGGTGCTCATGGGGGAGGGAGGGTGGACCAGACTACACAGGGCTCTGAGTGTGGGGCCGGGGGTCGGAGGTCACTGCAGGCTGTGTGTGGAGACAGGATATGAGGGGGCTGTCCTATCAGATCTGCAGCATCTTAGATTTGGAGGGGGCATGGAGGGCACCCGTGCATGCTACCCCGCCCCCAAGCTTGGGTCTCTAATGACCTACCAGGAGGAGGAGGCCGCCTCAGTTTCCCCCTGCGCACAGTGGGCTGTGGTGGTCATCTGCCTCGTGTTGACTCCCAGAACCCACGGATGGTGAGAGCAGCGGAGGCCCTGGACTCTGCGGGCTGCACCATGCCAGCGTCCCGCAGTGGGGGGCTTCTTGGCCACTTCTGTAGTGTGGAGGGTGCGACTGGCCACCGGAAGGAAGAGCTGGGAAGAGCTGTTCGGGGAGGAGGGTGGCGTAATCACCTTGTTTTCCTGGACATTGAGGGCCTCGGGGTCACAGCCCACGTTGTCGTGACACACTGCAGAGTGGAGGAGCTGGGCACGTGCTCACGCAACGCAGGGCAGCGTCCCCACGGCTGAGGTCGGCGCTCTGCCTGAGCTGCTCACTGCCGTGGGTGGGAGCTGACCCTGGCCCTGGAGTCTGGGGGGGGACCTGGTGACTGATGGCGGGGCCCGCTCTGCAGGGGTCACACTCGCTGGGTGAGTGGTGCTCCGGGATGTCCATGGGCACACCCAGGGACCGTGTGACCTGCACCCGGGAAGGTGCGGGGAGGTGCACAGAGGACAGGGCCTGGGTGGGGGACAGGGCGCCGTGCTGGTGGGCAGTGCTCCTCGGAAAGTCAGCTGGAGCTAGCCTGGCGGACGGGCTCCAGGGCTGGGCCGGCTCTGCCTCTGGCAGCTGTGCCCAGAGTGCTGCCCGAGCCAGTGGAGATGGGCGTGGCTTAGCTCGAGGCGGGGAGGGGGGAGCCAGAGCCCGCTCTGACCCTGGAGCTGGTCCAAAGGTGAGAAGGCGCGCGGCTGTGAGTGGGCCAGGTCAGTCATCCTGCTGAGCAGCAGGTGTCGTCTTGGCAGCAGAAGGTCAAGGTGAAGTGCGCTCAGGTGGTCTGGGCTGTCTTCTTGGGAACAAGGTGCCCATCTGGTCTTGGTTTCCAGTCTGTAAATGCTTGCTTCCCAGCTGGGTGTAGACCCCGGCAGGGTACCCTGTGACTGGCCAGTGCGGGGGCGATGAGAAGGTGCCGTTGGCAACCTTGAGCCCCTTCGGCTCCCTGTGGGGGAGGGTTGAGCTGGCTCCATGCCTGACCTCACCCCTCTGGTGAAGGTCAGCACCTCCAGGACAAAGGCATGGTGGGCAGTGGAGCCAGTGGCACCGAGCACACTGGAGTTGTCAGAGGTCTTCCCCTCTGGTGGGGCGGGGCACAGGAGGGTCAGCCGGGCTCTGGCGGGGCCGCAGGCCGGGGCGAGGGGCGCGCTGGGAGGCCGCGAGCAGGTCCAGCTGCACCACTTGCAGCGTCTTAGTTCCCTGACAGGGGATTGAACCCGGGCCCGTAGCAGTAAAAGCCAGAGTACTAACCCCCAGACCACCAGGGAGGTCCCTCGGGACTTTTTACATAAGAGGATGTGAGCCTCTTTGACATGTGGTGACAATTATTAGTTCCAGCTGATTATTTCCTCTTTTCAAATGTATGTGCTCTCGCCTCATGTATTGTTAAGATGGTTCTTCTCCCCTGATTTAACACAGACTCTATAAAATACTGTAGCAAATATCTCTTTGTGAAAACTTGGTCTTTTCATTCTTTGTTCCCATCTCTGCCCTGGTGACCTTCTGAATTGCTGCCACAGAGGACGTTGTTGTCGTGGTCCCTGTGTGCACAGCAGTGTGTTCATGTGGTTGTGGGTTCTCTTTGCCTCGTTGCCCTGCATGCTGCTCTTCCGGCCTGGGGGCTGAAGCCTGGGGCATTCGCCATGGCGTGGCTTTTTGGAGCAGTTGGGTTTACATCCTGGAATGTGAAGTCAAGTGGGCCTTAGGAAGCATCACTACGAACAAAGCTAGTGGAGGTGATGGAATTCCAGTTGAGCTAGTTCAAATCCTAAAAATGATCCTGTGAAAGTGCTGCACTCAGTATGCCAGCAAATTTGGAAAACTCAGCAGTGGCCACAGGACTGGAAAAGGTCAATTTTCATTCCAATCCCAAAGAGGCAGTGCCAAAGAATGCTCAAACTACTGCACAATTGCACTCATCTCACACGCTAGTGCAGTGCTCAAAATTCACTAAGCCAGGCTTCAACAGAACATGAACTGTGAACTTCCATATGTTCAAGCTGGATTTAGAAAAGGCAGAGGAAGCAGAGATCAAATTGCCACCATTCGATGGATCATCGAAAAAGTGAGAGAGTTCAGAAGAACATCTATTTCTGCTTTATTGACTATGCCAAAGCCTTTGACTGTGTGGATCACAATAAACTGTGGAAAATTCTGAAAGAGATGGGAATACCAGACCACCTGACCTGCCTCTTGAGAAACCTGTATGCAGGTCAGGAAGCAACAGTTAGAACTGGTCATGGAACAACAGACTGGTTCCAAATCAGGAAAGGAGTATGTCCAGGATGTATATTGATACCCTGCTTATTTAACTTATATGCAGAGTACATAATGAGAAACACTGGGCTGGATGAAGCACAAGCTGGAATCAAGATTGCTGGGAGAATTATCAATAACCTCAGATATGCAGATGACACCTCCCTTATGGCAGAAAGTGAAGAACTAAAGAGCCTCTTGATGAAAGTGAAAGAGGAGAGTGAAAAAGTTGGCTTAAAGCTCAAAATTCAGAAAACTAAGATCATGGCATCCGGTCACATCACTTCATGGGAAATAGATGGGGAAACAGTGGAAACTGGCTGACTTTATTTTGGAGGGCTCCAAAATCACTGCAGATGGTGACTGCAGCCATGAAATTAGAAGACACTTACTCCTTGGAAGGAAAGTTATGACCAACCTGGATAGCATATTAAAAAGCAGAGAGATTACTTTGCCAGCAAAGGTCCATCTCATCAAGGCTATGGTTTTTACAGTAGTTGTGTATGGATGTGAGAGTTGGACTATAAAGACTCCTGACTGGCAAAGATTTGATGCTTTTGAACTGTGGTGTTGGAGAAGATGAATCTTGAGAGTCCCCTGGACTGCAAGGAGATCCAAGCAGTCCATCTTAAAGGAGATCAGTCCTGAGTGTTCACTGGAAGGGCTGATGTTGAAGCTGAAACTCCAATACTTTGGCCACCTGTTGCAAAGAGCTGACTCATTTGAAAAGATCCTGATCCTGGGAAAGATTGAAGCTTGGAGGAGAAGGGGACAACAGAGGATGAGATGGTTGGATGGCATCACCAACTCAATGAAGATGAATTTGAGTAAACTCTGGGAGTTCGTGATGGACAGGGAGGCCTGGCATGCTGTGGTCCATGGGGTTGCGAAGAGTCGGCACAACTGAGCAACTCAACTGAACTGAGCTGGGTTTGTTCAGCGGGACCCCAGCCCTTCTCTGCCCCCAGAGCTCATGAAGCAGCTGGTGAGGAGGAGAGGCTAGCAGGTTCCATGCTGGAGTGGGAGTTCTGTGGGAATAATGGGATCACGATGGAATAACATTTGCCAGTCCCAAGTAAGTGAGATAGACAGCAGATAGATGCCTGAGAGCCGAGAACATGGGAGCGTCCGAGTGTGTGAGCAGACCCTGGGACCAGAGGGGCAGCCTGGGGGCAGAGACAAAGGTCTCACTGTCGTTTTATTATTCACTTAGTTTATATATGTTACATATTTTAATTTTACTTTTTGGCCTCACCATGCTGCCTGTGGGACTTGGTTCCTTGACCGGGGATCAAACCCATGCCCCCTACTGGCCTGCCATGGAATTCCCTTTCTGTTTATTTTATGAAGCCTGACTCTCCTGTCTCAGCTTCATGTTTGGAAAGCTCTGGGCCCAGAGAATACCACGGTCTACAGTGTGAATACCAGATTCCCTGGTCATTCATATCATCTCCGAGGAAGCAGCCTGACCCTCTCCAGAACACACACCAGCCTCACCCCCCAGGAAAGAGCTCCAATTGCCCTTCTTTGGGATCAGAATGAAAACTGACCTTTTCCAGTCCTGTGGCCACTGCTGAGTTTTCCAAATTTGCTGCACCTTCACAGCATCATCGTTTAGGATTTGAAACAGCTCAGCTGGAATTCCATCTCCTCCACTAGCTTTGTTTGTAGCGATGCTTCCTAAGGCCCACTGGACTTCACACCCCAGGATGTCTGGCTCTGGGTAAGTGACCACACCATCGTGGTTATCCAGGTCATTAAGACTTTCTTTGTATAGTTCTGTGTATTCTTGCCACCTCTTTTTAATCTCTTCTGCTGCTGTTAGGTCCATACAGTTTGTCTTTCATCGTGCCCATCTTTGCATGACATATTCCCTTGGTACCTTTAATTTTCTTGAAGAGATCTCTAGCCTTTCTCATTCTATAGTTTTCCTCTATTTGCATTGTTCACTTAAGGCTTCTCTCTCCTTCCTGTTCTCTTGAACTCTGCATTCACTTGGGTATCTGTCCCTTTCTCCTTTGCCTTTCGCTTCTTAGCTATTTGTAAGGCCTCCTTGGACAACCATTTTGCCTTTCTGGGTAACTTTTTCTTAGCCAATGGGAAAGCAAGCAGCTCAGCCAATGAGCTGCCCTGAACTCGCACTTTCCTCCAGTAGATTTTCCTCCAAAGCTTGGTTTCCCAACTGCCTACTATTCTCTGCAGAGTAACTCTATTCTCCTGTTTTGCGGACTTGCCTATAGTTTTTGCTGTGGTATGCTTGTCCTGATAGCAATCCTCTTGCCTTTCCTCATGAAACCCACTTTGTTAGTAAAATCACTGCTTTCCAATAAATTTGGATTCCTTTCTCCACTGGCCCTAGTCACCCCAGCCAGGTTCTTTCAAATCCGAGTTTCCCTTCCCTTGTGTATCTGGTAACAGGGAGCACAGGTGGCCGCCAGAAGCCCCGAGCGCCTCCTGAGTTGGCTGCGCCTGTCTCACTATCCGCTCATCCATCAGCCCCTCACCCTCTCCTCCCCAAGCCTCTCCCATCTCTCCCGCACCTGATGACCTGGCCGAGCAGTCAGTTTCAGGGTGCTTTCCTCTCTCTCCCAGAGGTTCTGCCCACCTGATAACAGTCCCCCAATTCTACTGGGGGGCACTGTTACCCCTGCTGGCCTCCCAGGGAACCAGACAGACAGCTGGACAGGTATCGGGACGGCAGCCCATAGCTACCCCCCTCATCCTCTGGACCTGCTGTGCCTCCATGCCCTTCCCACCAGCAAAGCCTCTGCCCCCTGTCCGGCCCAAGGGGCTCTGATCTGAGCCAACTGCACAAAACCTTCTATAGAAGTCTTGGTGTGCCAGACATTTTCTTAAGAGCTTTCCCTGTATTAGCTCATTAATCTTCACCTTTAAAAGGTAACCAAGGCCGAGAGGGAGGAAGTGACCTACACAAATTAAGTGGTAGAGACATGACTTAGACCCAAAGAACCGGTCCAGAGGCTGCCTTCTCATCCAGTCTCCCATGATCCAGCACTTGCTGGAGCCCCAAACCCGTTCCTGTCCAAATCGTGGTTCTTAAGAGCTGCTTTAAGCCCTTTCTGCGCTCCTCAAGCCCTCAGTTCTTCGCCCCAGTGCTCTGGGCTGGACCATGGAGAGCAGCTTCGGTTTTGGTCCCTTGAGAACTGAGGAAGGTCTGAGACTGGGCCCACTTGCACACTAACAACTGAGCCTGTCACCACGTCCCAGACGCTGGAAGAAGACATGGGGATCCAGGGTCAGAGACAAAGGGTGTTACTACTCTCCTCAAGGCAGCGAGTACACGCTTCATGTCCCCAAGGGGGCCTGTGCCCTCCCAGCCCTGTCCTGGTGACGGGATGCTAAAAGGTCCCCAGGGAGCCCATTTCTCCTCCAGCCTGGATTATGGAATTCCAGGAGCCTTACTTGGACCTCTTGTCAGACCCGTCTCCTGAGAATTAAACCTGCCTGGGAGGCCTGTGTGCCTGGGCATGAGGATCTCACTGTCAGCCTGTGTTCATGGCTCTGCCACCAGCCTTTAGGAGGCGCCTGCATGGGGTAGGGGGCTTCCCAGGTGGTGCAGTGTAAAGAATCTGCCTGCCAACGCAGGAGATGCAGGAGACCGCGGGTTCGATTCTTGGGTCAGAAGATCCGCTGGAGTAGGAACTGTCAACCCGCTCAAGTATTCTGGCCTGCAGAATTCCATGGACTTAGGAGCCCGGAGGACTGTAGTCTATGGGATCGCAAAAAGTTGAATACGACTGAGCACGCGCGCAGGCGGAAGCCTTCATGGAATAGGCGCTCGGGAGCTGTGGGAGAATGGAGGCGTCCAGGGAGCAGGGAACCGCGTCCTGTGCCCTCCCCACCGGTGGGTCCCATCAGGCCACTGCCCACCTCTTTCTTCCTCATCTCCTTCCAGGGTGCACTCCCCAGCAGGGCATTCAGTGTGTGTGTGTGTGTGTGTGTGTGACACATGCATGCACTTGACCCCATGTGCGGATGCCCTAAGGAAAGGGTCCCACGTGGGAGGGGTGGGCAGGGTGGCTGGGCAGGGTACCCCAGGACCTCAGGCCGTCTGGTTCCCAGAGCAAACGCCATGGCAGGGCTGAAGCCCGGCCTCAGAGCCTGGAAGCCTGCCTTCCCCTC
The DNA here is from genome assembly GCA_006410535.1 of Litocranius walleri. Lineage (NCBI taxonomy): Eukaryota > Metazoa > Chordata > Mammalia > Artiodactyla > Bovidae > Litocranius > Litocranius walleri. The sequence goes on along the minus strand of SJYG01000065.1, from coordinate 1,049,235 downwards.
TGCGCGGGGCCCACGCGCTGTGCGGGGCCGAGTCCCTGCCCCTCTCCTGGCCTGTTTCCTAGCTGTCCCGTGAGGGCTGGGACAGGAGCTGCTCAGGAGGCTCAGGGCGGTCACTGCGCTGACTCGCCCTCCTGGGGGCTGGGGGTGCGCTACAGGCTCTCAGCCCTCCCCACCCCCGCCTCGGGATGGGGTGCAAGGTGACCCGCCAGGGGGCGGGGCCTCGGTCACCCCTCCCCCCGCAGCCGCATCGCGCATGTGCGTCCCCCTTTCCGGGCCCCACCCCCACACGACAGCGTGCACCTCCAACAGCCCCTCTGGTCTTGACCGCCCTGCCGGCCCCGAGTCAGCTGCTCTGAGGCCTGTGTCCCCTTGAGCTCTGACTCCACCCCCACCGCAGCCAGGCTGGCCGCCGAGCGCTGGGCTGGATGGTCCTGGAGACCAGGAGACAGGACAGTTCCCGTGCAAACCCCCAGCCCTCCCTCTGGACCCCCAGGCCCGGCGGGGTGAGTCGCTGGACGCCGACTCGGCAGGGAGAAGGGGAGGCCACCACGTCCCCGTGCTCTCTGCCCACGTTGCCTGTCTTTCTGACGGCACCCCAAGACTGAGGTCTAGCTGTCCCCCCAGGCAGGCCTGGCCGGTGGCCGAGGTCTGAGGGAGCCATGGAGAAGGGCACCTAGCACCCCTATGGGCAAGTTTTGGGGGGCAGTTACTGTTAATAGTGAGCCCTCTCGTCACTCAGTGACATCACCCCACTTTGTAGATGAGCAGCGATCCCAGCACTCAAGGTTATTCAAGTCTAAGTGACCAGGTCCAGCTGTGACTGAGGCGGTCAAAATCATGGCTCCTCACATTCACTGAGCGCATGCTGAGACCTTGTCCTGGGTTGGGCTCCCCCAGACAGGGGACCTCCTGAGTCCAAGCACTTTGGGTGTCTTCCTCTCTCTGCTTTAATCCCCAGCACCCTCTCCCAAGGTCAGAGTCACTGATCCCGTTTTCAGTGGAGGAAACTGAGACTCAGAGAGTCACCACACGAGCTGGCCTGTCACAGGCTGTGACGTGGCCCTGCCGTGAGTTTGAGTCCAGGCCAACCTGGCCCCAAAGGCTGTCCTTGCACAGGAGCCTGAGGCTCTGAGTCCGACCTTGGAGGTGAGTCCATTGTGGATGGGGGTGACAGGGTGGGGAGGAACTTGGGAGGGTCCCTGGGGGAGGATGCTCACAGGGATGAGAGGTGCTCACAGGGGAGGGTGTCTGGACCAGACCACAGAGGACTCTGAGTGTGGGGCCAGGGGTCAGAGGTCACTTCAGGGTGAAGGGGACAAGGTACAGGCTGTCTGGTCAGAACCCCCACTTCCTAGCTCCTAGATTCAGAGGTGTTTTATTGGACCTGTGTTTCAGCCCATATAGCATGGATCCCAGAGAACCCCCCAGAGATGCAGAGGCGGCCTCTGTCTCCTCCTGTGCTCAGTGGAGGCTGTGCAGTCATCCTCCTCTTCTCAGGGAGGGGCCTGCTGCCCTGAGGGCCCAGGGGGGCTTCTCGTTAAAGCCCTTCAGGTGCCGTCTGGACCAGAGAGGTCTGAGTGAGGGGCTGGGGGATCAGCAGGGCACTGTGGCCCTTGTCGCTCTTCTTATGTCAGGGCTGACATGGATGCAGGGGGTCCCTCACCTGCTGGTTGGAGAGCAGCGAGAAGCTGACGTTGCAGACCCTGAGACCCAGCCCTCATGTGCCCGACGCTGCCAAGGGCGTGTGGAGCTGAAGACAAGGGCTGCTGGAGGCCGAGGGCCATGGGGATGCTGAGGACGGAATATCTACTCCTGGCTCCCGAGGAGTGGAGGATCAGCAGAGCCCAGACCCTGCAGGGCGCCCCGTGCCAGCGTCCACCTCCAGGGGCTTCTAGGAGCTGGGACGTCTTGGTCCCCTCTGGGTATGGAGGGGGTGAGGTACCCTGGAACTGGGAGGGGCTGTCATCTCCTCCCACTGGCCACGGGGGCCAAGCTCATGTTGGAAAAGCTCACGTTGATCCTCTCCGCTTGGGCCTGGAGTGCACACCGAGCACGTGGGCACCTTCCCAGCCGCTGAGTTCAGGCCTTAGATTTTCCTCCAAAGCTTGGTTTCCCAACTGCCTACTATTCTCTGCAGAGTAACTCTATTCTCCTGTTTTGCGGACTTGCCTATAGTTTTTGCTGTGGTATGCTTGTCCTGATAGCAATCCTCTTGCCTTTCCTCATGAAACCCACTTTGTTAGTAAAATCACTGCTTTCCAATAAATTTGGATTCCTTTCTCCACTGGCCCTAGTCACCCCAGCCAGGTTCTTTCAAATCCGAGTTTCCCTTCCCTTGTGTATCTGGTAACAGGGAGCACAGGTGGCCGCCAGAAGCCCCGAGCGCCTCCTGAGTTGGCTGCGCCTGTCTCACTATCCGCTCATCCATCAGCCCCTCACCCTCTCCTCCCCAAGCCTCTCCCATCTCTCCCGCACCTGATGACCTGGCCGAGCAGTCAGTTTCAGGGTGCTTTCCTCTCTCTCCCAGAGGTTCTGCCCACCTGATAACAGTCCCCCAATTCTACTGGGGGGCACTGTTACCCCTGCTGGCCTCCCAGGGAACCAGACAGACAGCTGGACAGGTATCGGGACGGCAGCCCATAGCTACCCCCCTCATCCTCTGGACCTGCTGTGCCTCCATGCCCTTCCCACCAGCAAAGCCTCTGCCCCCTGTCCGGCCCAAGGGGCTCTGATCTGAGCCAACTGCACAAAACCTTCTATAGAAGTCTTGGTGTGCCAGACATTTTCTTAAGAGCTTTCCCTGTATTAGCTCATTAATCTTCACCTTTAAAAGGTAACCAAGGCCGAGAGGGAGGAAGTGACCTACACAAATTAAGTGGTAGAGACATGACTTAGACCCAAAGAACCGGTCCAGAGGCTGCCTTCTCATCCAGTCTCCCATGATCCAGCACTTGCTGGAGCCCCAAACCCGTTCCTGTCCAAATCGTGGTTCTTAAGAGCTGCTTTAAGCCCTTTCTGCGCTCCTCAAGCCCTCAGTTCTTCGCCCCAGTGCTCTGGGCTGGACCATGGAGAGCAGCTTCGGTTTTGGTCCCTTGAGAACTGAGGAAGGTCTGAGACTGGGCCCACTTGCACACTAACAACTGAGCCTGTCACCACGTCCCAGACGCTGGAAGAAGACATGGGGATCCAGGGTCAGAGACAAAGGGTGTTACTACTCTCCTCAAGGCAGCGAGTACACGCTTCATGTCCCCAAGGGGGCCTGTGCCCTCCCAGCCCTGTCCTGGTGACGGGATGCTAAAAGGTCCCCAGGGAGCCCATTTCTCCTCCAGCCTGGATTATGGAATTCCAGGAGCCTTACTTGGACCTCTTGTCAGACCCGTCTCCTGAGAATTAAACCTGCCTGGGAGGCCTGTGTGCCTGGGCATGAGGATCTCACTGTCAGCCTGTGTTCATGGCTCTGCCACCAGCCTTTAGGAGGCGCCTGCATGGGGTAGGGGGCTTCCCAGGTGGTGCAGTGTAAAGAATCTGCCTGCCAACGCAGGAGATGCAGGAGACCGCGGGTTCGATTCTTGGGTCAGAAGATCCGCTGGAGTAGGAACTGTCAACCCGCTCAAGTATTCTGGCCTGCAGAATTCCATGGACTTAGGAGCCCGGAGGACTGTAGTCTATGGGATCGCAAAAAGTTGAATACGACTGAGCACGCGCGCAGGCGGAAGCCTTCATGGAATAGGCGCTCGGGAGCTGTGGGAGAATGGAGGCGTCCAGGGAGCAGGGAACCGCGTCCTGTGCCCTCCCCACCGGTGGGTCCCATCAGGCCACTGCCCACCTCTTTCTTCCTCATCTCCTTCCAGGGTGCACTCCCCAGCAGGGCATTCAGTGTGTGTGTGTGTGTGTGTGTGTGACACATGCATGCACTTGACCCCATGTGCGGATGCCCTAAGGAAAGGGTCCCACGTGGGAGGGGTGGGCAGGGTGGCTGGGCAGGGTACCCCAGGACCTCAGGCCGTCTGGTTCCCAGAGCAAACGCCATGGCAGGGCTGAAGCCCGGCCTCAGAGCCTGGAAGCCTGCCTTCCCCTCTGCGCGGGGCCCACGCGCTGTGCGGGGCCGAGTCCCTGCCCCTCTCCTGGCCTGTTTCCTAGCTGTCCCGTGAGGGCTGGGACAGGAGCTGCTCAGGAGGCTCAGGGCGGTCACTGCGCTGACTCGCCCTCCTGGGGGCTGGGGGTGCGCTACAGGCTCTCAGCCCTCCCCACCCCCGCCTCGGGATGGGGTGCAAGGTGACCCGCCAGGGGGCGGGGCCTCGGTCACCCCTCCCCCCGCAGCCGCATCGCGCATGTGCGTCCCCCTTTCCGGGCCCCACCCCCACACGACAGCGTGCACCTCCAACAGCCCCTCTGGTCTTGACCGCCCTGCCGGCCCCGAGTCAGCTGCTCTGAGGCCTGTGTCCCCTTGAGCTCTGACTCCACCCCCACCGCAGCCAGGCTGGCCGCCGAGCGCTGGGCTGGATGGTCCTGGAGACCAGGAGACAGGACAGTTCCCGTGCAAACCCCCAGCCCTCCCTCTGGACCCCCAGGCCCGGCGGGGTGAGTCGCTGGACGCCGACTCGGCAGGGAGAAGGGGAGGCCACCACGTCCCCGTGCTCTCTGCCCACGTTGCCTGTCTTTCTGACGGCACCCCAAGACTGAGGTCTAGCTGTCCCCCCAGGCAGGCCTGGCCGGTGGCCGAGGTCTGAGGGAGCCATGGAGAAGGGCACCTAGCACCCCTATGGGCAAGTTTTGGGGGGCAGTTACTGTTAATAGTGAGCCCTCTCGTCACTCAGTGACATCACCCCACTTTGTAGATGAGCAGCGATCCCAGCACTCAAGGTTATTCAAGTCTAAGTGACCAGGTCCAGCTGTGACTGAGGCGGTCAAAATCATGGCTCCTCACATTCACTGAGCGCATGCTGAGACCTTGTCCTGGGTTGGGCTCCCCCAGACAGGGGACCTCCTGAGTCCAAGCACTTTGGGTGTCTTCCTCTCTCTGCTTTAATCCCCAGCACCCTCTCCCAAGGTCAGAGTCACTGATCCCGTTTTCAGTGGAGGAAACTGAGACTCAGAGAGTCACCACACGAGCTGGCCTGTCACAGGCTGTGACGTGGCCCTGCCGTGAGTTTGAGTCCAGGCCAACCTGGCCCCAAAGGCTGTCCTTGCACAGGAGCCTGAGGCTCTGAGTCCGACCTTGGAGGTGAGTCCATTGTGGATGGGGGTGACAGGGTGGGGAGGAACTTGGGAGGGTCCCTGGGGGAGGATGCTCACAGGGATGAGAGGTGCTCACAGGGGAGGGTGTCTGGACCAGACCACAGAGGACTCTGAGTGTGGGGCCAGGGGTCAGAGGTCACTTCAGGGTGAAGGGGACAAGGTACAGGCTGTCTGGTCAGAACCCCCACTTCCTAGCTCCTAGATTCAGAGGTGTTTTATTGGACCTGTGTTTCAGCCCATATAGCATGGATCCCAGAGAACCCCCCAGAGATGCAGAGGCGGCCTCTGTCTCCTCCTGTGCTCAGTGGAGGCTGTGCAGTCATCCTCCTCTTCTCAGGGAGGGGCCTGCTGCCCTGAGGGCCCAGGGGGGCTTCTCGTTAAAGCCCTTCAGGTGCCGTCTGGACCAGAGAGGTCTGAGTGAGGGGCTGGGGGATCAGCAGGGCACTGTGGCCCTTGTCGCTCTTCTTATGTCAGGGCTGACATGGATGCAGGGGGTCCCTCACCTGCTGGTTGGAGAGCAGCGAGAAGCTGACGTTGCAGACCCTGAGACCCAGCCCTCATGTGCCCGACGCTGCCAAGGGCGTGTGGAGCTGAAGACAAGGGCTGCTGGAGGCCGAGGGCCATGGGGATGCTGAGGACGGAATATCTACTCCTGGCTCCCGAGGAGTGGAGGATCAGCAGAGCCCAGACCCTGCAGGGCGCCCCGTGCCAGCGTCCACCTCCAGGGGCTTCTAGGAGCTGGGACGTCTTGGTCCCCTCTGGGTATGGAGGGGGTGAGGTACCCTGGAACTGGGAGGGGCTGTCATCTCCTCCCACTGGCCACGGGGGCCAAGCTCATGTTGGAAAAGCTCACGTTGATCCTCTCCGCTTGGGCCTGGAGTGCACACCGAGCACGTGGGCACCTTCCCAGCCGCTGAGTTCAGGCCATCTCTTTAGCTGATCCCAGATCCTGGAATGGGAGCTTCTGCTGGTCCTGGGCTCCCTTTTGGGGAACTGCTGGTTGGATGGAAGGACCGGCTTTACCGTTGTCAGATCTGATGGATGGATGCTCTTGAGTGCCCAAGGGCATAGGCACCAGGGACCCAAGCCTGGAAGGTGTGAGGGAAGCACCAGAGGCAGAGTCTGGTGGTGGTGGGTAGGGCCCAGTGACAGTGGGCAGGGCCCCGTGACGGTGGGCAGGGCCCCTTTGCAAACTTCAGCAAGTCCTCTTGTTTGCAGATCACAGACAGCACCTGAGGCTGTGGTCTGTGAGAGGCCAAGGTCAGCCCGTCCATGGCAGCCACCAAAGCCTGAGGGCTGGCAAGGTTTAGGGTGAAACTGTAGTCTGGGAGAGGCCTGGACTGCCAGTTGGGGTGAAAAGTGCCTGGTAGCCAAGTCCGCTCCAATCTGTGATTGTTGTCCACCCAACAACGCGTATCTGGAGAGAGGCCCTGGCTGTTGTCGGGGCCTGGTGAGACGATGCCCTTGATTAGATAGGCAAAGAAGAGCAAAATAAACCCAAGGTTAGAAGAACAAAGCAAATAATGAAAGTCAGAGCAGTGATAAACAGAACAGAGGAGCACTCGAGAAAATCAGTGACACCCGAAGTTCTTTCTTTTAAAGATTTAAAAAATGGACAACATGGGAGAGTTGTATATCAACAAGTTGCTTAACCTAAATGAAATGGATGAATTCCTAGAAACAAGCTAGGAAAACTGACTCAAGAAGAAATGGAAAGTCTGAGTAGCCCTCTTATAAGTAAACAAACTGAATCAGTAACAGGAACTCGAGAGGGAAAAACCCAGAACCTGATGCCTTCATTGGTGTTTTGTTTCAGATACTTAAAGATAGAAAACAGATCCTAAATTCTTCAGAAAGTACAAAACAAGCAACACTTTTAAACTCACTTTGTGATGACATTAACATAACTCCAGAGATTCTGTAAAGAGAGTAGGACCATCAAGAAAGCTGAGCGCTGAAGAATTGATGCTTCTGAACTGTGGTGCTGGAGAAGACTCTTGAGAGTCCTTTGAACTGCAAGGAGATCCAGCCAGTCTATCCCAAAGGAAATCAGTCCTGAATGTTCATTGGAAGGACTGATACTGAAGCTGAATCCCCAATACTTTGGCCACCTGATGTGAAGAACTGACTCATTGGAAAAGACCCTGATACTAGGAAAGATTGAAGGCGGGAGGAGAAGGGGACTGTTAGTAAAGATGACCAGGGCCCCAAAAGAGTATTTAACAGGCTTTACTGAAGAAGTGCTCCCAGGCGGGGTTCCCAGACCCGAAGGAGGAAGGTCCAGGAACGCTCCGGACCGCGCTAGAAGTTTGTTTATATGTGCACGCTGCGGGGGCTGGCCAGGTTAGCGGAAGGGGTTTGGATAGGTTGCCGGTTCGCGGCGGCGGTCTTTCTATGCGGCTGGGGCGGGGCGGCTTTGGCGGCGAAGTGTGCTGTCACTGGTCGCCGGGATTTGGAAGCCTCCCTCCGTTAGGGACTCCCCCGGCCACGGGAGAGAGGAGGGGCGGCCCGTCATGGCCCCCGGGGTCCGACCTTACATTCTGACCCTTTTGATAGGATAAAGGGGCGCCGTTATCGTTTCTGGCTACTTCCAGCTGAACTGGGGCGTTGTTGGGGCTGAGGGTTGTGGCCGGATCCTGGTGACCTTTAGGGGGCCTCAGGGTCTCTGGACGGGAGTTTGGAGTATGCGGCCACCATCAGTATCTGTCCAGTAGCCGTCTGGGTCAGGTCCCTGACCCTCTGGAGGATGATCTGAAAAACACAAGGTCTTGTCGACAGGATGAGGAACCAGGTGGTGAGGGCATGGCTGGTAGATCCAGTACCTAGGTGGTCAAGGGCCCTGTTGGCCAGGGTACTTTCGTGGCATTTTGAGTGAGATGTTGGGCCTTATGTTGGATTTGTTTTCGCCTCTGACCTTGGGCCCCCTTCCTGTCTGTCATTCTGTAGTGAGTCTGCAGGGTAAAACAGAGATCTTTGCCTCTAGCTTTATGGCACCTATGAACTTGATTTGGCTGTCTCGAGGCTCTTGGCCGTCCAGTACCATTCACCTCCATGAGAGCATGACCGGGCAGGTGGAGCATGACAGCCTCGGTGGACTAAGTGTAGGCTGTGAACCCAGTTCCCCCGCGGCTTTGTTCTGTGCAGCCCTGGGGGCAGGGTGCAGATATCATCATCGCCAGGAGGAATAGTGGCAGGAGCATGTTCAGCTATAATATTAGAAGGAGAGTGATAAAAGAGAAAAAGTCAATTTGAAATTCCATAAAAAGGAGGAAGGTCCCCTGTAAATGTAGATCAAAAATTGCCTGAAAGAGTCACAGTCGGTGATCGGTCAGAGGTCACAGTCAGAGGTCCTGTAATAGGGTCAAGATAAAGTCTTTAAGGCAGGCTAGAGACATATGGCCAGGTCAGGCTGTTCTAAAGGAATAGCACCCCAGGAGTAGTGAACAGATGATAAGAGAAGTAAGGGCCAGTGAAAGTCGGAGTGTGGGCGGCCAGTCCTGGGGGGAGCCGTGACAGTCAGTCTAATGGCAAAAAGTATAGCCAAAGTTGTGATTGGCAACAGCCACAGCAGATGAGGCCAGTCCAGCATTGGACAGGGCGTGTCACTCACTGGCAGGAGGCAGGGGTGTCTTAGTAATGGTGAATTGCTGGAGCTGAGAGTCGCTAAGGTCTGATAGGAATTTGGAAGCCAGGAGGTCGGCCAGGTGGTGTGGTGAGAATATAGTTAGGGGTTGATCTAGAATTAGTTTTTTTTTTTTTTTTTTGCATCTGCGTATAGAGAAGCTGCTGCTGCCAGGGCACGTAGGCATCCCCGGGCGGTGGGGTCTAACTGTTTGGAGATAAATGCCGCTGGCAGCATTTTAGGGTCCGCAGGCTATATGAGGGCTCCAAAGGCTATGTCCCCTTTTTCATCAGTATTCAGGTGATAGGGAGATTGGGGTTGGGCAGGAAGAGTGGGGAAGAGGACAGTAAAGCTGAGCGGAGGTTGTAGAAAGCCCTTTTGACCTCTGTTTCTGGAGAGAGTGGTCCAGGAGTGGTGTCTTTTGCGGCTGTGTAAAGGGGTTTAGCCAGTGAAACATAGTTAGGGACCCAGTGTGGTAAGTGAATGGTGGCCTTAAGTTTAGCTAAAATGTCTCGCCCCAGCAGGGGAGTGGGGCATGAAGGGATTATCAGAAAAGAGTGAGTGAACAGGAAGTGGTCAAGTTGACAGGGCTGTGGCCCAGTCTGCAAGGGTCGTGAAGATGTGCCATCTATACCCACCACGGAGACCTGGGAAGGATGTAAGGTGCCCCCAAAGGAGGGAAGAACCGAATAAGTAGCCCCCGTATCTATCAAAAAATTGATAGACTTACCCGCCACTTGAAGCATTACCCTGGGCTCGGCTTGGGTTATGGGGGTCCCCGAGTCTGGGTGCCGTCAATCTTGATCAAAGGAGAGAAGTTCCAAGGCGAGGTGTGGGGAGGAAATGTCCTTTTGGGGGCCCAGACCTCGGCCTGGTAAGGTCGGGGGTCTGAGTCGCCTGGGGACAATCACTCGCCCAATGTCCCAGTTGCTTGCAACGAGGGCACGGCCTTGTCGGGGGCCGGGGGTTTGGGCATTGGTGGGCCCAGTGGCCCTCATGACCGCATTTGAAGCAGTCTCCTGGTGGTGGCTTCTGGGGACCCACCTTTTGTCCCGTGGCCGGCCGCAGGGCTGCTGCAGTGCCTGGGTGTGTCTCTCAAGGAGGTTGGCCTGGAGTTCAGCTTTTTGTTTAAGCCTTGCCTTGCGGCTAGCTTCAGCAGCTTCCTCTTGGGCATTGTAAACCTTAAAGGCCATTTTTACCAAGTCTCGGAGGGGGGTCTGAGGCTCATCCTCAGCCTTGGAAAGTTTATTTCTGGTTTCTGCAGCTGATTGGGATATAAAACGGTTGGCTAGGGTAGTAACCCCCGCCAGAGAATCTGGGGCAATCCGGGTATAGGTGGTGAGAGTCTCTGTCAGCCTTTTAAGAAAGGCTGCTGGGTTTTCATCGGGGCCCTGGGTCACTTCATCTAGTTTAAGTAGGTTTCCTACCTTAAGGGAGGTGGTCTCCATTCCCTCTAATAGGCATTCTATCATGTATTGAATATTGGCCTTTCCTCTTTGTCCCTCTCGATAGTCCCAATCTGGGTCTACGTCTGGAATAGCAGCCGCTCCAGGTGGCCGAGCAGGGTTGGCTAGATGCCTCTGGTCTGTTATCTCCCTTGCTGCGGCCCAAATGGCCTTTCTTTTTTCTGGGGTAGTAGTGGATGCCAGGATGACAGATATGTCTTGCCAGGTGAGGGTGTAAGATCGAGATAGCTGGGTGAAGTTTTTGATGTAGTGGGAAGGGTTGGCCGAATAGGAGCCTAGCCGTTGTTAAACATAGGCAAGATGTTGGAGTAAAAAGGGCACGTGGACATGGGTGAGACCCTCTGGGCTGGCCACCTGGTGGAGAGGAAGCAAGGGAGCTGGCGGCAGATTGGGAGTGGTCTGTGACCTTCTGTGTGAGCTGACTGGTGAGTCAGCAAGGGGGCATGGAGGAAGGGGTGGATATTGAGGTGGAGCCATGGGAGTGGCGAGGGGCATAGTCACTGAAGAGTTGGGCTGTGAGAACAGTGAAGGGGGAGACGATAAGTGGGGGAAGGGGTGGATGGAGAGACGGAGCCAAGGACGGAGCCAAGGGAGTGGCGGAAGGCATAATCACAGGAGAGCTGGGCTGTGAGAGTGGGGGGTGATGGGGGGGGAAGGGGTGGATGGAGAGATGGCCTTGTTACAGGAGAGCTGGGCTGTGAGGACGGTGGGGGAGGGGAGGACATGGAGGGAGTGGGTGAGGGCGACAGAGGGGGAGGCTGGTGAAGTAGCAGGGGCTGGAGTGTAGGGTGGGGGGCCACCAGGTCTTCTGGAGGCACTGTAAGGGCAGAAGTTTCTGCCTCAGGTGTCTCTGGTTGGGCCGCTGATGGCCTCCCTGGTGATGTAGGGCTAGAGAGAGCCACGATTAGTAGAATTTCAGAAGGGGAACAGGGGGTGCATAGAGTGGGACGGGAGCGCAACCGCCAGAAAGCCTGTACGTAGGGTACCTCAGACCATTGTCCCGTCCTCCGGAGGTAATTATCTAAGTCACGGAGGATGTCAAAACCGAAAGTTCCAGTTGGTGGCCTTTGTGAGCCGTTATCTAAAGAATATTGGGGCCATGCCTCAGAACAAAGGTAGGTTAAGCGTTCGGAACGAATTTCTCCGGAGATATGCAAAGCTCTGAGGTTGGCAAGTAAACATTCTAGCGGTGTAGACAAGGGCCGGTGGGGCTTGGAGGGAGCCGCCCCCATGGCGATCACGGAACGAAGGTCCTGGACCAGTCGTTAACGGGGCTGGGAGAGGTCCGGTCAGGCGTCCCTGAACGGGCAGTCAACCCAGCGAGGAGAAGGCCACTCAGCCAGGATGGACGTCTCCAAATTGACAGGCGGCGAGGAAGCAAGCCTGGCTTGCGGAGGAGGGGTCCGGCTGCGGCCGTGATTTTATGGGAACCGGAACACCCTAAAAATAATTGCCACAGAAGCAAAAACCCCCAGAGCCCGACCGATGGAACTTACCCCGTATCCTGCCAGACAGTTACATGGTCCCGGAGGGGTGACGGGGTGACCTGGTCTGGCTCGGGCCAGACCCGAGGGGGCCGCAAATCCCGCTCTTCGCGGGATGGGCCCTCGCCTCGGGCCCCACGTTGGGCACCAAATGTTAGGTGAAGATGACCAGGACCCCAAAAGAGTATTTAACAGGCTTTACTGAGGAAGCGCTCCTGGGCGGGGATTCCCAGACCCGAAGGAGGCAGGTCCAGGAACGCGCCGGACCACGCTAGAAGTTTGTTTATATGTGCACGCTTCGAGGGCTGGCCAGGTTAGCGGAAGGGGTTTGGATAGGTTGCTGGTTCACGGCGGCGCAGGCTGATGGGTCTTTCTATGCGGCTGGGGCAAGGTGGCTTTGGCGGCGAAGTGTGCTGTCACTGGTCCCCGGGATCCGGAAGCCTCCCTCCGTTAGGGACTCCCCCGGCCGCAGGAGAGAGGAGGGGCGGCCCGTCATGGCCCCCGGGGTCCGACCTTACAGGGACAACAGAGGATGGGATGTTGGATGGCAACATGGACTCAGCAGACATGAGTTTGAGCGAGCTCCAGGAGTTGGTGATGGATAGGGAAACCTAGTGTGCTGCAGTATGGGGTCGCAAAGAGTCAGACATGACTGAGTGACTGAACTGAACTGAAAGATGCCATAAGGAAAGACAGCTGTAGGCCAAAGGTCCATTAGAAAGATGTAAAAATCTTCAGCAAAAGGCTAGCAGACAGAACCCAGCACATATTGAAAGAACTGTAGAGTCATCTCCAGTGCTGTCTATCTCAGGAATGAGCAGGGCTGTTCAGCACAGTTAATCGGTGTCATACACCACCTCAATAAAAACACGTGGTCATCTCAACTGATGTAGAAAAAGCATTTAAAACTTTAAAGAAACACAAGCCTTTTTTTTTTTAATAGCTGCTCTCAATAAAGTAGAAATAGAAGAGCATTTCCTTCACATGATTTAGGATATTTGAGAAAAACATGTACATCACACTCGGGAGAAAGGCTGAAAGTTCCCTCCCTAAGGATGGGAGTAAGTCGGTGATGCCCACTTTTGCTCTTCATTTCAAAATGGTGACGGAAATCTGACGAGCAATCAGCAAGACATCTACCTATCTATCTATATGTCTTGCTTAGACAGTGTGAAATCCGTTTGCAATGTGGGAGTCCTGGGTTCGATCCCTGAGTCAGGAAGATCCCCTGGATAAGGAATGGCAACCCACACCAGTATTATTGCCTGGAGAATGGCGTGGGCAGAAGACCCTGGCAGGCTACCGTCCATGGGGTTGCAAAGAATCTGACATGACGGGGCAACTAACAGTTTCGCTTTTGTATCAATAGAATTGAGAAATAAATAAAGGCAATTGATTTTGAACTTGTATATCAAGATCATTCATAAGAGAAAAACAGTCTTTTCAGCAAATGGTCTGAGGGAAACTGAATGCCCACATGCCACAGAACGAGGATGGAGCCTTACTTCACATCAAAGAAAAACTAATTATGGAACAAGGACCTAAATTTAAGACCTAAAATGGAAGCATCTTAGAAGAAAACAGGGATAAATCTCATACCCTTGATGTGATATTTAATAGAATGGCAATTATACAAGAGACAAAAAAAGAAAACAAAACAGAAAAATTGGACTTTATCAAAACGAAAACCTTTTGTGAATGAAAGGGCAATCTCAAAAGAGTATTAAGAAGACCCAAATAATGGTATAAAATATTGGCAAATAATAAATCTTGTAAAGGTCTTGTATCAAGAATACATAAAGGACTTTTACATAAGAGCATAAACACAGCATCATTGCAAATAATAGACATTTCTCCAAAGGAGAGTCACAAATGGCCCAGGAAGCACACGGAAGGATGACGAGCGTCTCTAGGTACTAGAGAAACACGGGCCAGTGCCGCAGGGCCCCACTGCTTCATACCCACTGCGACAGCCGTAACGTAAACAGAGACTAACAGATGGCGAGGGTGCTGGTGAGTTGGGACTCTTGTTCACTGCTGGGTGGGGGTGCCGTGGCAGAGGGGGCGTGGGCGACAGGAAGCGAGTGCCTCATGGCTGCAGGGTTTCTTTTGGGGGTGATGAAAACGTTAGGGAGCTAGACAGTGGCGGTGGTGCACAGCATGGTGAGTGATGTTAGTGCCACCAAATCATACAGTTAAATATGAAAAGATGAACTTTTACTTGAAAGTTAACTCACAAAGCACCATGAAGAAACCATAAAGTATGTGCAAAGAGAAAGACAGAAAGCAGAAAAAGGACACCCTCACAGGTGAGGACAGGAGGACTCTGGTTCTGGTGACACCGGCCGGGTTTCATGAGCAGCTACTGGAGGTGGGTTCGGGGCTCTGTGGGTTGGTGGCTGGAACAGGCTGAGCTCTGGGGCCGGTGCTGGTGTCGGCTCTTGCCGCATCGACGGCACCAGCCGTAGCTCTGCCCGTAGCTCTGCTCTGTGGAAGGGGGTGGCCGGGAGCCAGGCCTGGGGCTGACCCCAGTCCTGAGGCTTGCACTGGCTCTGGCTCTGGAGTTGCTGTTGGAGCAGGCTCTGGCTCTGGAGCTGGGGATGGCGCTGACTGCAGCGCTGGCGACAGAGCCGCCCTGTCTCCCGGGCGATGCTGGCGGGAGGCTGGAGCTTCTCCCAGCCTTGGTGCTGGAGCCCGAGCTCTCGCTGCAGCTGCTCTTGGCTCTGGTGTTGCGGTCCTTTAATGGACCAGAACCTGGCAGTCCGGAGTCGACAATAAGAAAGTGAAAGAGAAAGACAGATACGAGGACCCAGGCTCTGATGGAGCAAGGGTATTTTATTAGCAGAAATGCGGGCTTATATGTCTTTAGTGGGATGATTGCTCAGCTATTACACAGGATGAAAATTCGTCAGTAGCCACAGTATGGATAGTGTAATACATATAGGGTTGCTGACGCTGAAAAGAGTCACTGCATGTCTCATCCTGTGACCTCTGTCCTGAGAACTGCGGGCAGCTCTATTCGTTCTCCGAAGAGGAACTGATAAGGAACAGAGAATCCTTGAGAAATAGAAATCCGTGATAAACAGCGTGCAGGAATCCTGTTAAATGTCCCCTGGCACTCTGGGGACCGCGCTTTGGTGTGGGTGTAGTAGCTGGCTCTCGATTAGACGTAGTGCTAGAGCCGGCTCTGGAGTGGATGGAGGGGAGGTAGTGCTAGAGCCGGCTCTAATTCTAGGCCTGGCGCTAGAGCTATCGCTGGAGTTTCCACAGGAGCTGGTAATAAAGCCGCCTCTCTCTTTGTAGTGTGTTCAGACTGGCATTCAGGACTTTCCTACCTCTAGTTTTGGTGCTAGAGCTGATGCTGGGGCTCTTTCCAGCCCTGGCGGCGGTGCTAGAACTGCCGGTAACTCGAGCTGGCCCGGCCCGTGCTCGAACCCTGGAGCTCACGCTTGAGCCAGGCCGTCCTCTGAACCTGGCACTGCCTCTGACTCTGTGATCAGTGCTGGAGCCGGTGCTGGCTCTTGATGAGCCTGCCTCAGGGCTTCCCTGGCGGCCCAGAGGTTAAAGCGTCTGCCTGCAATGCAGGAGACCTGGGTTCGATCCCTGGGTCAGGAAGATGCCCTGAAGAAGGAAATGGCAACCCACTCCAGTATTCTTGGCTGGAGAATCCCATGGATGGAGGAGCCTGGTAGGCTACAGTCCACGGGGTTGCAAAGAGTTGGACACGACTGAGCGACTTAATTTTCACTTTCCAGTGAGGGGAAGGGTGGCATCCTTTCTTTCAGGGATGGGCATGCTGCCAGGAAGGCAGCCGTTCAAAAGAGGTTGGTACCCAGAGAGGTCTGAATGAGTGATCAAGAGCCTGACGCGCTCACTAGGATGCCCTTGCACATGCTGCCATTGTCCGTGTCCACGGTGGATGAGGCGATGCTGCCCGCATGCTGGAGGCAGTGAGGAGGTGTGGGTGCAGACCCCTGGGACAGAGAGTTTATGGGTGTGTGGTTGAAGCTCAGAAGGGGGAGGTGATGCTGGGGGCCGAGCTGATGCCATATCTTCTCAGTAATCATGGAGACAGCATGGTCAGCAGAGTCTCTGGACCCTGCAGGGCAACGGAGGCTGACCACCCACTCATGGGCTTCTAGAAACTCTGTTTAGGAGCCAGGACTTCCTGGCCCCTTTTGTGGGTGTGGAGTGGGGAGCTCCGGTCCAGGAATGAAGGGGCTGGGAAGGGATGTCAGGGAGAAGGAGTGGGCAGTAGCCTTCTTCGGTTGGACATCATAGGGCTCTGTGCCAAAGCTCATATCATTTCCTGTGCTCCGAGGCTAGAGGAGCTGGCCGAGTGCACGGAGAGCACGTGGGCAGAGTCCCCGCTGCAGACCTCTGCCCCTCGCTGAGCTGGTCACAGCACTAAGGTAGGAGCTGCCCCTGGTCCTGAACTCTGTGCTAGGGACCTGGTGACTGCGTGGCAGAGCCAGCTTTGCAGTGGTTAAATCCACAGGGTGAGTGATGCTCGGTGAGACCCCTGGGCACAAATGACAGTGACCTACACTAGGAGCTTGTGAGGAAGCTCCAGACGGCAGTGCCTGGGTGGCACGCCGCACGGGCTGTGGTGCCCACAGGGGCTGAGGCCCGTGGGCAGTGCTCCTTGGCAGAGGCGGGTAGTCCTTTGGACCCAAGGGGTGAGAAGGCACCTGAGGCTTCAGGTGGTCTACTGGAGGTCGGGTCAGCCTGTTGACTGGCAGGCATCACGCTGGCAGCAGGAGAGGTTCAGGGTGAAACGGCCTGGAGGTGACCTGGGCTGGCAGGTGGGAGGCAGGTGCCCACCTGACCAGTCTGTAACTAACTAGTTACCTAGTTACACATGCTGGGGAAGGCAGCCATGTGACTGGTCAGTGCCGAGGACCAATTAGAAGATGCCCATCACAGTCTTGAGTCCCTTCTGCTTTGGGTGGGGGAGGGTTGAGTTGGCTCTATGCCTGACCTTCACCCCTTTGCTGGAGGCCATCTTTGTCAGGACACCGTCACAGTTGGTGGTCGAGGTCATACGACGGAACATGTTGGCATTTTGGGTCTTCACCTCTGTGATGGAGGGTCAGTTGAACTCATGAAGGGGCTGTGGAGCAGGGAGACAGAAACACATAGAGACAGGAAGCAGACTCATGACTGTCAGGGGTTGAGGGAGGGGAACTGGGGCATGACTGCTTAATGGACACAGGGTCCCCTTGAGATGAAAATGTCTGGAACTAGAGGGCAGAGGTGCGCACAAGCACAGAGAATGTGGTTAATGCTGCTGAATTGTACAATTTAAAACAATTACAGGGCTAATTGTCATTGAATTTGAATTTGAACACATGAAATATAAAACCAAAGATGATATACAAGAGAAAAGTAAGAAAAACTCGCCTTCCTGGGCAGGTGAGCGAGCTCTGGGGCTGGAGCTGGTGCGGCTGGAGGTCAGTTGTTGGGGCTGAAGGTGTTGTTGGAGAGGTGGAGCCGGCCCCAGAGCGGGAGCGGCGGCGGATGCTGAGACGCTGCTGGCCCAGCTGAGGGTCTGGCCCCCGAGCAGTGCCTGCGCTGGGGCTGAAGCCGGCCCTGTCTCTGGTTGTAGTGCTAGAACCCGCTCTCGACCTGACTCTAGTGCTGAGGCTGACTCTAGCTCTCTGGTATTACTCCCAAATTTGGTGCAAGACCCAGCACCTGCAGAGGCTTCCATTGTGGAGCTGGTCCCCATGTTTGGGTGGAAGGGGCTTTGGTTCTGTAGCTGGTGACAGAGCTGACATTAGTCCAGGTTGGTGCAAATTGTGGGGCTTTCAGTGACCTTAGCTTTGTAGGGCAAGGTAACGCTGGCTTTCCTGCGTCTATCATATGTGCCTCTACTTACCCAGGGGGCAAACAGCCCTGTGACGACTCTGGCTCTCTTCCTGGTCCCGGTGCAGACGCCAGCCAGGCTCCACGCTGCTGCTATAACTGGTTGTGCCATGGGAGCCAGTTCCCGGGGGTCTGCTGGAGGCGACCCTACAGCCAGTGAGAGAAGTGACAGCCTAGAGCTGCCTCTAGCTCTGCGCCTGCTTTCTGCAGCTGAATCTAGATCTCAGCTGGCAACAGGCCCGGTGCTGGAGCCGGCTCCCCTCTAGGTCTTGAGGTGGCGCTGGAGCAGCTAGAGGAGGAAAGACCAGCCGCCGGGCTGCCCTTCCGTGTGACTTCCCGCAGGGAGACACGCCCTGCAGCCTTTCCCCGTGGTGCAGGGCTGGCCCCCTAATGGCAGCTGGTCCTGGCTGGCTCCAGGCCTGGCGGTGGCGTGAGGGCGGGTGGGAGAGCTGGTGGCGGAGACGGCCTGGGCTCTGGAGCTGGAGCAGAGCTCGCTCTTGTTCTGGGGCTGGTCTCCGTGAGCTGCAGCCGGCTCTCGTCTGAGCTGGCACTGGCTGCAGCTCAATAGTTGCCGTCAGGGCGGGCACTAGTCTACGGATGGGGCACGTCCTAGTCCTCCAGGGGCTCCAGCCCTGGAGCTGGCTCCAGAGCCCGCTCTAGTTCCACAGCTGGCGCAAGGCGTTGCGCTGGAGACGGCCTGGTCCTGCCCCCCCGCGGCCGTGGCTGAGATGCTGCCCTCGCCCCTCCGCCTGCCCCGTGGCCGTGAGCGCCGAGGAGACAGTGGCACCTAGGATAGGAGACGATGTGAAATTTCAGCTGGCTGCGCCCAGCAGGGAGCAGTGTACAGATGCTCGATGCACGCAAGAGTGGATGATTGAGCCCAAGCTATTGCCCCTCACTCACAGACGGACAAAGTCCACATGATGATCCGAACTGATGTAGAAAAGGGACAGGCAAGATTCAGCACCTTTTCATGGTAAAAAAAGACTCAACAAACTAGGAATAGATGGAAACTACTTCAACACAATAAGGGCCATTTCTGAAAAACCCACATTAACACTGACTGATGACAGACTCAAGTATTTTCTCTAAAAGCAAGAACAAGGCATTGATACTGATTCACCATTTATATTCAGCACAGTCCTGGAAGTCCTAGCAAAGGCAGTTAGGCATGAAAAAGGAAAGATATTCAAATTTGCAGGGGAGATGTAAATTACTTCTATTTTCATATGATGTGATCTTGTATGTGGGAACTCTTATTTAAGGATTCCACCAGAAAATACTATAGGACTAATAAAGTAATTCAGCAAAATCACTGGACACAAAGCCAGCCCACAAATGAGTTGCATTTCTGTATGCTAAAAGTCAACAGTCTAAAACTTAGATTCCATTTACGATGGCATCAAAAGGACAAAATACTGAGGAGGAAATCCAACCAAGAAAGTGAAAGACTTGTAAACTGAGAACTACAAGTCGCGGCTGAAATGAAAGACACAAATAAATGGGAAGAAACCTCATGCATAGATGAGAAGACAGTGTCACTACAGTGCTCGTACTACCAAAAGCAGTCTGCAAAGTGCGGTCTCTCTCGGTCTCTCTGTGTTCTCTCTGCAGAAATAGAAATATTTATCTAAAACCCGTTTGCAATCTCAAGGGAACCTGAGCAGCCAAAACAATTTTAAAGAGCAACGTAGGAGGATGCCACCTCCTGACTCCAGAACACATCACACATCTGTGTTAATCAAGATGGCGTGGCGCTGGCATGAAAATAAGTAGACCAAAGGGACAGCATAGATGGCACGTAGAAGAACTCGTGTGTGTTTGTTCAGTTGACCTTCAGTAGGGAGCCAGGGCGCACAGTGGGGAAAGGACAGTCTCTTCAGCAAATGATGTTGGGACAACTGGATGTTTATGTGCAGAAGAACAAAACTGGGCCCTTATACTGTACAAAAATTAACTCAAAATGGATTAAAGACCCAGATGAAAGTCCGAAATCTATGAAACTCCCAAAATAAAACAGGGGCAATACTCATGACATTAGATTGGTACTGATTTTCTGTATGTGACCGCAGTCACAGGAAACAACATCAGCAACAGAGCAAATCGGCCCACACCAGAGGGTGTAGCAGTTGAAAAGACAGCCTGCAGAGCGGCAGGAAATATTTGAAAGTCGTGTCTCTAACAACGGGTTAATATCCAGAAGGAGTAAAGTACTCGTGCTTGTTGAAAAATGGGCGGAGGACTTGAATAGACATGTCTTCAATGGCACACAGATGGCCAGCAAGCGTATGAAAATGTGCTTAAAATCACTAATCATTAGAGCAATATAAACCCCAAACACAAAAAGAGAAAATCTCACACATCAGATAAGGCTGACTGCTTAATTAAAAATAGGGACGATACCAAGTATTTGCAAAGATATGGAGAAACCGGAACTTGCGTGTGCTGTTGACATGATTTTAAAATGGCTTAACCACTGTGGGAAACAGTATGGAGATGACTTAAAAAAAATAGTTGCTTTGTGATCCAGTATTTCAAATTCTGTGTATATATCCAGGATTGGAAGCAGAGTCTGGAAGAGAAATTTGCATGCCCATATTTCACAATAGCCAAGGGGTGGAAGCACCCCAATGTTCAGCAGTGGGTGAACAGATAAACAAATGTGGTTGAGTCATACAGTGAAATATTATTCAACCTTATAATGGAAGGAAATCCTGGCACAGCTAATGTCATGGGTGAATCTTGAGGACATTATGATAAGTGAAATAAGCCATTCACAAGAGATAAGCACTGTTGAATCCACTTCTAGGAGGATCTAAAGTGGTCTTAACTCGTGGAAATGGAAACTAGAGTGGTGCTTACCAGGAGACTGGGGGCAGGGGAGATGAGGGAGTCTTGTTTGGGGTGTGGAGTTTCCCATTTGCAAGATGAAAAGCTCTGGGTGGAGATTTGTTTTACAACAACGTGAATGTAGCGAGCACCGCTGACTTGTGCACTTAACATGGTTAACATGGCAAATTAAATACTATAACTTAAAAAAACCCGTACAATAAAAAGAGTCATTCTCTGTGAAGCTGTTTCAATTGAGGCCAACACAGACTGACTTTACATGGCCAATTTCATCAGAAAAAAAACGGACAGAAGATTTGACTAGGCATTTCACAAAAAGAGTCACCAAATGGTGGTGATATGCACGTTATCACTCCTTAGGTACATTGCCTTAGGAAAATGCAGATTAAAGCCATAGTGAGACGCCACCACACACACACCAGAGTGCTTGAGGTGAAAACAGCCTGCAGTGCTGGTGAGGATGTGGGCAATTCAGACCTCTCATTCCTGGCTGTTTGAGTATAAATTGTTCAGTCCCCTTTTTGAGGTTTTATTGATAGGAATGGCTTCCCCAGTGGCTTAGGAAAGAATCTGCCTACAGTACAGGAGACTGTGATGCAGGAGACGTGGATTTGATTCTTGGGTTGGGAAGATCCCCTGGAGAAGGAAATGGCAAACCACTCCAGTATTCTTCCCTGGGAAATCCCATGGACATAGGAGCCTGGCGGGCTACAGTACAAGGAGTCTCAAGCGTCACATACAACTTACCAACTAAACCATCACCACCACCATTGATAGGGATAGAATAGGATAATTAAATAGTTTAGAAATCCCACTAGGGGATTAAAGATAGAACAGAAAATTTAAGGGAGTCTGGGAGACTGTTGTAAGCTGATAACCACTCGGGAAGAGAATCCAGTAACCTAGTGACGATCTGCACCACTTTGAAGGAAGACAGGTGCATCCAAGTGCTAGGAACACTCGAGCCACAAGCCCAGGTAGTGAAAGCACAAGACATAAGATTTGGGGTTTCTGAATCTTGTTCCATGAAGTCAGGGAGTTAATAGTTCTTGAAGGGTAGCGTTTCTGCATGTAGCCAAGACAGAAATGTAGGTGGGAGGGGACAGTACACTGAAAGCTAAGATGAGCTACCATGTTCTGTGTTACTATCCTTGTGCTCACTCTACATGTGATTTAAAGAGTGCCGTGACAGTCCTGGCTAGACCCTATAGGGTCAGAAGAGGAACTAGTGATGCAAGCCTTGAAGTCTGCCCAAGAATGAGGAAGGAGGTGGGGTCTCCCCGGCCCACTTTTGTTTACAAAAATAAAGCCCTCTCAGTCCTCAAGGCAGAGCCTGCTCACTGCCCACTTGTATCTCTC
The DNA here is from genome assembly GCA_006410535.1 of Litocranius walleri. Lineage (NCBI taxonomy): Eukaryota > Metazoa > Chordata > Mammalia > Artiodactyla > Bovidae > Litocranius > Litocranius walleri. The sequence goes on along the minus strand of SJYG01000065.1, from coordinate 1,027,348 downwards.
ACAACCGCGGATGGTCATAAGCTCACTCTTTGCCTACCACTTTGCCTCACGTTCGGTTCTTTTCTGTGATGAGACAAAAAAAAAAAAAACCCTGAGCTTCAGTCAGTGCTAACACCTGGTTAATGGTCTCAGTGGAAAGACAATGGGCTCAAGTTCCCTCCTAAGTCAGGGATTGTGGGTTTAAGTTCTATCCCGAGGTGTGGGTGGGTTTGAGTCCCACGTGAGGAATGCTGTTAAAATGCTTTGTCAAGATGGACATACACTTACTCTGTCCTCGCACTTCTGCTCAGACATACGACCCAACACAGGTGTGTATTTCACTATTACATTTGGTCTGGCTGGTGTAGGGAAGCCCACCTTGTATAATAATAGACACTTTCAACATTGAAGAAATATAAATTTTTAGTAACAAAGTTTGGCTGTAAATCAGGTGTAAAACAGGGTTACATTTTACCTGTGCATTAATGGCTTGAAAAAATGATTTTGGAGCCTATTTCTTTATTAAGAGCAGGGATAGCTTCCAAAGAGACCTGAGGCTCCTATGTAATGGACAAGTCCGTCTTCAGTGGGTGGAAGGATATGAACAAGGCTGACTGGGCATTTGAACCAGACAGTGAATGAAAAATCATCTGCCTCAGGCAGAGAAAATGTTCTCAGAATCTTATGTAAATTTTGTCTAGCTTCATGATGGTCTCAGCACATCAAAGACTGTCAAGTGGCTGTTCCACGCATCCTCTGAGACAGTGGTTCTCAAGTCATCAGTAGCATCAGCTACTAGTCAGAAATGCAGGTACTCAGCACACACTCTACCCTCTTGATTGGGAAATACTGGCCCAGCAGACTGTGTTAATGGGGAAGGTGTCTGTCCTTTCTCTACTTGGGCCATTCTTACTCTCGTAATGGTGTCATTCTCTTCTTGAAGAGATCTCTAGTCTCCCATCCTGCTGTTTTCCTCTATCTCTTTGCATTGATCGCTGAGAGGCTTTCTTATCTCTTCCTGCTACTCTTTGGAACTCTGCCTTCAGATGCTTATATCTTTCCTTTTCTCCTTGGCTTTTCTCCTCTCTTCTTTTCACAGCTATTTGTAAGGCCTCCCCAGACAGCCATTTTGCTTTTTTGCATTTCTTTTTCTTGGGGATGGCCTTGATCCCTGTTTCCTGTACAATGTCACGAACCTCTGTCCATAGTTCATCAGGCACTCTATCTATCAGATCTAGGCCCTTAAATCTATTTCTCACTTCCACTGTAGAATCATAAGGGATTTGATTTAGGTCATACCTGAATGGTCTAGCGGTTTTCCCTACTTTCTTCAATTCCAGTCTGAATTTGAACTCCTTATGGAGCTCATAATCTGAGCCACAGTCAGCTCCCGGTCTTGTTTTTGCTGACTGTATAGAGCTTCTCCATCTTTGGCTGCATAGAATATAATCAATCCGATTTAGGTGTTGACCATCTGGTGATGTCCATGTGTAGAGTCTTCTCTTGTGTTGTTGGAAGAGGGTGTTTGCTATGACCAGTGCGTTTTCTTGGCAAAACTCTATTAGCCTTTGCCCTGCTTCATTCCATATTCCAAGGCCAAATTTGCCTATTACTCCAGGTGTTTCTTGACTTCCTACTTTTGCATTCCAGTCCCCTATAATAAAAAGGACATCTTTTTTGGTTGTTAGTTCTGAAAGGTCTTTTAGGTCTTCATAGAACTGTTCAGCTTCTTCAGCATTACTGGTTGGGGAGTAGACTTGGATTACTGTGATATTGAATGGTTTGCCTTGGAAATGAACAGAGATCATTCTGTCGTGTTTGAGATTGCATCCAAGTACTGCATTTCAGACTCTTTTGTTGACCATGGTGGCTACTCCATTTCTTCTAAGGGATTCCTGCCTGCAGTAGTAGATATAATGGTCATCTGAATTAAATTCACCCATTCCAGTCCATTTTAGTTCGCTGATTCCTAGAATGTCAACGTTCACTCTTGCCATCTCCTGTTTGACCACTACCAATTTGCCTTGATTCATGGACCTGACATTCCATGTTCCTATGCAATATTGCTCTTTACAGCATCGGACCTTGCTTCTGTCACCAGTCACATCCATAGCTGGGTACTGTTTTTGCTTTGCCTCCATCCCTTCATTCTTTCTGGAGTTATTTCTCCACTGATCTCCAGTAGCATATTGGGCACCTACCAGCCTGGGGAGTTCCTCTTTCAGTATCCTATCATTTTGCCTTTTCATACTGTTCATGGGATTCTTAAGGCAAGAATACTGATAGTTTCCCATTTGCAAGATGAAAAGCTCTGGGTGGAGATTTGTTTTACAACAACGTGAATGTAGCGAGCACCGCTGACTTGTGCACTTAACATGGTTAACATGGCAAATTAAATACTATAACTTAAAAAAACCCGTACAATAAAAAGAGTCATTCTCTGTGAAGCTGTTTCAATTGAGGCCAACACAGACTGACTTTACATGGCCAATTTCATCAGAAAAAAAACGGACAGAAGATTTGACTAGGCATTTCACAAAAAGAGTCACCAAATGGTGGTGATATGCACGTTATCACTCCTTAGGTACATTGCCTTAGGAAAATGCAGATTAAAGCCATAGTGAGACGCCACCACACACACACCAGAGTGCTTGAGGTGAAAACAGCCTGCAGTGCTGGTGAGGATGTGGGCAATTCAGACCTCTCATTCCTGGCTGTTTGAGTATAAATTGTTCAGTCCCCTTTTTGAGGTTTTATTGATAGGAATGGCTTCCCCAGTGGCTTAGGAAAGAATCTGCCTACAGTACAGGAGACTGTGATGCAGGAGACGTGGATTTGATTCTTGGGTTGGGAAGATCCCCTGGAGAAGGAAATGGCAAACCACTCCAGTATTCTTCCCTGGGAAATCCCATGGACATAGGAGCCTGGCGGGCTACAGTACAAGGAGTCTCAAGCGTCACATACAACTTACCAACTAAACCATCACCACCACCATTGATAGGGATAGAATAGGATAATTAAATAGTTTAGAAATCCCACTAGGGGATTAAAGATAGAACAGAAAATTTAAGGGAGTCTGGGAGACTGTTGTAAGCTGATAACCACTCGGGAAGAGAATCCAGTAACCTAGTGACGATCTGCACCACTTTGAAGGAAGACAGGTGCATCCAAGTGCTAGGAACACTCGAGCCACAAGCCCAGGTAGTGAAAGCACAAGACATAAGATTTGGGGTTTCTGAATCTTGTTCCATGAAGTCAGGGAGTTAATAGTTCTTGAAGGGTAGCGTTTCTGCATGTAGCCAAGACAGAAATGTAGGTGGGAGGGGACAGTACACTGAAAGCTAAGATGAGCTACCATGTTCTGTGTTACTATCCTTGTGCTCACTCTACATGTGATTTAAAGAGTGCCGTGACAGTCCTGGCTAGACCCTATAGGGTCAGAAGAGGAACTAGTGATGCAAGCCTTGAAGTCTGCCCAAGAATGAGGAAGGAGGTGGGGTCTCCCCGGCCCACTTTTGTTTACAAAAATAAAGCCCTCTCAGTCCTCAAGGCAGAGCCTGCTCACTGCCCACTTGTATCTCTCACAACCGCGGATGGTCATAAGCTCACTCTTTGCCTACCACTTTGCCTCACGTTCGGTTCTTTTCTGTGATGAGACAAAAAAAAAAAAAACCCTGAGCTTCAGTCAGTGCTAACACCTGGTTAATGGTCTCAGTGGAAAGACAATGGGCTCAAGTTCCCTCCTAAGTCAGGGATTGTGGGTTTAAGTTCTATCCCGAGGTGTGGGTGGGTTTGAGTCCCACGTGAGGAATGCTGTTAAAATGCTTTGTCAAGATGGACATACACTTACTCTGTCCTCGCACTTCTGCTCAGACATACGACCCAACACAGGTGTGTATTTCACTATTACATTTGGTCTGGCTGGTGTAGGGAAGCCCACCTTGTATAATAATAGACACTTTCAACATTGAAGAAATATAAATTTTTAGTAACAAAGTTTGGCTGTAAATCAGGTGTAAAACAGGGTTACATTTTACCTGTGCATTAATGGCTTGAAAAAATGATTTTGGAGCCTATTTCTTTATTAAGAGCAGGGATAGCTTCCAAAGAGACCTGAGGCTCCTATGTAATGGACAAGTCCGTCTTCAGTGGGTGGAAGGATATGAACAAGGCTGACTGGGCATTTGAACCAGACAGTGAATGAAAAATCATCTGCCTCAGGCAGAGAAAATGTTCTCAGAATCTTATGTAAATTTTGTCTAGCTTCATGATGGTCTCAGCACATCAAAGACTGTCAAGTGGCTGTTCCACGCATCCTCTGAGACAGTGGTTCTCAAGTCATCAGTAGCATCAGCTACTAGTCAGAAATGCAGGTACTCAGCACACACTCTACCCTCTTGATTGGGAAATACTGGCCCAGCAGACTGTGTTAATGGGGAAGGTGTCTGTCCTTTCTCTACTTGGGCCATTCTTACTCTCGTAATGGTGTCATTCTCTTCTTGAAGAGATCTCTAGTCTCCCATCCTGCTGTTTTCCTCTATCTCTTTGCATTGATCGCTGAGAGGCTTTCTTATCTCTTCCTGCTACTCTTTGGAACTCTGCCTTCAGATGCTTATATCTTTCCTTTTCTCCTTGGCTTTTCTCCTCTCTTCTTTTCACAGCTATTTGTAAGGCCTCCCCAGACAGCCATTTTGCTTTTTTGCATTTCTTTTTCTTGGGGATGGCCTTGATCCCTGTTTCCTGTACAATGTCACGAACCTCTGTCCATAGTTCATCAGGCACTCTATCTATCAGATCTAGGCCCTTAAATCTATTTCTCACTTCCACTGTAGAATCATAAGGGATTTGATTTAGGTCATACCTGAATGGTCTAGCGGTTTTCCCTACTTTCTTCAATTCCAGTCTGAATTTGAACTCCTTATGGAGCTCATAATCTGAGCCACAGTCAGCTCCCGGTCTTGTTTTTGCTGACTGTATAGAGCTTCTCCATCTTTGGCTGCATAGAATATAATCAATCCGATTTAGGTGTTGACCATCTGGTGATGTCCATGTGTAGAGTCTTCTCTTGTGTTGTTGGAAGAGGGTGTTTGCTATGACCAGTGCGTTTTCTTGGCAAAACTCTATTAGCCTTTGCCCTGCTTCATTCCATATTCCAAGGCCAAATTTGCCTATTACTCCAGGTGTTTCTTGACTTCCTACTTTTGCATTCCAGTCCCCTATAATAAAAAGGACATCTTTTTTGGTTGTTAGTTCTGAAAGGTCTTTTAGGTCTTCATAGAACTGTTCAGCTTCTTCAGCATTACTGGTTGGGGAGTAGACTTGGATTACTGTGATATTGAATGGTTTGCCTTGGAAATGAACAGAGATCATTCTGTCGTGTTTGAGATTGCATCCAAGTACTGCATTTCAGACTCTTTTGTTGACCATGGTGGCTACTCCATTTCTTCTAAGGGATTCCTGCCTGCAGTAGTAGATATAATGGTCATCTGAATTAAATTCACCCATTCCAGTCCATTTTAGTTCGCTGATTCCTAGAATGTCAACGTTCACTCTTGCCATCTCCTGTTTGACCACTACCAATTTGCCTTGATTCATGGACCTGACATTCCATGTTCCTATGCAATATTGCTCTTTACAGCATCGGACCTTGCTTCTGTCACCAGTCACATCCATAGCTGGGTACTGTTTTTGCTTTGCCTCCATCCCTTCATTCTTTCTGGAGTTATTTCTCCACTGATCTCCAGTAGCATATTGGGCACCTACCAGCCTGGGGAGTTCCTCTTTCAGTATCCTATCATTTTGCCTTTTCATACTGTTCATGGGATTCTTAAGGCAAGAATACTGAAGTGGTTTGTCATTCCCTTCTCCAGTGGACCACGTTCTGTCAATAACCTCAGATATGCAGATGACACCACCCTTATAGCAGAAAGTGAAGAGCTAAAAGCCTCTTGATGAAAGTGAAAGAGGAGAGTGGAAAAAGTTGGCTTAAAGCTCAACGTTCAGAAAACTAAGATCATGGCATCTGGTTCCATCACTTCATGGCAAATAGGTGGGGAAACAGTGGAAACAGTGTCAGACTTAATTTTGGGGGGCTCCAAAATCACTGCAGATGGTGATTGTAGCCATGCAATTAAAAGACGCTTACTCCTTGGAAGGAAAGTTATGACCAACCTAGATAGCATATTCAAAAGAAGAGACATTATTTTCCCAACAAAGGTCTGTCTAGTCAAGGCTATGGTTTTTCCAGTGGTGATGTATGGATGTGAGAGTTAGACTGTGAATAAAGCTTAGCACTGAAGAATTGATGCTTTTGAACTGTGGTGTTGGAGAAGACTCTTGAGAATCCCTTGGACTGCAGGGAGATCCAACCAGTCCAAAGGAGACCATTCTAAAGGAGATCAGTCCTGAGTGTCCTTTGGAAGGAATGATGCTAAAGCTGAAACTCCAATACTTTGGCCACCTCATGCGAAGAGTTGACTCATTGGAAAAGACTCTAATGCTGGGAGGGATTGGGGGCAGGAGGAGAAGGGGACGACAGAGGATGAGATGGCTGGATGGCATCACTGACTCTATGGATGTGAGTCTGAGTGAACTCCGGGAGTTGGTGATGGACAGGGAGGCCTGGTGTGCTGCAATTCATGGGGTCGCAAAGAGTCAGACACGACTGAGCAACTGAACTGAACTGAACTGAATGGTGTCATTTGGTGTAGAGAATTTCTTAATTTTATAAGGATCCAATTTATCAATTTTTCCTTTTGTTAGTGTACTCTGTGTTCTAAGAAGTGTTTGCTTACTCCAAGAACAAAAATACTCTGTTCTACTAGAAATGTCATCGTTTTAAACTCTCACACTCAGATCTAATGTCCACCTTGATTTTTTAAGTATTTGTGCTTTTATTTTGCCTAATTAAGGTCATGCTGTGTTTACAGTGTTCACACCTGATTTTGTATATCATCATTTTACATTGTTTTATAAAACCTTTCTAAAAGTGTTTTTTATTTAATTTTTTTAAATTATGAAAGTATGACATATTTAATATTTACAGGAGACTTTGAAAATACAGAACTAGTATAGTTCCACTATATATTGCTACTTTTAAAAAAGTAGATAAATTAAGATTTTTAGTTGAAGTTTTAACGTCAAACTCCCCAAGATTACTAGAATAAATACACTGAGAAGTAGAAGAATATGGTAGCCCTGAAAAGCACATGTACCGATTCAGCATAATTAAGCTTCATGCAAATGTCTCACAACAGTAGGATACAGATTCTATTCAGGTTCCCATAGACTATAAGGTAGGAGATACTGGAACACACCCAGGGACATAAACCAAGGCGCAAAAACCCCGTGGTCTGAAACTATTGGAATCACACAGTCTATACCCTCATCCCTTTCCCCACTGGGATCTTTACTTATGACGTGGAGTAAGAGCAAGATGACTGTTTTTCCCAAGTGAGGATCAGGTGGTCCTGGGCCATTCACCGAGAACATCCTCTCCCACTGCCCTGCAGTGCCTCTCAGTTGTAAGTACGATGCCTGTGTGTCTGTGCTGGACTGTATTTCCATAGAAGGATGCAGAGTCTGCTCTTTAGGCCCGGATTCCCTCATCAGGCTGGTCAGAGTCACGAACATGCCCCTGTGTGGGTCTGGGCCAGACTGCCCCAATTCCTGGAGCTTCATAAGAAGTCTGAATGCCTGGTGGCGGAGCCTTCCGCTGTCTTCTTCAAGATCATCCTGCGCGTCCTGTATTTTTATGTCAATGTTCAAATCATCACATCAGTCTCTCCCCGAGATGTCTGCTGAGGCATTATAAAGGATATGCTAATGCATAGGTATCAACAGATTGGGAAAGGGCCGACACCTTGACAGTGCATAAAGCTAAAGCACACACATTGAATGGCCCACTGGGACAGATATTTGTGCCTCATGTCACAAGCAAAGTGGCTTGACCGCCTTATACAAAGATGCTTAGATTTTAAAAAGAAAAAAGCAATCACACGGAATGTGCACAAAAGACACTCTCATTCATTAAAAAAAGATAGAAACTTAGCGCAAGGAAGTAAGCTCAGCTCTGGTTATAACGTGTCTCTCTGTCACACACACACACACGAAAGACCTGATAAGCTGAAGGAACACTCGGGGGCTGTCTGCAAAAAGGAAATCTTATTCTATGCTGTGGAGACACCTCTACACTTGCCATGCGTATGCTTCATTTCCTGCACCTTCCTCATCAGAGCAAAAGACTGCAAACACCCCAGCTCCCTCCAGCAGGGGGGAGGATACGTGATGGCCGTCCACACGAGGAAACACAATGTTGTTGGGGAAGAAAATCGGCAAGAAGAGGGAAGGGAGGAAGACCTCTGAGCACGGTCCTGGGGAGATCGCCCCTGGTGCTGACCGCTGGCAGGGCTGAGCCTCATTGGACAGGCCTCCAGACTTATGGGTTGCCTTTTCCAGGCACCTCCAGAAGCTCCTGGACCTGTGTGTCGTCAATCTCCTGCTTTAAGGCCACCAGGGGTCAGAGCCCAGGACTTCTAGCCTAGCTCATCTATTAACCAAAAGGGGAACTCTAACCAGTCCCCTAGAAAAACACTGTCTAGCTCCCCTGCCAAAAGCAGACCCTACCTCGGGGGTTCTATTGAGAAGACACGCAATGGGGGAGTTCTTCCTTGTGCGTCTCAGAGGATCAAGACCAACTCCACAGCCTAGGAATGAATATCCTACACCCACCTCACGGAGGGCAAAACAGGACGGAGAAGGAATGGCTTCTGGGGCAGCCTGGGCACTCAGACTGAGGGGTGCCGGGGGGTTGACTCTGAGATGAAAGGGGTGCAGGTCACTCGGAAGCACTGCCAGGAGGAGGTGGGCTGTAGGGCCCCTAGGATTCTGCATCCTGAGCTGCTCCTGTGCACCAGGAAATGTGGTGTAACTGACAGATGCCTGCAGAAGTGGGGAGACAGCACGGTGAGGGGCCGGGTATATTGCTCCAGGCTTTTCACGTGGTTACCGTGGTACACGAGGAAGGACAGGCCAAAAGTCATTTCCTGGGTTTAGGACCCACAGCTAAAAGGTCAGAAGAAGCAAATACACATTCTCGTTACCAGCCTGAGCCGGGTGGATGATTTCTGTCTTGTTCCGCCCTCTGCATTCCACAAAACCCTCGAAAATTCTCAAGACCTCTGGGTTCTCATCCAGGGTGCGGCCTGCAGGGGAGATGCGTGAAGGTGGGTCCAGGGTGTTGAGGCCTGCCAACCAAGCCTGCGTCGAGAGGGCTGTTGTCTCAGCCAGGGCCCTTTGGCCTTGGAGAGGACACCTGCCCGCTGTCCCCAGGGACAACCCCAGGCTGGAGCCTGCCCTGCCAAGTCCTCCAAACAGGTGGGACCCTCCAGAGCCTTCAGGCACAAGGTGCATGTGAGTGCCACTTGGGGCAGGAGCCGCCTGCATGACTGGGGCCCCTGGGGTGGTCCACTTATCCGAAGGCTCCAAAGCCAAAGGGGCCCACCCGCCCCCTGGTCCTGGAGGGCAGAGAATTGATCTGTTGGTGGGTGGTGGGGAAGCCCTCAGACACACCTCCTCCCTATGCCCTGTCTTCCTCAGCCTCGGAGGAAGGGCCTCCAGCATCTGATGGCCTGTTGGGGGTGGGAGGTACCACTCCAACAGAAAGGGCCCCCTGCTCTCTGTGCCTGACCTCCAGGGTCCCATCACATCGTCCTCACCCTGAACCAGACCCCCAGTCCCTCCTGAGGGGCCCCTCATTTTCCCCAGCATGGCCAGGAGCTTCACCCCCACCCCGTGCAGACACTCATCCTAGAATCAGCTGGTCTCTCGCTGAGGCCCTCGGCCGCCCAGGGCATTTGCCCCTTCCAGCTGCCTGGGCCAGCCTCTCCCTGTGGGAGCCAGGGACCCAGAAGCTGTCCCCAAGCCCCTCCCAGCGGGCAGTGGCACGTTGCTGCATCCAGGCCTTCCCAGCTCTGTCTGCCCGGGGCGTACACAATCCAGGGACGGACGGGGCCTTGCTCAGGGTGAAGGTTTGTCCTGCACAGGAAAGCAGGGGTGGGTGGTGAGGAGAGAAGGCACCTGGGAGATGCCGCCTGGAGCAGAGAGGAGTGAGGCGACCCAAGGGCCCCGGGGAGGGGTCTGGGCATCCCTGAGGGTCCTTGTGGTCTGTCGTGATACTATGAAGGCGAGACCAGCCCCTGCGCGGCCCCGGCCTCTGCCTGGCTCACAGCTGCACACGAAGCCAGGAGTTGTGCTCCCAGGGTGGGCTTCACCAGCCAGGACCTGGGGAGGACAGGTGTCGGGGGCCGCCCCAGAGCCCAGCAGATGCAGAGCTGGGAGGGATGTGATGCCAAGGAAGGAAAGTGGGCATGGGGAAGGTTGGCAGGAAAAGACCCAGCGGGCTGGTGACTTGTCATGGGCAGGAACCCACGATGAACCAGCGGGAAAGACACCGAGTAGGTGATGGCAAAGGGGGGCTGGTCGCAAGTCACGGGTGTTGGAACGTGTCGAGGGAGGCTGAGGCAGTGAGCGGTGCGGGTCCAGGGAAGGAAGGGAGGAGGCCAGGGCCTGAGGATTCAGGATGCTGGAAGGATCATGGGAGGGGGGATGAAGAGTGACCAGGACAGGGCTTCCCTGGGGGCTTAGTGGTAAAGAATCTGCCTGCCAATGCAGGAGACATGGGTTCGATTCCTGGTCCAGGAGGATCCCACATGACAAGCCCCTGTACTCCAACTAGAGGAAAGCCCATGCAGCAACGAAGACCCTGCAGAGCCAAAAATAAAGAGATTAAAAAAAAAAAAGAGTGACTGAGAGAGGTCAGCTGACAGTGATGGTGGCAGACAGTGCAGGCACGCACACACACACGCACACACACACACAGGCCCCGATCAGTGAACAGGGTGCAATGCAGTTGGACCCAAAGGCTGAGCGCTGCTACCAGAGGTGCCCGCGGAGGTGGGCAGGCCCTCTGGCCAGGCTGCAGTCCTGACGGCCCCTCCTGCCCTGGAGCCCCTCACCAGAGAGTGCCGTCATCTGGAAGTGCTGGCTGTTCACCATGTCCTTGAAGTAGGCTAGGGCCTGCATCCTCTCGTTGATGAACCAGATTTGGATGATGGGTCTCCACCCTGGAAGGGATGCAGGTCAGACTCACTGGGGCCCACAGGGTCAGAGAGGGGCCCGGAGCCCAAAGGAGGGCGACCAGAGGGAAGAGGGAGGCCTGTGCGGGGAGCCCTGAGGTCAGGAGGGGGCAGGCTCCCGCCGTCCCGTGGAGGGAGGCAGTGGCTGGGGGCTGTGGGGACCAGGCACGGTGCCCCCTCTCTACTGGCCCCAGCAGGGCTGCCAGCAGCCAAGGCTCTTGGAGGCTCATCCCTGTGGGTTCTCCCAAATGCTGCAGGGAGCGGGTGAGCAGCTGACTCATGGCCCCCAGAATTCCTGGCTGGGTCTCTGGATGAAATAAGGGGAGATGGCAGGCTGTGCCGACAGGGTGCCGTGTCCCCCAAGTGTGGGACCCGGTAAGTAGGGAGAGCACAGGGGTCCTGTGCCTGGGTGCAGGGCCAGCCTCAGTGAGAAAGGCCATCGCCAGGGGCGGGGGGTGGCCTGGCAACGGAGCTCCTGGGCTCCAGGAAACTGGAGGAAGTTAGTTCTCAGATGTGGTGTAGAAGCACCATGAGCCGGCATTGGGAGCAGCCAGGGGACTGACAGATCTGAGCGCAGAATAGGAAACTGCCAGCCCCCACCCGCCCCTGGAGAGCTAAGGTGTGCAGGGGACAGAGAAGCCCAGTCTCTCACGTTCAGGGGCTGGGGGTCCCCTCTGACATCCCCACGGGAATGCTGTCTCTTGAAGACCTGGAGATCCGGCCCTCCATGTGGCTAAGCCAGTGGTCACTTACATGATTGGAATTTCCCAGGTGATAGTTCCTGGAAGGGCATTTTAAACGGAAGGCATCTGCTTGGCTTCCTGGAAAACAGAAGTGACCTTGGAGCCCACGTCTGGTGATGGAAGTGTCCCAGAGTCTGGAGGGGCTGGGCCCTGGCTTCCCAAACAAAGGGCCCGCTCCTTCCCTGCTGTGGCCCAGCCTGCCTCCTTCAACCCAGGGACCATCTCCAGCTCATCCTCCCAGCCAGCCTCCTGCCCTGTCAGCGCCCCTCACCGCCCCACCCTCCCCAAGGCTTCCAGGACCTAGGCCCGGAATTCTGCAGCATCTTCGCGCAAACAAAACAAGAGGATGGTTTCAGCACTAGCCCCTGCTGCCGCCTTTCGGGGGCTCTGGCCTCGTGCTCTTCCAAAGCGGGTGGACACCTATGGCCTCCACGTCCCCAGCCAGCACCGCCTTGGCCATGCAGAACGAACGGCCACAAGTTATCTGAGGAAGCTTGCAAATTTCTTCTCCCCCAGACAGCCTGGATGAGGTCCCCTCATCTCAAGCCCGGTGAGGCTTCAGGCAGCAGGACTGGCCTTTCTCTTGGACCAAACCTGCCCACCTGTTGCTCAAGGAGGCTGTGAATGTTTGGGGTGAGAACACATCTTCTCTACCCGTGTGTCTCCAGAACCCAGGGCGGTGCACAGCAACACCTGGCAGGTGCAGGGGGCCGGGGTTGGGGTGGGGAGGAGCTGCTGGAAAGGTCAGAGCCCTGACTGGCTGCCCTGCCCCCACAAGGACACGGACTTGGAGCCTCTCGTTACAGGACCTTCAGAACCGCACCATCTGGTCTACCATCAGAAACACAAGCTCAGCTTGCTGACGGCACCCAGCACCATCCCAGCGGGCTGTCGACCTGCGATGGTGAAGCCCTGAGCCCGTCTCCCGCCCGTCCCATCTACAGCGCTGAGCTGCAGGACGAGCCGCCAGGGGGTCCACCAGGCGTATCAGGATGACCACTGGCCTGCCTGTCCTATGGACGAGAGGCCTCCATTCCTTGTCTCCGTGGAAGCCAGTCTGAAGGTTTGCCGTGTGCCTAGCTAGCCATTCATTTCCAGCGCGAGTGAGAGCCTGTTAGGGCAGTCCTCCCACGAACCCGCAGTGCCGAGCTTTGCAAGGTGCGAATGAGACAAGGCTTGTGGAGCACTTCCCAGGTAACTGAGGCTTAGTTCCTTCTCAGTCCATGATGGCAACTTGGCCTTATTTTTCATTACCTCCACCATTATCATTACTCACATGGAGTCTGCCGGGAGAAGCAGCATATAAGCCATGTGGAAGACATAGGCTCGCCCCCGGTAGCTGCTGCCTGGCTCTGGAGCTCAGGAAGGTCCAACAGCCCCAAGGCCAGGATGGCGGACCCCAGGGATTGGCGGGGGGAGAAGGGCACTCACATGAAGTGCATTCTAATCTCCAAAGCAGCGCTGATGTTCATCACGAAGGTGAAGCGTGGCGGGG
>SJYG01000065.1:988627-1007957 GCA_006410535.1 Litocranius walleri | reverse complement strand
AAGGCTCCCTGTGGAGCAGCCTAGGACTCCCCCCACTCTCTGCTGCCGCCCCCAGGGCTGCCTCCCTCAGCCTCCAAGGACCCCAAACTCGTCCTGGCCACCTCCCAGGGCCAGCTTTTGACAAATCCCAGGCTGGGGGGCCCAGCCCCTCCACACCCACACCCATCATTTGCTAGATGAGCTTGGGCATGGTGATGACTTTGTGGATACAAGAGGCGCAATCCTTGAGGGAAATAGTTGGTAAGCTGGATTTCTGTCTGTGAGAGACAAGGATGAGAGAATGAGAAGAGAAGCCAGACCAGGAGGAAAGATTTCAGGGACACATCTGACAAAGGATTGATATAGAAAAAGTTTTTTAAAAAGAAAAGTCTCTTGAAACTCAACAATAAGGAAACAATTCTATTAAAAAATGGCTCAAAGATCTTAACAGACACCTCACCGAAGAAGAGATCCAGATTGCAAATAAACATATGAAAAGATACTCCACCTGGTCATATATCCAGAGAAAACCATAAATTGAAGTGATACGTACACCCCACTGTTCATTGCAGCACTATTTACAGTGGCTGGGACATGGAAGCAGCCTGACTATCCATCAGCAGATGAATGGATAAAGAAGTTGTGGTATATATGTCTATATAGACAATGGAATACTACTCAGACATTAGAAGTAATGAGATAACGCCATTTGCAGCAACATGAATGGACCTAGAAATTGTCATATTGAGGGAAATATGTCAGAGGCAAACATCATATGATACTGCGATATGTGGGACTCTCACTCTCTGCAACCCATGGAGCAGCCCCTAGACTCTGCTGTCTGTGGGCTTCTCCAGGCAAGCATGCTGGAGTGGGTTGCCATTTCCTTCTAAAGAAAAAAAAACACAGTACAAATGAACTTATTTACGAAACAGGAATAGGGACACAGATGGAGAAGACCAACTTATGGTTACCAGGACGGAAAGCAGAGAGCCGGGGAGGGATGAATTGGGAAACTGGGACTGACATACACACTGCTGTATATAAAACAGGTGACTAATAAAGACACACTGCACAGCACAGGGGACTCGTCTCAGTGCTCTCTAATGGCCTGTACGGACCAAGAATTGAAAAAAAGAGCGCCTGTGTGTGCATGCGGGGCTTTCCTGATAGCTCAGCTGGTGGAGAACCCGCCTGCAATGCAGAAGACCCTGGTTCAATTCCTGGGTCAGGAAGATCCCCCAGAGAAGGGCTAGGCTATTCTGCCTGAAATTCCGGAGACCTGGGTCCAGTCCCTGGGTTGGGAAGATCCCCCGGAGGAGGGCATGGCAACCCACTCCAGTATTCTTAACTGGAGAATCCCATGGACAGAGGGGTCTGGTGGGCTACAGTCCATTGGGTTACGAATAGTGGGACATGACTAAGCACTTAGCACAGCACATATGTGCCTGTGTAACCTGTACATCTGCTGTACAGCAGAAACTGATGCAATGTTGTAAATCAGCTATACTCTAAAAATTAAAACACTTAGCACTTTCTAGAACAACAACAACATGCTCCATAGCCTATGTCAGCAGGAAAATGCAAATTAAAGCAACAATAAGATACCACTACACCCCTGTTGGGGAAGCACAGGTGGCTTAGTGGTAAAGAATCAGCCTATCAATGCAGGAACCACAGGAGACTTGGGTTCGATCCCTGGGTTGGGAAGATCCCTTGGAGAAGGAAATGGCAACACAATCCAGCATTCTTGTCTGGGAAATCCCATGGACAGAGGAGCCTGACAGGCTATAGTCCATGGGGTTGCAAAGACTTGGACATGACTTAACAACTGAACTACAGCAGCACCCCTATTGGAATGGACAAAATCTGGAATACAGACATCACAGACGCCAGTGAGGATGTGGACCAATAGACGCTCTCACCACTGCAGGTGGGAACGAAACGTGGTGCAGCCGCTTTGGAAGATGGTTTGCTGGTTTCTTGCAAAAGCTGACAAACTCATACCATGTGATCCAGCAGTCGTACTCCTTGATATTTATCCAAAGGAACTGAAAACTTATGTCCCCGGAAAAACCAGCACACGGATGTTTATAAAAGCTTTATTCAAAATTGCCAACACCTGGAAGCAGCCAAGATGTCCTTCAGTAGGTGGATGGATTGTTAAATCATGGTCCATCCAGACAATGGGATATTAT
This sequence comes from Litocranius walleri, assembly GCA_006410535.1. NCBI lineage: Eukaryota > Metazoa > Chordata > Mammalia > Artiodactyla > Bovidae > Litocranius > Litocranius walleri. The sequence goes on along the minus strand of SJYG01000065.1, from coordinate 1,005,780 downwards.
TCAACATTAAGCTGCAGTACAGACAGACAAGGAGGATTGTTCAGCACTGGAAAGAAATGAGCCATGTCGCTGTGAAGCAATCTTAAATGCATGGACTAAGTGACACACACTTCTCTGAAAAGGTGCACACGGTTTGATTCCATCGATATGACATTCTGGAAAAGGCAAAATCAGGGAGATGGTGAAACGATTAGTGATTGCCAAAGACTGGTGTGGGCAGGAGCTGGGAGGATGTTTAGGGAGTTGAAAATAGGCTGCATGATTCCTTAGTGATCGATATACACCGTACGTTTGTCCAAACACCAAGAGTGAACCCGAAGGCAAGCTATGGACTTCAGGTGATTATGACATGTTAATGTAGGCTATCAGTCGTGAAATATTTACCACCCTGAGTAAATACTGAGGACAGGGGGCTATGTCTATGTGCTGTAGAGTGTCTAAGAGAAAGCTCTGCACCTTCCCCTTGATTTTGCTGTTAATCTAAAACTGCATTAAAAAAAAAATCTTCAATATCTAAAAGTGTACAGCACGGTGGATTTTAATATCTTCACAAGGCTGTGTGGTCGTCAGCACTGTCTCACTTCGGAAGTCTTTCTCATCGCTGTGCTTAGCCACTCAGTCATGTCTAACTCTCTGCGACCCTTTGGATGGTAGCCTGCCAGGTTCCTCCATCCGTGGGATTTTTCAGGCAAGAATACTGGAGAGGTTGCCATTTTCTTCTCCAGGGGATCTTCCTGATCCAGGGATCAAACCCCTGTCTCCTGCATCTCTTGCTTGGCAAGTGGGTTCTTTACCCAGTGAGCCGTCAGGGAGGCTGAGAAATGCAAGTCAAAACTACGATAAGATTTCAGCTCATGCTCCTCAGAACATAGACTGGCCTTCCGTGAGATCCTCCACAGGCCTCTGGGGCTCTCCCTCCGCACGGCGTCCTCTGCTCCAGCACTGCGTCGTCTCCCTCTAGGCGTCTCAGATGCCCTAGACCCTGGTCTGTGCTGAGCTCCGCCTTGATCGGACCTCCCCTTTGACTCAGAGCTTTTCCCTCCCGGGGATCGCAGCCTTGCATTGCCTGTGGGCCAACATCTAAAAACAGAGACTGTTTCACACATTTGACCGGTTTTCTATTCATTTGCGGTGGGTGTATATGTTCATACCCTGTGATTCCCTGATGGCTGTGTAGACCTCAGTGCATTACCCTTCTGACCTGGATTACAAGCGGCATCTTTCTGACTGATTTCTCTGCCAGCCCCCTTCGCAAATTCTATCCTCAAGGTGGCAACTGGAGTGACCCTTTGAATCCAAAAAGTCACCCTCTGACTTTGTAAAATCTCTCCGTAGGATCTCCATTCCTCAGAGTAAATGATAAGGTCCGCGTGGTGGCCGGCACACCTGACGCCATCAGGCCAAGCCCTCCCCCGCTTCAACTCACACGTGGACCAGGTGTCGTTTGCTCCAGCCCCCTGCCCTCCTATGTGTCCCTGACACACGCCCAATCCTCTCCCACCTGAACACAGGCCCTGGGTGATCTTTCCACCTGGAAGCTTCTCCACCTGGTGATTTCGTGGCTCACTTCCTCCAATATCTTTAGTCTCTGTCCAAAGGTCACTCTGCTGTCTCGGACCCGCCACTTAAAGTCTAAACCACTCCCTTGTCCCCACACAGCCAACTCCACTCGTTCCACCTTGACTGTTCCGCTTAGCACTTATCACCTCTTAAAATAATGTATAATTATATGAATCAGCCTTCAGTCAGGATACAGAAGCCATGCAGAAGACTGAGAATGAACGATTAACTATCAGGAAGCGTGAAGCGTGGCCTGGATGGGAGCAGGGTTGGGGGGGCTGGATCCATGTATGTGTGTGGCCGAGTCCCTCCACCTGAAACTATCACAGCATTGTTAATCCGCTATGCCCCGAGACAAAATGTTTTTGGTGTTAAATTAAATAAATAAAAAAGAACCATGAAGCATAGCCCAGGATTGAAGTGGAGTAGCTAAAGAGGTACCAAATCTCGGGGAGCCTCCTCCCCAGGGCTGGGGTCCGACCTTGTGGGAGAAGGGAGCGCGCAACCCAAAGGATGGAGACGTTGCTGGGTTGCCCTGGACCAGGGCTGGTTCATGGTCTGGGCGGTGGCCAGCAGGCAGGGAAATGCAGGCTCAGACCAGCAAGCAGGAGGGCCCTCTCCCCTCCCAGGGGACAGGTTGGAGCGCCTACAGGATTCACTGGAACCCACTGGTGGGGGTACCACTGAATACAGGGGGGCATCCCCCGTGTTCAGTGTGGTGAGTGGCTGTGGACATCCCTTCCCGGTGCCACCGTTAGCCATACAGCAGGAGAAAGAAGAAGGGTCAAATGGAAGCACCCTGGAGCCAGGAAGGGAGCCCCTTCTTCCTCAGCCTCCTACCAACAGAGCTTAACTCAGAGCAGGAGCAGAGGAGGAGGCCCACTGGCCCAGCTCCATCACTGCAGAGCCGGCAGTGGGGGACAGGTGCTGGGTAACAGAGGCAGTCCACTCACAGCTGGCACTGGAATCAGTCAGCGACCTTAATTATTTTACTTTTTTCTGCATTTTAACTTCCAACTGCTTTACATTTGAAGTAGGTTTTGGAAAAACAGCATGTAGCTGTAGCATGACTTTTAATCCACCCTGGCCGTCTTTGTCTTTTACTTTACGTATTTAGTCCACTTATATTTTGACAAAATATTTAATGGTAGAGCTTGTGTCCATTTCCTAGAGTTTCTGTAACAAATTGCCACAAACTCTGCAGCATAAACAGAAGTTCCATCCTCTCCCTGTTCTAGAAGCCAGAAACCTGAGGTCAGATGAGACCAGGAGGTGAAAGTGAAAGTTTGCTCAGTCATGTCTGACTCTCTGCAACCCCACAGACTACACAGTCCACGGAATTCTCCAGGCCAGAATACTGGAGTGGGTAGCCTAGCCCTTCTCCAGCGGATCTTCCTGACCCAGAAATTGAACCGGGGTCTCCTACATTGTAGGCGGATTCCTTACCAACTGAACTATCAGAGAAGCCCAGATGGGGAGGCAGAAAATGCAATAAAGGGAGTTTTAATGAGGAGGTTCTCACTGTGGGCAACTGGGACTCAGTCTTCCTGAGGTCCTCTGAGAAATGGGTGGGATCACGTCAGGTTGTCCCACTGCGGAGTGAGGAGCCCAAGGTATGCAGCCCCTGAGCTCCGCTCCATGCGGACCGGGCTTGTTCATTCACCGGCACATTGGCTATGACCCACGTGCACTGGGGAGGCCCAGAAGAAGTGGTGCTGGGAGTGGGGGCGGGAAGCTGGGGCCGGGCTGCGTGCAGGAGTCACGCACTCCACCACCTTTGCCCACAGTCACCGCTCGCCCTGCTCCAATGCGCTCAGGCTTCACAGTAATCTGCTCTGGTCAGTTCTGGAACCAAAGCTCCAGGGTGGCGCTGACCACAGTCCCTGAGACGCTGTCAAGGGGTGGTGAGCAGAGCCGGCTGCAGCCCCACGGCCAGCCTCCTCTCCCACCCCTGCGCACGCCCCTCCAGGATCCAGGAAAAACACAGCTGGACACCTGGGCAGGGTTCCACCTGCCAGGGCACAGGGCCGTGGTGGAGGACCGGAGGGGCTGGAGGGCTTGGGTCGCACCCCGCAGAGGGCGGGGGCGGGCACCCCATTCTCCCCGGGAGACCTGCCTGTGTCCAGGGTTTCCTAAGGCCTGAATGAAGCCTGTCACTGTCATAAATGTTTAGATCAAGGACTCTCAGGTAATAACCCAGATCCAAGTTCTCTGGGGAATGTGCAGGAGAACAGGGAACAGGAAAAGCTCTCTCATGATCTGAAGACACCAGCCTGCTTACTAAGGTCATGCCCTTAGTAAGGACTCCGCCCTTTCCCACTCCCAGGGAGGGTGGACTTTGTGCTTAGCGGTTCCTTCCCAGATGCGGTAATTACTGGGTCCTGCCAGCACCTTCCGTGCGGCCCCTGGGGGTTATGGAGAGGCTGATCATTATTATTGAGCCAGTACTTGGGGCGGACCATCTATAGCCGTGTCCAACCCTGGGCCAACAAGGTACAAAGACGCCATTGTGTGTCCCCAGCACCTGCCTGTGGGGCCTGGGTCAGCGTGGGTCTCAGAGTGGGTGACTCAGACCCAGGACCCACATGGTCAGGGAGGAGGGAGGCCAGAATCTTGTTAGGGGGCAGCCGGCGCTGAGGCTAACAGAGCTGGGCGCAGGGAGGCTCAGCCTGGACCCTTGGCCCCAGCCTACATGTGGCTGGTTTGCGCCTCACTCAGCCTGTTTATCCAAATGGAATAGGCTGTGAGGCCTGTCCTAGGGTGACACAGGGGTCAAAGCTGATGGGAGAGGGGAAGGTCGGGGTGGTCGGGGTTCTGGAAGGATGAAAGAAGTCAGGGAGTGGCATGAGTGTGGGTCCCACTCCAGGCAGGAGGATGCAAGGCAGAGCCAGGTTCGCTGAGCCTCCCACGTGCCCAGGGGCCGGCACTCATGGGTCCTCCCACGGCTCACAGGACCCAGAGCCACAGAAGTGTGGGTTCCCCTCGGAGGGGGCGCCTCTGAGGCCCCAGAGACCCAGTCACTAGTTCATTCTTTCAGCCACAAACACTCAGTAGCCGCCTACCATGTGGCCGGAGCCCCCGCTTTGGGGGACTGCTGGTGCAGCAGGGCAGATGGGGGGGGGTGAACCCGCGCGTGTGGGAAAGGGCGGCCCCACTGGGAGGAGAGCACGCTCTCACCTGGAAACCCAGCCCCGCCTCGGGGGCCGGGGTGAGGGGCTGGGGGGCTGGGCTCCTCTGGGGCCCCAGGGTGGGACACTCTCTGAAGAGAGAGAGCCAGACTGACCCCAGGTCATAAACCAGCGCCCCCAGCCCCACAAGGATCCGGGGTTTGCTTCCCAGGCCTGGGACCAGCCAGGGCAGGGGTGCCAGGTGTGTGAGAAGTTGGCTCTGGGGACCCTGGGACTTCACCAGTCACACCCTGCACATCCCTTCTGAAGCTGTCCCTTCGGCGGGTAGAGACTGTTTCACACATTTGACCGGTTTTCTATTCATTTGCGGTGGGTGTATATGTTCATACCCTGTGATTCCCTGATGGCTGTGTAGACCTCAGTGCATTACCCTTCTGACCTGGATTACAAGCGGCATCTTTCTGACTGATTTCTCTGCCAGCCCCCTTCGCAAATTCTATCCTCAAGGTGGCAACTGGAGTGACCCTTTGAATCCAAAAAGTCACCCTCTGACTTTGTAAAATCTCTCCGTAGGATCTCCATTCCTCAGAGTAAATGATAAGGTCCGCGTGGTGGCCGGCACACCTGACGCCATCAGGCCAAGCCCTCCCCCGCTTCAACTCACACGTGGACCAGGTGTCGTTTGCTCCAGCCCCCTGCCCTCCTATGTGTCCCTGACACACGCCCAATCCTCTCCCACCTGAACACAGGCCCTGGGTGATCTTTCCACCTGGAAGCTTCTCCACCTGGTGATTTCGTGGCTCACTTCCTCCAATATCTTTAGTCTCTGTCCAAAGGTCACTCTGCTGTCTCGGACCCGCCACTTAAAGTCTAAACCACTCCCTTGTCCCCACACAGCCAACTCCACTCGTTCCACCTTGACTGTTCCGCTTAGCACTTATCACCTCTTAAAATAATGTATAATTATATGAATCAGCCTTCAGTCAGGATACAGAAGCCATGCAGAAGACTGAGAATGAACGATTAACTATCAGGAAGCGTGAAGCGTGGCCTGGATGGGAGCAGGGTTGGGGGGGCTGGATCCATGTATGTGTGTGGCCGAGTCCCTCCACCTGAAACTATCACAGCATTGTTAATCCGCTATGCCCCGAGACAAAATGTTTTTGGTGTTAAATTAAATAAATAAAAAAGAACCATGAAGCATAGCCCAGGATTGAAGTGGAGTAGCTAAAGAGGTACCAAATCTCGGGGAGCCTCCTCCCCAGGGCTGGGGTCCGACCTTGTGGGAGAAGGGAGCGCGCAACCCAAAGGATGGAGACGTTGCTGGGTTGCCCTGGACCAGGGCTGGTTCATGGTCTGGGCGGTGGCCAGCAGGCAGGGAAATGCAGGCTCAGACCAGCAAGCAGGAGGGCCCTCTCCCCTCCCAGGGGACAGGTTGGAGCGCCTACAGGATTCACTGGAACCCACTGGTGGGGGTACCACTGAATACAGGGGGGCATCCCCCGTGTTCAGTGTGGTGAGTGGCTGTGGACATCCCTTCCCGGTGCCACCGTTAGCCATACAGCAGGAGAAAGAAGAAGGGTCAAATGGAAGCACCCTGGAGCCAGGAAGGGAGCCCCTTCTTCCTCAGCCTCCTACCAACAGAGCTTAACTCAGAGCAGGAGCAGAGGAGGAGGCCCACTGGCCCAGCTCCATCACTGCAGAGCCGGCAGTGGGGGACAGGTGCTGGGTAACAGAGGCAGTCCACTCACAGCTGGCACTGGAATCAGTCAGCGACCTTAATTATTTTACTTTTTTCTGCATTTTAACTTCCAACTGCTTTACATTTGAAGTAGGTTTTGGAAAAACAGCATGTAGCTGTAGCATGACTTTTAATCCACCCTGGCCGTCTTTGTCTTTTACTTTACGTATTTAGTCCACTTATATTTTGACAAAATATTTAATGGTAGAGCTTGTGTCCATTTCCTAGAGTTTCTGTAACAAATTGCCACAAACTCTGCAGCATAAACAGAAGTTCCATCCTCTCCCTGTTCTAGAAGCCAGAAACCTGAGGTCAGATGAGACCAGGAGGTGAAAGTGAAAGTTTGCTCAGTCATGTCTGACTCTCTGCAACCCCACAGACTACACAGTCCACGGAATTCTCCAGGCCAGAATACTGGAGTGGGTAGCCTAGCCCTTCTCCAGCGGATCTTCCTGACCCAGAAATTGAACCGGGGTCTCCTACATTGTAGGCGGATTCCTTACCAACTGAACTATCAGAGAAGCCCAGATGGGGAGGCAGAAAATGCAATAAAGGGAGTTTTAATGAGGAGGTTCTCACTGTGGGCAACTGGGACTCAGTCTTCCTGAGGTCCTCTGAGAAATGGGTGGGATCACGTCAGGTTGTCCCACTGCGGAGTGAGGAGCCCAAGGTATGCAGCCCCTGAGCTCCGCTCCATGCGGACCGGGCTTGTTCATTCACCGGCACATTGGCTATGACCCACGTGCACTGGGGAGGCCCAGAAGAAGTGGTGCTGGGAGTGGGGGCGGGAAGCTGGGGCCGGGCTGCGTGCAGGAGTCACGCACTCCACCACCTTTGCCCACAGTCACCGCTCGCCCTGCTCCAATGCGCTCAGGCTTCACAGTAATCTGCTCTGGTCAGTTCTGGAACCAAAGCTCCAGGGTGGCGCTGACCACAGTCCCTGAGACGCTGTCAAGGGGTGGTGAGCAGAGCCGGCTGCAGCCCCACGGCCAGCCTCCTCTCCCACCCCTGCGCACGCCCCTCCAGGATCCAGGAAAAACACAGCTGGACACCTGGGCAGGGTTCCACCTGCCAGGGCACAGGGCCGTGGTGGAGGACCGGAGGGGCTGGAGGGCTTGGGTCGCACCCCGCAGAGGGCGGGGGCGGGCACCCCATTCTCCCCGGGAGACCTGCCTGTGTCCAGGGTTTCCTAAGGCCTGAATGAAGCCTGTCACTGTCATAAATGTTTAGATCAAGGACTCTCAGGTAATAACCCAGATCCAAGTTCTCTGGGGAATGTGCAGGAGAACAGGGAACAGGAAAAGCTCTCTCATGATCTGAAGACACCAGCCTGCTTACTAAGGTCATGCCCTTAGTAAGGACTCCGCCCTTTCCCACTCCCAGGGAGGGTGGACTTTGTGCTTAGCGGTTCCTTCCCAGATGCGGTAATTACTGGGTCCTGCCAGCACCTTCCGTGCGGCCCCTGGGGGTTATGGAGAGGCTGATCATTATTATTGAGCCAGTACTTGGGGCGGACCATCTATAGCCGTGTCCAACCCTGGGCCAACAAGGTACAAAGACGCCATTGTGTGTCCCCAGCACCTGCCTGTGGGGCCTGGGTCAGCGTGGGTCTCAGAGTGGGTGACTCAGACCCAGGACCCACATGGTCAGGGAGGAGGGAGGCCAGAATCTTGTTAGGGGGCAGCCGGCGCTGAGGCTAACAGAGCTGGGCGCAGGGAGGCTCAGCCTGGACCCTTGGCCCCAGCCTACATGTGGCTGGTTTGCGCCTCACTCAGCCTGTTTATCCAAATGGAATAGGCTGTGAGGCCTGTCCTAGGGTGACACAGGGGTCAAAGCTGATGGGAGAGGGGAAGGTCGGGGTGGTCGGGGTTCTGGAAGGATGAAAGAAGTCAGGGAGTGGCATGAGTGTGGGTCCCACTCCAGGCAGGAGGATGCAAGGCAGAGCCAGGTTCGCTGAGCCTCCCACGTGCCCAGGGGCCGGCACTCATGGGTCCTCCCACGGCTCACAGGACCCAGAGCCACAGAAGTGTGGGTTCCCCTCGGAGGGGGCGCCTCTGAGGCCCCAGAGACCCAGTCACTAGTTCATTCTTTCAGCCACAAACACTCAGTAGCCGCCTACCATGTGGCCGGAGCCCCCGCTTTGGGGGACTGCTGGTGCAGCAGGGCAGATGGGGGGGGGTGAACCCGCGCGTGTGGGAAAGGGCGGCCCCACTGGGAGGAGAGCACGCTCTCACCTGGAAACCCAGCCCCGCCTCGGGGGCCGGGGTGAGGGGCTGGGGGGCTGGGCTCCTCTGGGGCCCCAGGGTGGGACACTCTCTGAAGAGAGAGAGCCAGACTGACCCCAGGTCATAAACCAGCGCCCCCAGCCCCACAAGGATCCGGGGTTTGCTTCCCAGGCCTGGGACCAGCCAGGGCAGGGGTGCCAGGTGTGTGAGAAGTTGGCTCTGGGGACCCTGGGACTTCACCAGTCACACCCTGCACATCCCTTCTGAAGCTGTCCCTTCGGCGGGCTCCCAGAGAATGCACCTAAGATCCCAGCCCAGGGCTCCGGGAGGGGCGTGGTGGAGGAGGGGAGGCAGCCTTGACCTTCACTCTGGGCTCGGGGCAGAGACATGCATGGCCCCCTCGCCCCTCACCCCCCGGCTGACTGTCCTCTGGGCAGCTGTCTGTGAGCCAGCACCCTCAGGAGACGGACCAGGAACAGCACTGCGTGTACTTTACTCTGGGGCACCCGCTCCTCAGACTCCAGCGCTGAGCACACACACGCACCCCCTGACGAGGACTGGCCCAGGGTGCTGGGTGGGCGGGGCGGGGTCCGTGCCAGGCGCTCCGGGTATAAACAGCCGCCTCGTGTGGAGCCAGCACAACCTCCCCCAGACCCCCAGACCCGCCGGCAGCTGGGAGCCCAAAGCCCCGGAGATGAAGGCCCTGCTCCTGCCCATCGCCCTCAGCCTGCTCGCTGCCCTGAGGGCCCAGGACCCCCCATCCAGCCCTCTGGATCCCCAGAACGTGAGCCTGGTGGAGGGGAAGGCAGTGACCCGTGGGGGCCGCGTGACCAGGCCCGTCTCAGGAGGAGGGCTCTGGCCCCGGGCTCCCTACAGGAAGGGGTCGGGGAGCAGGGGGCTCTCTGTTTGTCTCTCAGTCAAGCCCCTGCTCAGCCCAGGGCTGCCTGGGGAGCAGCTCCAGCTCAGGGCCCGGGGAAATGACTCCTGGGGCCCCCGATGGCACGGCTGCACCCTCTGCAGAGAAGACGCGTTGGGTGTGGAGCCTGCTCCCCAAAGAAGACGGGCATCCTGCCTCTGTCTAGCACCGGGAGCCCCGCACGCTGGGTTGTTCTGACCAACACTCGGGGTGCAGACGTGCTGGAGCCCAGCCTGCACTGGGGGAGGCAGGTGGTGGGTGAGGATGCGAACCTGGCCTGCCCCACGCAGGAGGCTCACAGCCCCGCCTTGCTCAGATCGAAGGAACTTGGTATGTGAAGGCCATGGTGACCGACGGGGACCTGCCTAAGGAGACGAGGTCCAGGAAGGTTTCTCCGGTGACCGTGACACCTCTGGGCGGCGGGGACCTGGAGCTCAGGTTCACCTTCCGGTGCGTGTCGCCACACCCTCTGCCCCGGTCCTGCGGTCCCCTCCCCTCCCCGTAAATGCCCATCAGGACACCTCTTCCCACCCAGATCGCGGTGCATCCCCTGTACCTCGAGGGGAAAGAGTCCTGGGCAGCGGGGGTCAACGGTGCCATCTAGGGGACGCTGGGCAAGAGGCCCACGTGCCAGGCGAGCTTGGGTGGGCCCAGGTGTGATTGCAGAACGTGGCTCCTTTTCTCCTCGTGTGTCCCAGGAAGGAGGCCCACTGCCATGAGAAGATAGCAAGGATGCAGCCAACCGGGGAGCCTGGCAAATACAGCTCCAGTGAGTCCCTGCCCGTCCCCGCCCCGTGAGCAGAGCCCCGGCCTCGCCCTCCCGCACACGGCCTCACTGCCCGGGGTCCCCACCCTGACCCCACTCAGAGTCTGACTCCTCCCTTCCCAGGGGTCTCGTCCTGACACCAGACACCAGATGGGACAAGTGTGTCCACAGCAGGATGAAGGGACCCCCACCCCCACCTTCCTTCGGGTGGTCCTGGCCGCCCACTCCATGGGGAAGCAAGGTTCGGGATGGGGAAGCAGGCAGGGCAGCTGCTCGAGCCTGCAGGGTCCAGCCCGGCATCCAAACCCTCCAGCCTCTCTGACTCCACACCTCCTGTTGAGACTCTCCTAGGAGGAGGCTCCTCCCCAGGGTTGGGCCTTGGCAACAGCATGTCCTGGGCACAGGCCCATGGGGTCCCTAGGGTGTCGAGAAGTCCGAATGTTCCAGAAAGTTCCTTATTGTGGTCTCCAGTATGTTCTCTATGTCCAGGTCAGGGACTGAGACAGTCAAGACACGTTTTCTCTGTCCATCCTCAGATGGCGGCAAGAAGCACATGTACATCCTGGAACTGCCCGTCGAGGGCCACTACGTCCTTTACTGTGAAGGCCAGCGCCAGGGGAAATCGGTCCATGTGGGGAAGCTCGTAGGTGAGGGTCCGCCCTCCTGCCCTCAGATCCCTGTGTCCTGACACACCCCAAGGCCTCTGCCTCCAGGAGCCAGAGGAACCGCACCAGCCATTCCTGGTTCCAGAATACAGACCACATGGTCCATGTGTGCCCAGCACAGTTTACGGCCTGGGCAGCCAGTCCAGGCTCCTTCTGGGACTTGACCACCCGCAGGGGTCACTCACATGCAGAGTCCCGGGTCCTGGGGTCCCGGGCCAGGGCTTGGTCAGCGTGGGGAAGGGATGAGGTGCTGACGAGGAGTTCTCGGGGCAGGGACCCTCACTGGGGGAAAGGCCAGGGTTCTCTGGTCAGAGGGCAGTGCAGTTCCTCTGGGAGAGAAGCCCTTCCAGGTCAGGGGTCTGACCCTGCAGGTGGCTCTGGGATCTGGCCTGGGTCCCCCCTGGAGCCCCCAGGGACTCAAGTGTTCCTCGGGGCTTCCCCACCTCCTTCCCTGGGACCTGTTGGCTGGGAGGGGCCCATCTCCTCCGCACCTGCTCGGCATCTACCCCAGGCTGAGCCCTCTGGCCCTGCACCCTCCCTGGGAGCTGGGACGGACCCTGCTTCTGGGTGTCCCCCGAGGCCTGACTCACCAGGCGCCTGGCCTGCAGGTAGGAATCCCGATGTGAACCCAGAGGCTCTGGAGGCTTTTAAGAAATTCGTACAGTGCAAGGGCTTATCCCCGGAGGACATCTTCACACCTGAGCAAACAGGTGAGGGGCCGGCCCTGCGGCACCCCCGGGTCCCCTCTGCGTCCTCTTCATGCCCTGGGTCCCTCCCTCCATCCCCTCCCGCCGCTCCCCGGCCCCTCCATGGGGAGGGGTTGCAGGGGGGCCCCGGGGGGCCCTGCTCTGGGTCTCCGTGACCAGAGTGCAGGCTGTGGGCGGTGAGGGGTCTCAGGGAGCCCCGGGGGCCCCCGCTCTGGGTCTCCGTGACAAGAGTGCGGGCTGTGGGTGGTGAGGGGTCACAGGGAGCCCCGGGGGCCCTGCTCTGGGTCTCCGTGAGCCGCATCCAGGCTGCGGGTGGTGAGGGGTCTGGGCCCCTGTGTGGGGAGACATTAGCGCTATGAGGGGTCACAGGGAGCCACGTCCGGGCTGCAGGCGGTGAGGAGTCTCAGGGAGCCCCAGGGGGGGCCCTGCTCTGGGTCTCCGTGACCCACGTCTGGGCTGCGGGCGGTGAGGGGTCTGGGCCCCTGTGTGGGGCGTCTCTTCACTCCTGGGTTTGTCTTGGTCTCTACAGAAAGCTGCAAGCCTGACAGAGACTAGGGTGAGTGGCCCTTGAGGCAATCGAGGGTCGGTTCAGTGGGGTGTCAGGGTCCACCGGGCTCCCCAGGGCAGGCAGGAGGGGCCCCGGTGGCCAGGGGGCGGCGTCTCTGCTCTGAGGGCCCCTCCGGCCGGCCCCGCCCTGCAGATCTCATCCTGGGCTGCGCTCCGCACGCAGGCGCCTTCTGTGCTCACGGCTCACTGTTGGGTAACTCAGGACATCTGTGCCCGCCCAGCTGTGCCCCCGGTGGAAGGTGCATTCCGCCCCCCAAGCTGCAGCCCTGGGGGCAGGGAGAGCCTTGTCTGCCCTCTCCCTCCATGACCGTTCCCTCCTCTCCAGGGCAGGGGGCACCAGGCTCCACGGCAGCCCCTGGCAGCGCCATCAGGACCCACCCTCCTGCGGGACACGGGAGGAGTCCCTGGGGCCCGGGCCTCCCCACCCCCTGCTCCCCCGCCCAGCTTTCTTGCCCAGCCCTCCCTCCCCTCTCCTGGCTTCAAATAAAAGGCTTCAGCGTCCCCAAGGGCTCTGCTTGTCTGTGGGGCCCCTCGGGGGGTGAGAGGGGAGGACAAGGAGGTGGAAGCCTTGCAGGAAGGACCAGAAGACCCTCTCATGTCCTGGGTTCCCGCGGTGTGTGTCTCTGTCCGATGGGCCTGGGGGTCCAGGGAGAAGCAGGNCTCAGGGAGCCCCAGGGGGGGCCCTGCTCTGGGTCTCCGTGACCCACGTCTGGGCTGCGGGCGGTGAGGGGTCTGGGCCCCTGTGTGGGGCGTCTCTTCACTCCTGGGTTTGTCTTGGTCTCTACAGAAAGCTGCAAGCCTGACAGAGACTAGGGTGAGTGGCCCTTGAGGCAATCGAGGGTCGGTTCAGTGGGGTGTCAGGGTCCACCGGGCTCCCCAGGGCAGGCAGGAGGGGCCCCGGTGGCCAGGGGGCGGCGTCTCTGCTCTGAGGGCCCCTCCGGCCGGCCCCGCCCTGCAGATCTCATCCTGGGCTGCGCTCCGCACGCAGGCGCCTTCTGTGCTCACGGCTCACTGTTGGGTAACTCAGGACATCTGTGCCCGCCCAGCTGTGCCCCCGGTGGAAGGTGCATTCCGCCCCCCAAGCTGCAGCCCTGGGGGCAGGGAGAGCCTTGTCTGCCCTCTCCCTCCATGACCGTTCCCTCCTCTCCAGGGCAGGGGGCACCAGGCTCCACGGCAGCCCCTGGCAGCGCCATCAGGACCCACCCTCCTGCGGGACACGGGAGGAGTCCCTGGGGCCCGGGCCTCCCCACCCCCTGCTCCTCCTCCCAGCTTTCTTGCCCAGCCCTCCCTCCCCTCTCCTGGCTTCAAATAAAAGGCTTCAGCGTCCCCAAGGGCTCTGCTTGTCTGTGGGGCCCCTCGGGGGGTGAGAGGGGAGGACAAGGAGGTGGAAGCCTTGCAGGAAGGACCAGAAGACCCTCTCATGTCCTGGGTTCCCGCGGTGTGTGTCTCTGTCCGATGGGCCTGGGGGTCCAGGGAGAAGCAGGTGCTGGCAGCTCTGCCGGAGGTCCCGGGTGGGGGGGGTCTCTGCAGATCTGATGCCCACAAGCTCAGGTTTGGGTGGTCATGAGGATGGGAGAGGGACGTGATGTCCAGGAGCACAGGCTTTGGGTGGTCTCATAGTTGGGGGAGGAGTCTGATGCCCAGGAGCACAGGCCTTTGGGTGGTCCCATAGTTGGGGAAGTTGTGAGAGTGTCAAGGTCAGCCCCAGGCCAGGTGGGGACATGTGTGCAGGTGGGGATCGCCCGGCTCCCCGGGCCCCCACAAGCTGGAGGTCGAGTTGGGAGTGAGGGGGGCCAGGCTGGCCCAGATGCACAGGACAAGGACGGCCCGACACTGGGCCCCAGATCTGGATGACTCTGCTGGTCCCCCAACCCAGGCCTGGCTGCACACAGGCGCTGCCCCTGGGGAGGGGACCGTGCCAGCAGGGACCTTTGGCCTCTACTTACGCTGACCTCGCCATTTCCCCAGATCCCCCTGGGGCCTGGCAATATGCCCCCTGACAGCCAGCTGATGGCGACCATGGTCTCCTTTCTCATGGTGGGAGGAGGATCCCAGCCCAGCCTCCCTGGAGACTGGGGACAATGGGTCCCTCCACACAGGGTCGGTGAGATTCCCCAAGTCTCAGGCCCCCCAGTCCCCAGGGGGGGCGGCCAGCTCTCCCAGGCCCTCCTGGACACAGCAGGCCCCAGGTGGAGATACCAGGTTCCAGGCACTCGGAGCGTTCCTTATTGACAAGGAGACACCGGGCAGGGGTCCCCCTGCGGTGTGAGCCTCTCATCAATGTGGGGGCTCCTGGGGCCCAGACCATCGCAGGCCTTGGTAGCATATGTCCACTTTCTGTCGTGGCAACTCTCCTGGCCCCACTGTCCCTGCAACGGTGCAAGACCGTCATGCCAGGAGCCCACCCGGGGGTCATGGTGAAGGCTGCCTGGTCCTTGGGCTCCTGTCTTGGGATCCAGGCCTGGCACCATCTGTCCAATTGGTACTGACCTGTCCCTAAGCGATGGGTCCCCTCTGATCTGGCTCTCCTGTGGGAGGCAGAGAAGTGGCCAGGAGCTGGCAGGGCCAGGGCTCAGAGTCCTGATATTCAAGGCTAAGACTTGTGGTGGGGGTGCGAAGACCTGCCTGGTGACAGTCCTGCTCAGACTTGCCCAGGAGGCCTCCCTCCACCTCACCTGGAGAAACCTGGGCCGAGCTGGGGGGCCCTGTGTCCAGCTCCGGCTTCTATAGAGACTGTTTTAGGGGTCCGTCTTCCTGGGGAGAGGCCGCAGGGCCCACACGGAGACGTTCTCCTCTGTCTGGGAACCAAGCCCAGCTCTGCCCCAGTGTTATCCATTCCTCAACCACCCTGGACCTGCCCAGAGGGGTCCAGCTTTGCGCTGGGCCGGGGGCTGCGGGGAAGATGGTCAGGGCAAAATGAGCTGGGGGTAGCAGGATCTGAACAGAATCCTGTAAGTGCATGTCCCGCAGGAGGGACCAGGAGGACCTCAGGTGGCTGTGTCCCGGGGCTTGTGTCCTGCCATCAACCACTGGGCTTGTCCCCATCTGGACCTGGCTCTGGCGTGGAGGCTGAGGAGTGGCACCCAAACAAAACTGGCCCCATGGGCTGGACTGACCCTCAAGGTCCTCTCGCCACTGCCCTTCCCCGCCGAGGCCCCCCAGGGGTGGGGAGACCCAGCCTTTCCTTCCCACCTGCACACCGCGTGAGGCAGCCAGCCTGCGTCCACTCCAGGTCACTCGCACGGCAGCACCTCATCCATGTGAGGAGCAGCCCGACCCGCACTTCTGGTTCGAAGGTGTTGGGGAGAATCCCTTGGATCTCGCTGCTCTCCTCCCTGGAAACCGGGGTCAGCGTCCATGGCAAGGCCTCGCCATGCACTCAACAGGCAGAGAAGACCCACACCCGAGGGGCTGGCCCTGCAGGGTCTGCCCACCTCCACCCCCTCTTCTTCTTGGGTCGGCCTCCAGGGGTCCCAGCCCACAGGTAGTGGGCTGCCCAGGCCACAGTAGCCAGCAAAGAGCACCCTTGCTCCCCGTCAAGCTCAGACCCTCCAGGTGGCCCTCCCCTGCTTCCGGGAGGCACAGCCTCCCCGCCTCACCCCCTCCACCACCTCATTCCAGAACATTTTCATCAGCCTGGAAATGCTCCTCACCCTGTGAGCAGTCACTCCCCCATTCCTCCTCCCCCACCCCCGAATCCTGGAGACCACCACTGGAGACACCTGGATATCCCCCATGGAGACGCTATCTCCACGCGTTTACCTCCTCTGTATGTTTCTTATCAGTGAAGTCGTATCAAACGTGGCCTTTCGTGTGGCTCTTTCACCCAGCGTGACGTTTCAGGCTCATCCGTGTGGCAGAACCACATTCCTTTTATGGACGAAGGTACACCGCTGTGGCTGGACCACATACGGCTATCCATTCTTCAGGGTGGGTTGTTCACTTTGTTTGGCTGCGGGGAATAAAGCCGGAGAACAGGCTGGGCCATGGACTCGAGTCCTGGTCTTCACTTCTTTTGGGTCAGGTAAGCCATGCAGATGACACCACCCTTACGGCAGAAAGTGAAGAGGAACTAAGAAGCCTCTTGATGAAAGTTTCTGAAAGAGGAGAGTGAAAAAGGTGGCTTAAAGCTCAACATTCAGAAAACTAAGATCATGGCATCTGGTCCCATCAATTCATGGGAAATAGATGGGGAAACAGTGGAAACAGTGTCAGACTTTATCTTTTTGGGCTCCAAAATCACTGCAGATAGTGACAGCAGCCATGAAATTAAAAGACGCTTACTCCTTGGAAGGAAAGTTATAACCAACTTAGATAGCATATTGAAAAGCAGAGACATTACTTTGCCAACAAAGGTCTGTCTAGTCAGTTCAATTCAGTTCAGTCACTCAGTCGTGTCCAACTCTTTGCAACCCCATGAACTGCAGCATGCCAGGCCTCCCTGTCCATCACCATCTCCGGAGTTCACTCAAACGCATGTCCATCGAGTCAGTGATGCCATCCAGCCATCTCATCCTCTGTTGTCCCTTTCTCCTTCTGTCCCCAATCCCTCCCAGCATCAGTCTTTTCCAATGAGTCAACTCTTCGCATGAGGTGGCCAAAGTATTGGAGTTTCAGCTTTAGCATCATTCCTTCCAAAGAACACACAGGTCTGATCTCCTTTAGAATGGACTGGTTGGATCTTCTTGCAGTCCAAGGGACTCTCAAGAGTCTTCTTCAACACCACAGTTCAAAAGCATCAATTCTTTGGTGCTCAGCCTTCTTCACAGTCCAACTCTCGCGTCCATACATGACCGCTGGTAAAACCATAGCCTTGACTAAACGGACCTTTGTTGGCAAAGTAATGTCTCTGCTTTTCAATATGCTATCTAGGTTGGT
>SJYG01000065.1:964579-981162 GCA_006410535.1 Litocranius walleri | reverse complement strand
CCCCCTCCCCATATCAGGGGTGATGGCACTGGGCCTGGGAACACCAGGATCGTCTCCATTTCGCGCTGAGCTGCCTGGCCCGTCCCGCCCCCTCCCCATATCAGGGGTGATGGCACTGGGCCCCGGATCACCAGGGTCATCTCCATCTCACGCTGAGCTGTCCGGCCCCTCCTGCCCCCTCCCCATATCAGGGGTGATGGCACTGGGCCCCAGATCACCAGGGTCATCTCCGTCTCACGCTGAGCTGCCTGGCCCGTCCTGCCCCCTCCCCATATCAGGGGTGATGGCACTGGGCCTGGGAACACCAGGATCGTCTCCATTTCGCGCTGAGCTGCCTGGCCCGTCCCGCCCCCTCCCCATATCAGGGGTGATGGCACTGGGCCCCGGATCACCAGGGTCATCTCCATCTCACGCTGAGCTGTCCGGCCCCTCCTGCCCCCTCCCCATATCAGGGGTGATGGCACTGGGCCCCAGATCACCAGGGTCATCTCCGTCTCACGCTGAGCTGCCTGGCCCGTCCCACCCCCTCCCCATATCAGGGGTGATGGCACTGGCCCCCAGATCACCAGGATCGTCTCCGTCTCACGCTGAGCTGCCCGGCCCCCTGGTCTAGCCACACCTTCAGGTCTTCACCACGAGCCTCACCTGGGCGTCACCTGGCTGGGAAGGGCACGCAGGTGGTACTGCCAGGATCAGTGAGAGGGATGGTTCTGGGGCCTCTCAGGGGGCAGTGCCCATGTCAGGCTGACTGCATGAAGCAGACGTTCCTTCCTGCCACCTGACAGAGAGGATGGGGCCACTGTGTCTGAGAAGCCACAAAGGGGGGAATACACAGAAGGGCTGAGCTCCCTGGGAGCAGCGGGGGGACCTCCCAGGAGGGGAGCCCTGGCCTCTCATGACCTCAGGGTGATGCGCCCCCAGCAGGGCGGCTGCATGGTCGGGGGAGGGGTCATAGAAGGTTCTGGGGTCTGAGGGGCATGGGACCACCCACCACTGGAGTTAAGAGCTATGCAGTGTGGGAATGGTCTGGAGCCTTCCCCTGTCTGTGCACAGGCAGACACACTCACACACACACACACGAACATGGACAGATGTACATACACATGAGCACAGGCACACCCAGACATATACAGATATACCCTCTCACACAGACACATATCCATGCACACCTGTGCGTGTAAGCTTACACACACACAGGTGAGCATGCGGACACCCGTGAACACACAGGTACATACATGCATAGTATAGACACACCTAAGTGTACATGTGCACAAACACAAACATACACACAGGTGCAAGGGAGTGAGACAATGCCATTTAAACTTGGGTGGAAAGTTCTGGGCGCAGAAAGGCAGAGGAATGGAGGCTGGGGAAGCGAGACCTCTGTGTTTCAGTCAGTGGAGTCACCCAGCAGCTCGGAGCTGGAACCAGGGAGAAGCAGCAGTGATGGGGGAGGAGGTGGATTTGGGAGGAGGGAAGAGGGTTCAGGCTGTGAGGGGAGCAGAGAAGGTTCCAGAGGGTCAGCGAGGCCTCTCAGATCCTCTGGGGGTACTGACCAGAGCACAGGAATGTCGATCCAGGCTGAGATGGGCAAGGGAGCTGCTTGGAGGGCAGGGGCAAGGTAGGCCCAGTGGGCAGCCTGGAGGAGGTGCTCAGAGCCAGCCTGAGGATGCTCAGGAAGTCTGGGGATATTGGGGCATCAGCTCCAAGGCGGGAGCTGGAGCCTGGACGGAGACCACCTCTCCAGGGGCCTCGAGGGACCAGGGTGGCTCCAGGCTTCCCGGGGCTGGTGCAGTGAAGGCCACAGGGCGGGAACGGGGAGCACAAGGAAGCCGCTGTCTTATCTCCTGGCTCTGAACCCAGAGGCACTGCTTCCCGTTCTGATAACATTCTGCTCCCAGACAAGGCTTCTCTGGACTTGTCCGACCTGAGAGCCAGGGGAGCTAATGACTCAATTGAGAACCTCCATTCACAGGATCCAAAGAAAATGATGTCTCCCCTCCCACCCCACCAGACTGAGGGGCCTTTGTGAAGGGGAGGGGGTGGGGCTGCCGGTCCAGGGATAAATGGGTGACCCAGAGGCTAGGCACTCCCGGAGCAGACGTGGGGACCCAGGCCGGGCAGCTGCTCCTCCTGACAGCTGGGCTGGGTCTGCTCTCCGTGCTGACCCCCACCAGCGCTCAGGAGGTGAGGGGCTCTAAGAGGGTGGGGTTGTGGGATGAGCATGGCCCAGGTCAGGCGCCTGTGCTGGGCTAGGGTCCCAGTCCTGCTGCTCCTGCCCCGGGCGGACTTGGCCGGGGTCCCCTATCTGTGTCTTCGGGGATGTCTCCAGGCAAAGGAGAGGGCTTCCTTCAGGGCCCAGGGCAGCAGGACTTCTCGAGGCCTCAGACAGACAGATCCTTATGAGGGGTCTTGCCCAGCCCCGGGTCCTGTTTCTTTCCATCTCAAGCTGTGGTTCCCAGAAACTTCTCTGTTCATCCGAGAGGCATCTAGTCTGACTGTCCACTTTGCAGGGAAAGGCTAGTG
Source organism: Litocranius walleri (assembly GCA_006410535.1). Classification (NCBI taxonomy): domain Eukaryota; kingdom Metazoa; phylum Chordata; class Mammalia; order Artiodactyla; family Bovidae; genus Litocranius; species Litocranius walleri. The sequence goes on along the minus strand of SJYG01000065.1, from coordinate 978,636 downwards.
CGTGAAGGTCTATGTGAAAACCGTGCATTTGTGCCAATAGCTTGTGACTCTTAAAAGCTCAGTTAAGATTTATGGTGAGACTCAGGGCCCTGGAAACGCCCTCCATCGCCAGGGCCCTGTCACCGGGGTTGGGGTGTCCGGTGCAGCCTCCTCCACATCTTTGCTGCCTTCACCCCATCCCAGGTGCCTCTGGGCATCCAGGCAGCTGGTCCAGGTGCCCCACACCCACTAGTGACCAGTCAAGCACTCACATCCCCTCCTGACCAGGGGCACCCGTCCCCCTACTGCCCACCATGCCCCCGTGTGTCTCCCTTCTCCAGGAGCTGGCCAAGCCTGTACTGAGACAGCCAAGGCAGGCCAGGTCATGCCCTGGTTAACCCCACCCTTGCTCATGGACCAGCCCCCCCCCCCCCCCACCCCGCCTCTCCGATGGGAAAGGCTAGTGCGTGAAGGTCTATGTGAAAACCGTGCATTTGTGCCAATAGCTTGTGACTCTTAAAAGCTCAGTTAAGATTTATGGTGAGACTCAGGGCCCTGGAAACGCCCTCCATCGCCAGGGCCCTGTCACCGGGGTTGGGGTGTCCGGTGCAGCCTCCTCCACATCTTTGCTGCCTTCACCCCATCCCAGGTGCCTCTGGGCATCCAGGCAGCTGGTCCAGGTGCCCCACACCCACTAGTGACCAGTCAAGCACTCACATCCCCTCCTGACCAGGGGCACCCGTCCCCCTACTGCCCACCATGCCCCCGTGTGTCTCCCTTCTCCAGGAGCTGGCCAAGCCTGTACTGAGACAGCCAAGGCAGGCCAGGTCATGCCCTGGTTAACCCCACCCTTGCTCATGGACCAGCCCCCCCCACCCCCAATCCGGCTTTTAGGAAACTTGTACATCAAGCGATGGGCAGGAAACAGGGCAATCCCCAAGGAGAAGCGGGGATACCCCTTGCCCCCCTCCAGTTTGGGATGAACAGTCTGGGCAAGCTGCAGGTCAGGACGTCAGCTGGACACCCCTCTCCCACACCTTCCCTCACCCGCTGATGGGTCCCCGGCCCCGAGCCTCCGAGTGGGAAACAGGACAGCCTCCCGCTGGAGCCTTGGCCCAGTCCCTCTCTGCTGGACAGCAGCCTCCTGAAGCCCTGATCCTATGGCCTCGCCACCCCACCCAGACCCATGAAACCATGGGGACCTCGCCCAGCCCGACATGAGCACCATGGGAGCCCGTCCACTGGCCTCACGCACCCCCTCCCATGGAAGCCGCAGCCTGGCCCAGGTCTGGTTCCCACGCGGCCACAGAGGCCTGTGCTCAGGGCTCTGGGGTCAGTGAGGAGACTGAGAAGGAGCCAGGTGGATCCAAGGCTGGGGCTGCAGGCGATGTGAAGGACTGGGAGGTCTGAGACAGACCCCCACAGGGGCCACCCCAGCACCGGGAGAGAGTGGTCTGAGTCTCATTCGTTTGGGGCAAAAACTGCCCCAAATTGTCCTGGAAGTCAGTGCGGGGGTCCTTCTGACCCTGCCCTACCTGGCTTCCCTCCTGGCTGGGACCCCCTGAGAACACAGGGAAGGGGCGAGCCGGCCATGGGAAGCCGGCCATCACGGGGAAGGACGGGCCAGGTGGCCGAGGGCCTTTGGGAACCTGCCGAGGTCTGCGGCCGGGCTGTGCAATGTGCGGCCAGCACACCAGACCTCGACCTGAAACCCCACCTGCTTCCCCTGTCTGAACGAGGCGACCTTGTGGTGGGGACCTCGCTCCAGGGCTTCAGGGAGGGGCTCTGGGAGTCCGGCAGGCAGGGTCCAAGAGCCTGGGTGGGAACAGGGGCTGGCCGGGTGGGAGGCGAGGTGGCCCGGCTGCGCTGTGTCTGGGCACCCGTCTGTAACTCCTGTCTTCCAGGGAGCCCATCGGATGCCTGCAGTACAAGCTGCCCTGAGCGGAGGGTCGAAGCCCGGCTGCTTTGGCACCTGTGAGTGGCCAGTGCCCGTCCCCCCTGAAGCAGACGGGGATGGGGGGTGGGGCTGAGACCCTGAGGGTCCTCGTGCCCCCGCAGGGTGGAGGCACAGCATCTCTATAGACTTCCTGCCGGGGAAGGGGTACGTGGTCATGCACTCCCAGGGCAGGATGGACAGGACCTACTTCCACATGGCCGTGCTCATCAGAGCGCCAGTGCTTTCTGAGGTCCAGGGGTCTGGCTCCGGGGTTCCTGGTCCCCGACTGCGCAGAGCTTGCCTGTGGGAGAGGGATTTGCAAGCTCTCTTGACGGCTCTCGTCCACCATCTCGTGTAACCATTCCCGTTGTCCGGCGCCCATGTCTGACTCAAGTGCCCATCTCTTCTGTGGCCCTCTACCTCGTCCTTCCTCAGTCGGCCTCTGGTCTGGTCATGTCCTGGATCGGGGGGTTCCAAACGAGGTCCCCGGGGGCCTTGGGCGATGCTGGGAGACATCTGTGGTTGCCATGACCAGGGAGGGAGGCGGTCCAGGCACCTGGTGGGTGGATGCTTCTCTCACTGGGCACGGGACAAATGGGGTCAGGAAGCCCCGACCTTGACCTTGGCACGGCAGTGACCCCGGCCAAGCCGCGTCCCCATTTTGCAGCTGCGACGCTCTGACAACCAGCTTGCTTGTTTCTCCCAAGGATCTCTGAGCGTCCAGACCATCCCTCTGTGCACCCCCGATGTGCCCAGCAGGGACAGTCTTTGCCATGCTCTCAGCCTCTGTGCCTACCGAGTCCCAGCGCAGCCAGGCCAGGCTGGGCAGCAAGACCCAGGGAGAGGATGCTGTCTGGGTGCCTCCCGTGACTCAGACCACGGGGCCTCAGTGGCCCCCAGCCCCTGATGTCTCCTCAGCGTCCCCACTTCAGACCACATGCCCCACCATCTGGCCTCCTCGGGACATCTGGGTGGGGAAGGCCCCATCTGTGGGCACCCCCGGGGAGAGCGGGCTGGAGTCCTGAGGATATGTGGCCAGCCCGCTCGGCTGCTCAGACCCACGTCCACCCGTCCCCTGCACTCCACTCCCTGGAGGAGAGCCCATAGGCCCTGAGAACCTTCGAGGAGTTTGTGGAGAACAAAGGGCTAAACAAGACAGAAATGGTCAGCCCCTCACACGTGGGTAAGGGTTGGATCCTCCCTTCTTTTCCCTCCTGGCTGGGACCAGAGGCTCGGCCCCAGGGGTGCCCGAGGGTGTGCGTGCCCCATCAGGCCTGCAGGCAAATGTCCACGGGGCCGCATCTGCTTATGCGGCTGCCTGTGTTGGAGGAGCACTTAGCACCGGAGCCCACAGGATGTCACTGAGCACTGCCCGCTCTGGCCCGGGGAGCCACCCCGTCCTCCCGCAGCCAATGCCACCCCCAGCAGGGCCGGACGCCCCCATTTCTAACCTACGGGCAGGGGGACAGGGGACAGTGACACCATGGTCTTTCCCCTGGAAACCCCAGGGCCCCTCACCACCGCCCCCGACTCCAGTTCCCACAGGAAAAATGTTGTGTGATTCCACCCACGTGGGCCCCGTGGAGACTGGACTAGACGGTGGGGCCAGCACTGGCACGGGGCTGAGTGCTTCATGGGGATTTAGGGTCGGTTTGGGAAGATGAGAAAGCGCTGGAGATGACAGTGGTAGAGGCTGCCCAGCAAAGGGAATGTGTTGATTCCCCTGCACTGAGCACTGAGGCATGGTTAAGATGGCAGCATTTATGTTACTTATGTTTTCCCATAAATTTTTAAAATATTCCATCGATAATTGCTCCTGAGGAAACTGGCATTTTCACATCGGGTTTCCTTATGCAAAGTCTTAGGCTCTGTCTTCCTTTTGAGTTGCTGCGTGCATGCTCAGTCGTGTCTGACTCTTTACGACCCCATGGCCTGTAGCCTACCAGACTCCTCTGTCCACAGAATCTTCCAGGACTGGAGTGGGATGCCATTTCCTACTCCAGGGGATCTTCCCAACCCAGGGACCAAACCCACATCTCTCGTCTCCTGCACTGGCAAGCATGTTCTTTACCAGTAACGCCACCTGGGAAGCCAAGTTGCTAGGAGATCACCAAAAGGCTTTGAAAGCTCTCCTGGAGAAGGCCCTGCACTTGTCTGTTACGTGTTGCAAGGGTTTTATTATCGTGTTCATATTCCAACTGACTCTTTAACCTGCTTTAGGGCTTGTAACTGCTTGTCGCTTACATATGTATGAAAGACACTGTTTCCTAAACTACTTTTATTTGTGTTCTTTTTTTACTCTATAAATTTATTTATTTATTTTTCAGTAACTCAGTGTTTGTCTTCTTATGAGTCACCGGATGTCTATCATTCATAGTTAACCTCTAGGTGATTTTCTTGGGCTTTCTAGACACACAAGCACATCACCTGGCGGTCGGTTTACTTTCCTCTTTCCAGTTTTTATACTTCTGTTTGTCCTGCTTATCTAATTGCATTAACAAATGGGCTGGTACAATATTAGGTAGCGATGGTTTCCATGACAGACTCTTGTTGTTCCTGAAATTTAGGAAATCTGTCTGTATAGGTCACCACATTCACAGATTGAAAGAAAACTCTATGAGTATTTCATTAGATGCAGAAAGTTGAGTTCAGTTCAGTCACTCAGTCATGTTCGACTCTTTGCGACCCCATAAATCGCAGCATGCCAGGCCTCCCTGTTCATCACCATCTCTCAGAGTTCACTCAAACTCACGTCCATCGAGTCAGTGATGCCATCCAGCCATCTCATCCTCTGTCGTCCCCTTCTCCTCCTGCCCCCAATCTCTCCCAACATCAGAGTCTTTTCCAGTGAGTCAACTCTTTGCATGAGGTGGCCAAAGTACTGGAGTTTCAGCTTTAGCATCATTCCTTCCAAAGAAATCCCAGGGCTGATCTCCTTCAGAATGGACTGGTTGGATCTCCTTGCAGTTCAAGGGACTCTCAAGAGTCTTCTCCAACACCACAGTTCAAAAGCATCAATTCTTCAGCGCTCAGCCTTCTTCACAGTCCAACTCTCACATCCATACATGACTACTGGAAAAACCATAGCCTTGACTAGATGGACCCTAGTCGGCAAAGTAATGTCTCTGCTTTTGAATATACTATCTACGTTGGTCATAACTTTTCTTCCAAGGAGTAAGTGTCTTCTAATTTCATGGCTGCAGTCACCATCTGCAGTGATTTTGGAGCCCAAAAAAATAAAGTCTGACACTGTTTCCACTATTTCCCCATCTATTTGCCATGAAGTGATGGGACCGGATGCCCTGATCTTCATTTTCTGAATGTTGAGCTTTAAGTCAACTTTTTCACTCTCCTCTTTCACTTTCATCAAGAGGCTTTTTAGTTCCTCTTCACTTCTGCCATAAGGGTGGTATCATCTGTATACCTGAGGTTATTGATATTTCTCCCAGCAATCTTGATTCCAGCTTGTGTTTCTTCCAGCCCAGCGTTTCTCATGATGTACTCTGCATATAAGTTAGAACGTGGTCCACTGGAGAAGGGAATGGCAAGCCACTTCAGATGCGGAAAAGCATTTGATAAAAAGCTCCACACAACCAGAGTACCAAACCCTCCTGGCAAACTGCAAACAGAACGTTTCCTCAACCTCATGAAGTTTGTTTCCCAGAAACTCAAGTTCATACCACACTTAACTCTGAAACAATAGATGTGTTTCCACAATCTGGCAATGAGTCTAGAACACACATTTCATCTCTGTGGGCTCCATCGTGCTAGTGATTGCTGTCAGTGCATTAAGACAAGAAAAAAAGATTTATAGAGAGTGGATCAGGTGAGTGCAAAGGGGTAACTACCATTTCTGTGATTTTCTACTTAGAGAAACAGAATGTCAGCTGGGAATCCCTGAACCTAGTGCAAAGTGTTGCCCAGATGGTGGCTGTCAATGATAAAATATTGCTGCCTTGTCAGTAAACAAAGAATGTCGCAGCCATTGAGCCATCATATCACAGCTGCTGGGGGGTGAGCCCTGAGGGGACTCAGGGTGAAGGCAGGATGCCTCCCATCTAGCAGTCAGCCCCCCTCCCATGGGGCACCCTGAGGAGACTCAGGATGACAAGCCCAGGACAGGGGCCCCAAACAGCTAAGGTACACAGTAAAGGAATGATTTCAGTGAGCCCAGACTTTGCATCTGCCCATACATAGAAAAGCGCTAAATTCCTTAACTTGATATATCTGGTTTCATTTGATTGACAGTAATTGTTTGATGTTCCCACTATCTGGTATTCATTGTAAAAAGTCCTAAATATCCCGGCTCTTCCCCCTCCTTGCTTCTTTGGAATATTTTCTCAGGGTTATCTGAGATGCTGCCTCCTGGGATTAAGTCCTCAGTTTTGTCTGTGAAATAAAGTGCAACTCAGCTTCTTAATTGTGCTTTTTTTTTATTCCTGGTTGACATGGTATAGGGGGTTTCTTTTCCAAAACAGCAAAATCCAGCTGGATATTTGACAGAAGAATGATGTGAAGTCTACATTAGCAAAAATAGCAAAGCACCAAGGAGTAAACCTTAGAGCAAAAGTGCAAGACTGCGCACACTCTTCACGACTGCAAGGAAGTCTGCACAACCGGAGCCACGGGACCCAAGACTCTGCACACTCTTCACTACGGTGAGGAAACCCACGCAACCCAAGCCACAGGACCCTGCTCTCACCACAGCAACACCAGTCCCCAAGTGAATATACAAGGATGCCCCAAACACAGTAAAACTCCACGGTTTTTTAAATGAAAAGTAGCAGGGCATTTTAATATTTGTATGGAAGGATAATTGCATAAGAATGACCAATCTCTTCTGATAAAGGGAACAGTGAAGGGAAACTTGGCCGACCAGGTACCAACCTGACGCAGATCTGGCGATGGCAGGTGATGCTACTGGGCATGCTGGTCACAGAGGAGTCCAGGGACAGGCTGGTGTGCAGGTGGGGATGTGCTCTGTGATTATGCTGATAAACCAAGGCAGAGAGGGAAGTGTTTTTCAGTGTATACACACACACACACACACACACACACACTGGCACAGGCAACAAAACATCAGTATTTAGAAGGCATGCATCGGAAAAACACATAAATCTCTCTGCCTGGACAGGCTAGTTTGCTGTGGTGAACCGTCCTCGGCTCTCAGAGGCTCATGAGAACACGAGTTACATGTCTCAACTTACAAGATGCAGAAAAAGCAGGACAACACAGTCTCCCGGTTAAGACACAGCAGGTCATGATGGGCTAGCGCTCGCAGGACAAGCAGGGAGCGAGACCCAGGAGCGCCTGGGGAGAGAGCAGAGCTCACAGAGGCTACGGGTGGCGGGGTGGGGCAGTGCGTGAGAGGACCGGGGGATGGGATCCAGGCCCTGGCGAAGACACAAACATGTTAAAAGTAAGAAGACACGTGCATTTCTGGTTGAAAAATAAGGGAGGCGCTTTCCCTCCCCTCCCTGGCCTCCGAGCATTCACCCCCATCTGTCTCTGGGGGAGTGGGCATCTCCCTCCAACCTGAAAACCATCTCCCATCCTTGAGGTGAGAAGCTTGATCGTCCTCCACGAAGCCAGTTCGCTGAATGTGTGATGGGGGCTGCCCGGCCCTCTTGCAGGGGACAAGGTGCCAGGGTGGGTCCCCTGGGGGCACGAGGCCATGGCTACAGGGCCTGCTGTGCAGCGGCGGTTTGGCCAGAAGCAGGAACAGCTTGGGAGCTTGAAAAACACAAGGTAAGAAGTTTCCAGGCCCTGTGACTGCAGCCTCTCGGCCAATACCTCCCAGAGGCCACACAAGGGTGATTCAAGGGGTTTCACTTTGCAAAAACTATGGAAACTCTTGAGCGTGCAGGAGAGAGAATGGTGGGGTGAACCCTTTGGACCCAGCACTCAGCTTTGACAGTAACCAGCGTCCCACAACCCCGGCGCTCCTTCCCGCGGTGTCAGACCCAGCCAGCCCTCGCTATCTGACAACTACGGGAAAGCGCATCTCTCTATGTGGGATCTAAAAAAATGATGCAAATGAACTTCTCGAAAAAACAGAAACAGACTCACAGACTTTGAATACAAACTTACGGTTACCAAAGGAGAAAAGGGGGGATAAACTAGGAGTCTGGGATTAGCATACACAAACTACTACGGATAGAATAAGCAGACAGCAAGGACCTACTCTGCAGCACAGGGAGCCATACACACTCAGCGTTCTGTAACGCCCTGTATGGGGAAGAGTCTGACAAAGAATGACTATATGCGCAACTGAGCCACTTTGCTGGACGCCTGAGGCTGACACAACATTGTCAATCAACTGTGAAAGTGTCAGGCCCTCAGCCGTGTCTAGCTCTCTGCGATCCCGTGGACTGTAGCCCACCAGGCTCTGCTGTCCACAGAATTCTCCAGGCAAGAATACTGGAGTGGGGAGCCATCCCTTTCTCCAGGGGATCTTCCCCACCCAGGGAACCAACCCAGGTCTCCCGCATTGGCAGGTGGATTCTTTACTCTCTGAGCCACCAGGGAAGTCCCCTCAAAATCAACTATACTTCAATACAATCAAAAATTAAATTAGGAGAAGTATAAGGTGCACCTTTCTTGGATGCCGCCTCAAGCAGAGCTGTGTGCCATGATCACACTCAACTGACATTCACAACAATTTCTTTCCATTCTTACGATTCCTTTTTATTCTTACATGAGATAAATTGTCTGTTTGTAAGGCCTCCTTAGATAACCATTTTGCTTTTTTGCATTTCTTTTTCTTGGGAGTGGTCTTGTTCCCTGTCTCCGGTACAATGTCACAAACCTCCATCCATAGTTCATCAGGCACTCTATCTAGCAGATCTAGTCCCTTAAATCTGTTTCTCACTTCCACTGTAGAATCATAAGGGATTTGATTTAGGTCATACCTGAATGGTCTAGTGGTTTTCCCTACTTTCTTCAATTTCAGTCTGAATTTGGCAATAAGGAGTTCATGATCTGAGCCACAGTCTGCTCCCAGTCTTGTTTTTTCTGACTGTATAGAGCTTCTCCATCTTTGGCTGCAAAGAATATAATCAGTCTGATTTTGGTGTTGACCATCTGCTGATGTCCATGTGTAAAGTCTTCTCTTGTGTTGTTGGAAGAGGGTGTTTGCTATGACAAGTGCATTCTCTTGGCAAAACTGTTAGCCTTTGCCCTGCTTTATTCCATATTCCAAGGCCAAATTTGCCTGTTACTCCAGGTGTTTCTTGACTTCCTACTTTTGCATTCCAGTCCCCTATAATGAAAAGGACATCTTTTTTGGGTGTTAGTTCTAAAAGGTCTTGTAGGTCTTCATAAAACCATTCAACTTCAGCTTCTTCAGTGCTACTGGTTGGGGCATACACTTGGATTACCGTGATATTGAATGGTTTGCCTTGGAAACAAATAGAAATTATTTCTGTTGTTTTTGAGATTGCATCCAAGTACTGCATTTTGGACTCTTTTGTTGACCATGATGGCTACTCCATTTCTTCTGAGGGATTCCTGCCCTCAGTAGTAGATATAATGGTCATCTGGGTTAAATTCACCCATTCCAGTCCATTTTAGTTCGCTGATTCCTAGAATGTTGACATTCACCCTTGCCATCTCCTGTTTAACCACTTCCAATTGCCTTGATTCATGGACCTGACATTCCAGGTTCCTATGCGATACTGCTCTTTACAGCATTGGACCTTGCTTCTATCACCAGTCACGTCCACAAGTGGGTGTTGTTTTTGCTTTGGCTCTGTCCCTTCATTCTTTCTGGAGTTATTTCTCCACTGACATAAGTAGCATATTGGGCACCTACCGACCTGGGGAGTTCCTCTTTCAGTGTCCTATCTTTTTGCCTTTTCATAGTGTTCATGGGGCTCTCAAGGCAAGGATGCTGAAGTGGTTTGCCATTCCCTTCTCCGGTGGACCACATTTGTCAGAACTCTCCACCATGACCCATTTGTCTTGGGTGGCCCTACATGGCATGGCTTAGTTTCATTGAGTTAAACAAGGCTGTGATCCATGTGATCAGATTGGCTAGTTTTCTGTGAGTGTGGTTTTGGTCTGTCTGCCCTCTGAGGGCCTCTCTCAGAGCCTACTGTCTTACTGAATGTGAGAGTTGGACTATAAAGAAAGCTGAGCGCCGAAGAATTGATGCTTCTGAAGTGTGGTGTTGGGAGAAGACTCTTGAGATGTCTTGGACTGCAAGGAGATCCAACCAGTCCATCCTAAGGGAGATCAGTCCTGGGTGTTCATTGGAAGGACTGATGTTGAAGCTGAAACTCCAATACTTTGGCCACCTGATGTGAACAGCTGACTCATTAGAAAAGACCCTGATGCTGAGAAAGACTGAGGACAGGAGGAGAAGGGGACGACAGAGGATGAGATGGTTGGATGGCATCACCAACTCAGTCAACATGAATTTGGGTAAACTCTGGGAGTTGGTGATGGACAGGGAGGCCTGGCGTGCTGCAGTCCATGGAGTCGCAAAGAGTTGGACATGACTGAGCAACTGAACTGAACTGATGTAGGGGTTGACAATATATGTTCTCTTTTTAGTTCTACGTCTTTATGTATATATACACTAGGACTCCTGAGGGGACGGCCGGGTCACCGATTCTGAGACGGAAGGTCACGTCCCCTGTACCCAAGTCGGGGACCAGTATGTTGATCTAGAGTGTACGGTGTACCGGTTTTTCTATTATTACGAAATTTTTAAATTCGTTTTTCCTTTATGCATATATATATATCTCTCTCTCTCGGACTCCTAGTGTCTCTATGATTCACTACGTCGATACGCCAATCGCACTCCGACGCACTGCCGGGAAGTATTGGAGAGAGGTCAGGTGTAAGAATGGAACGTGAGCTCACACCGTCCGCTTGGGGACGGGGCACCTAGACCCACCTGGGGCCCCCTTGTGGTAGGAACTTCCCAAGAGGTCCACTAAGGCTCCTCGGGATTTCCCACTCTTGGTGAGGGATTTGTTACCCCTTACGGTTCTACCTGAGTGCAAACAAAGTCTCTGTTTTTCTTAACCCAGTGTAAACGTAACCTCTGAAGGGAGGTCGTCGACTTACACGCTACCCCTCCCCTCCCCGCAAAGTCAGTAGAACGGGTATTTGTGAATAAACACCCAGATCTTGCTCCTTTTACGATACCCCTTGTGTTGTCCTTTTCACCTAAATTCTCTAATAAAACCCCCACTTCTACAGTTCTGGCGCACCGGTGTTGTGTGACTAGGGTCCAAAAGGACGACGGTTTGCGTGTCTCGAGACCCCGTGTCCCACTGCCCGGAACCCCTCTCTTGGGTCCAGTCCGACAACACAGGTTCTCCGACTGGGGCCTTCACGAGGACCGCGACCACTGGTCGGACGTGGGTGTCGGTCTGTGTGGGGTGGGGTCAGACCCCGGATGGTCCTTGGTAGGTCCGGGTCCTCTGTTCCCCGGAACGACGAGCCGGACCCTACCTTCTTCCGGAGGATAACAGGGCCACCTCCTTCGACGGACTCCCCGGCTCCTACCCGGTCCCCCCTAAGCCCTTGGTACACCGCCCCCGCCGGCGCGACCGACCGACCGAGTGGAGGACGTATTCCGGGGCTCCCCGCTGTCTCAGCCCTCCTCGCCCTCCTGAGCTCAGAAGCACCACCCTGGCTGCAGCCATGAAGCACCTCTGCTTGCTCTGGCCTGGCGCTCGCCTGTGACGGCCAGACCTCCGTCATCACCCAGACCACGAAGGGCCTGAGCCTGAGGCTGAGGGTGGCTGGGGGCGGCGAGCTGCAAGGCAGCTGGGCCTCAGAGGCCTGAAGGCACGCCCACGGAAGACATGATGTGAGGAAGCCCTCTTCAGGGCGCACACGACTTGTTCCCCAAGATCCAGACGGTCCTAAGTGAGGTTCATGACGTGGACTTTAAATCCACCTGGGTTAACAGAGAAGCGTTACTTCAGGTGCGGGAAATTCCACAGCTCAGTGTCCACTAGACAGCAGAGGGTCATCTTATGTCACGTCCCCCTCTTCAGTTAGACCCGGCCTGGCCTGGCGGGGGTGGGACAGAGCCCACTGTGCAGTGGGGGCCTCCTTTCTGCCCTCTTCAGCCCAGGTGGCAGGGACGTGGCATTCCAAGGCCGTGGCAGCCAGCAACATCTGCCTCCTGGACACTGAGAGCACGCCCGCCCCCGCTGGTGTGTACACGGATGAGCTGAGGCCCATCCCGAGGGACTGGAGATCTTGGAGATCCTCCTGAAGAAATGATGGGTGCCCCTCCCACCCCCAACAAATCACCCCCTCCCCAGGCTGCGGGCCTGCAAGGGCAGGGCTCCTGGCTGGACCCAGCTCCACTGTGGGTGGGACCAGGGCCCCAGGGAGTGGGGATGGAGCTCACAGGTCCCCCTGTCCTTGGAGCCCTGCCCAGGGCTTCAGTCCTCACGGGATGGCCCGGGGGTCGGTGTGGGGAGATGCCCGTGTGGAGGCCACTGGGCAGCCGCAGGCCTGGGTCCTCAGGGCCTGGCGGGTTCCCAGCAGGAGCCCTGAACGGGATGAGGGATTATAGTGAGTGAAGGCAGCTCAAGTTCAAGCGTCACCACGTTAGGCTGGCACCGCCGGGCAGGGAGGACAGCAGGCGTCAGCAGGAAGATGAGAGCCGCAATGCTCAGCAATGACTGACCGTGCCCAGCCCCACGGGCCGCTCCAAGCTCAGACCAGGGAGAGGCCGGGCCGCCTGACTCTGACCCGCCAGCAGCGCTTTGTCCAGGGGGCGGGGCACTGCCTGGACTTGGGGGCGCCCGGGCCTTTCATGTGTGGTTGCCTCCAGCCTCACGTTGGAGCCAGGGCAGCACGAATTCCTCCAAGACCGTTCTCGTGGGTCGGTTCTGGCTCATAAAGAGTGGGCCTGCTCCTGCTTACACGTCTCTCTGCCCCCAGGCCCTTTGCTGCTGATACAGGGGCCAGGGCATCACCCAAGAGAGCACACACAGCAGCTTCTTGTTCTATTGAATTTTCCATGACCGTTTGCAACATCTGGGGCTTTCTGGCGAATTATTAAAAAAAAGTGGAGACTAAATGTCCAGGGTCAGAGCCTCTTGTCTGCTTGGGGACAACTGTCTTAAAACAGAAACAAAAGAATGCAAGAGAAATTGCTGGTGGCTCTTCCCCTGCAAACGGTCTTGTTTCTCACACTTAGACTCACTGTGGGCCATCCCGACCCTCTTCCGAGTCCAGTCCCTCCCCATGGCCTCCGTCCTCCATCTCTACCCTCTCTGCTCCTCCTTCCCACATGCAAAACCCCACTCCTGCCTTCCTTCCGCTCTTTCCGCCCCGACCCCGCGTGCTCAGCGTGCTGCTCCGCTGTTCAGAGCCCAGAGTCCAGCCCCAGCTCCTCGCGTGCCGTCTGTAGCCTCTGCCTCTGCCCCGCCCGCCTGGCCTCCTGCCCGCCTGGCCTCTCACCTTCAGCGGGGGCTTTGGTGTTGCGGGTCCTGTTCTCTCCTTTCCTGCGGCCTCCGGTGCTGCCCCCTGGTGGCTGTGGGATGAAGGACCCAGTCGCCTGCAGGGTACACCCAGCAGCACGGCTGTCGCCTTCAACAAGGATGAAAACAACAAACAACAAAAAAGGGAAACTCAACAAACCCGGGCACCTGTGTCCCAGATGTGGGGGTGGGCTGAGGCGTGGAGGGGCTAGCTCACCTGCTAGAAACACCCGGAGACACACAAGTCAAACATGTCCAGGAACTATCAGTGGCCGCAGATCAAGGGGAAGTTATTTAAAAGAATCGTAAGGGACTGATCACGCTGTTCAATGGCAACCTAATGTGCTTAAAGCCCAGATGGATGATTTTCAAGGCAAATATAACCTGATGCAAAGAGACGACTCTTTTGAAAAGACCCTGATGCTGGAAAGATTCAGTGCAGGATGAGAAGAGGGTGACAGAGGATGAGACAGTTGGATGGCGTCATTGACTCAATGGACATGGGAGTTTGAGCAAGCTCTGGGAGATGGGGGAAGACAGGGAAGCTGGGAGTGCTGTGGTCATGGGGCCACCAACAACAGACCAACGACAATAAGTGCCCCAAACAGGAGAGCAACTAGAGGAAAAGGAGACAAGGCCTCATCAAGACAGACAGAGCTCCCACCCCAGCACCCCACCCCAGC
>SJYG01000065.1:929506-963458 GCA_006410535.1 Litocranius walleri | reverse complement strand
CTGATCCTTTAGGGAGCAAGCAGCTCCCGGGATGGGGGGACAGAAGCAGAGCTCCACATTCTCCTACAGCCCTAGGAAAAGGTCTCCATCCAAGCCTGATGAAAAAGCATGCTGAAGAAAGCTGTAGCTCTAATTTAGCGTTTGCACGGCACGGAGGAGAGTTCTGTGTGACTTACACACAGCTGGTCATTTCACATACCTCATTTGCTCACTGAGATCCAACGGTGGGCTCTGCCTGGGTCAGCAGCTGACCCAGCGTCTATTTCCACCCACCCTGCCTCCTGCTTTTATGGTCAAGACATTCTGTGCGTCTACACAAAACCCGAAATGCCTAGCTGCTGCCAGAAGTGGGGTCTGCCTGCTTGCTGCTTCAGAGCCAGTGAAGGGCCAAGGTGTAGAAAGCAAGGCTCGCTCTACTCTGGAGGCTGGCATCCAGTGGAGTGGGGGTCGGGGCAGGGGAGGGCAGACGCGTGCGTGTCCAAAAGCTGACTCCACCCCCCACTGATGACCACAGGCCTAGAGCTTTCATAGATGGAAGGAGGGGGCTACATGCAGAAATAGCAGTCAGCTCTGACAGTCGTCTTGAAATTGGTCATGCGGTGATCTGACCAGCGTCATCTTGCTTAAGTATAACTAATCTTCAATTCCAGGGTCAATTGGTTCCCACTTCCTTGAGGCCAGTCCTTGGAATTGGGCAGGTATGTCATGGCTACAGTCTGGTCGTCAGTAGTTAACTGCTTCCACCTGGCAGTGTTTTCAGCATCTACAAGACAGCTCCCAGGATACGGCTCAGAATATCATCTACAGCCCTTGAAGAGGAACCAAAGGCCCTTGACTTTGCTTAATGACTGAACTAGTATTATTTTGTCCTGATGAAACGTTCCTGGCTGAAGTTTTCTACAGACAAAAGGCAGGTGGAGGAGATGGTGGGGGGACCACAGGTCCTGCTCCTTCAGAGTTGTCCCTTGCATCCAACAGCCCAGCTAGCCCCCAGACTACTGTCAGACCCAGAAGACGCCTCCAGTACTGAAGGTCAAGAGCAGCAACGATGTCCGTGTGTGTGATGAGGTCTGTTACAAGCTCTTTCCTTCAGTTCTCTAAAGGGATATGGGGCGATTTCCAGGGAATCCGCCTGCAATGCAGGAGATGTGGGTTCAATCCCTGGGTCGGAAAGATCTCCTGGAGGAGGAAATGGCAACCCACGCCAGGATTCTTGCCTGGAGAACCCCATGGACAGAGGAGCCCGGCGGGCTACAGTCCACGGGGTCTCAGAGAGTGGGACACACCGAGCAACTGACACTGTCACTTTCAGGGACTTCCCTGGTGGCCCAGGGTTAAGACTCCTGCCTCCAATGCAGGGGATGTGCATTCATCCACTGCTCAGGGAACTGAGATCCCACATGTTGTGCAGCAAAGATAGAATAACAAAATAAAGCGTGAGACTACAACAGAAAACAGAAGGCAGCAAGCCATAGGGTCGCAGAGAGCGGGACACAAGCGTCTTAGCACGCACTCACGTCACACTGTTTCAGCTAACTTTCACATCTGTTCACCCTAATTAGTCTTCTTTTATCCGAATGTTACTGGTTATCCTTTATTCATATCCTCAAATGTACTTTAGAATCAAATGGTCTGGTAAGAAATATGGTTGATAGTTTGATGTGATTCCACTTACCGCTTGACTTAGGGAGAACTGAAATCTTTTTGGAATGCTTTGTCCACAGTCTCTTTCCTTGGCTATGTTTTTTTGTTGAGTTCTCAGGAGTGTAAATATTTTTCATTTTGAGTTTTCATAATAATTATTAAATTCATTATAGGGCTTTCCAAGTGGCCCAGTGGTAAAGAAGCTGCCTGCCAGTGCAAAGAGGCACAAGAGATGTGGGCTCAGTCCCCAGATCAAGAAGATCCCCTGGAGTAGGAAATGGCAACCCACTCCAGTATTCTTGCCTGGAGAATCCCATGGAAAGGGGATCCTTTCGGGCTACAGTCCATGGGGCCACAAAGAGGTGGACATGACTGAGCAAATGAGCACGCACACATTAAATGTGGGGGGGGGACACATGTATACCTGCGGCTAATTCTTGCTGATGTATGGCAAAGCCATCACAATATTGTAAAGTATTCTCTAATTAAAATAAATATAAAAATGTATCATTAAAAATAATTCTGAAATGATCAATCTTGATAGTATCAATATAAATGATTTTATAATTTTTCTCATAATCTACTCATATTGCTATGATGATTTTTATCAATAGATTTACAAATATGAAAACTTCTTACCATCCTAGAATGGATCTCTGTGTATCACCCTTTAAAAGTGTTGCTTTGTTCTGTTTGACAATATTTTAGTATTTTTAGATACTAAAAATGAGACATCTGTAAATTTCTTGTTAGGGTTTGAAAGTCTTACCTTCGTAAAAATGATGAAAAGTTCCCCTAATTTTCTAGCATTCTAACTAACTGCTCCTTAAAGTTGTGCTAAATTTTCCCTGTAAAACTGCCCAGAACTGGTGTGTTTTTTGGGGGGAAAGAAAACTCTTTCATAACTTTTTTTCTAGATTTTCTAGAAAATTAGTTCATTAATGTAGCTTTTTCACTGTCAGGTTGAGTAATTTGCATTTTTCTAGAAAATTACCTGCTTCGTGGACGTTTTCATTTTTCCCCATGGAGTTAAGCAAACCTTTTCTTTCTAATGGTTTTTCCGTTTCTTCTCCTTTTGTGGTTCTCTTCACAATAGCATTTTTTGTTTTGCGTGTCTTTCTCCTTTTTAAGATTGCTGCTTAAAGGCGTATCTATTTCATGGGCAGTTCTGAAGAATTACCACGTGGCCAGACACAGCACGCTTCTGCCGGTTTGCTTGTTTACTTACGGCTGTGAGGGGTCTCTGTTGCTGCACGCCGGCTCTCTCTAGTTGTGGGGTGTGGGGGCCACTCTTCGTTGCGGTGCGTGGGCTCTCGGCTCGTGGGGTTTGGTAGTTGTGGCCCCCGGGCTTAGTTACCCCTTGACCTGTGGAACCTCCCCAACCGGGGATGGAAGCCGTGTCCCCTGCACTGGCAGGCGGATTCTTAACCACTGGACCACCAGGGAAGTCTGCATCCTTCGGTTTTCTAATTCAGTAGTTTCTGCTTTTGTGTTTGCCTCTCCGTCCTTACTCTCGTGTTTATTTTGTGTTTACCCCCTAATTTTTCAGCAGTGTGGCCAATTAACTCCTTCTCATTCTTCTTGTCTCTTAAGGTTATTTTTAGGACAAGTTCTCCTGGGATCACTGCTTTAAAGGGGTCCCTCAGGTTCTGATGGGCTGTGCTCTCCTTTGGATTTTCTTATATTCTTCCATTTTCTCTTTAAGAGTTGCGCTGCGATTTTCATCTTCTTGTAGTGAAAGGAACAATAGCATAGTCTGACTCATGAAGGAGGAGGATCACCCTAAAACATGAGTTGCAGGGGCAGAAAGTGTCCCTTTACCGGGTTCGTCGTGTGTATCGAGTCCACCTGGTGGGGTAGGGATGCTGGGGGACGACAGGACGCGTGTTCAGGACTCCGAGTCTCACTTTTTGACTGTGTGTGAATATATATTGGCACCACCTCAAAGCTGTAACCACCGCCCGCAGCCCGGGGAGCTGGGGCTCTTTCTTTCCTGACTCCCTCAGTTGACTAGGAGACACAGCTACTCCTCTGCCTTCACTTGGGATTTTTGGCAAGGTCCAGATGGAGTCAAAAATCGAGCCAGAGAGACACAAGGACCCATTTTGTGAAATGGCCTGGAGGTCTGCAGAATCTGGCAGGCCTGGGGCCCACTCTGGGCTCAGGAGGATGGCCCCACGCCAGGCCTTGGGGGTCCCTGGAAGGAGGAAGTGGTGCCGTGTCCCCGAGCCAGCGTCTGGCCGACCCGGCTCAAGGCCATCCTTGGCCACTCACAACGGTGTGTCTCGGCCAGGCCCTGGGCTCTGTGCGTCTCGCTCTTGCTGCCTGTGTGGGAGGCAGAAGTGACACTGGACGTGAAAGCGCCTTGAAAGTCAGAGGGATCATGAGAAGGAGAAGCCAAATGGCCCATCCGATATGAGCTGAGCAAGCCATTCACACATCCACACATCTGTCCACCCACCTACCTCCCATCCGACCACCCACTCACACTACCCCTCCCAGCCTCCCTCCATCCACCAACCTACAGGCTCGTCCACCCACTAATCCATCCATCTGTCCATCGTCTACACAGCCACCATCCGTCTGTCCATCGTCTACACAGCCACCATCCGTCTATCCATCTACACAGCCGTGTGACCGCCCACCCTCCGTTCACTCGTCTCCCCATCTGTCCATCTGCCTGTCCATCCGTCCTTCCATCAGCCTGTCTGTCTATCCATCCATCCACTCACACATCCACTCATCCAGCCAGCCAGCCAGCCATCCATCTGTCAGTTCTTCTATCCATCCATCCATCCACCCAGCCATTCTCCCTTCACTCATGTCTCCATCTGTCCATCTGTCTGTCCATCCATCCCTCTGTCAGTCCCTCTGTCCATTCACCCACTCCTCTGTTCATCCATCCAGACTGTAAGAATGTGTGTGTTGTTTTAACCCACCACCAGAAAGCTCCCAGGGCCACAGGAGCAGACTGCCTTAGACCAGTGCCTCAGACAGCACATTCTGCCTCTTAGTCCGGGGGCTGGGAGTCTGATGACCACGTGTGGGCCGTGCAGGACCTTCAGAGACTCTGGAGAAGAATCTGGGCCTGGCCCCTCTTGGCTCCTGGAGGCAGGAGGGTGGAGGCCCCTGGTCTGCTTCCACCCTCACGCCCCCGTCTCTTGCGTTTGGACTGAGGTCCCAAAGGCTTCTCCCCACATAGCTCCCGGAGCCCAGGTGTGGGGGTTCAGGGGGGCAGCTTTCAGCCTCAGCGAGCTGCTCACTGCCCGCCAGGTTCCCAGGGCCTGGAGCAAGCTCCACCTGGGGACTTGGACTCCTGGGTCCTCAACCCCCTCCCTTTCACTTCAGCTGGTCCACCCCATGCCCCGCTCTGTGCTCAGGGAGCCCAGCCTGTCTGCATCCCCTGGGGTGCCAGCCCCCTCCAGTCACTTCTCCTGCCCCATGCGTCCCCCAGGCTTGCCCCCCTTCATAAATCTTCCAGCAGCCTCGCCTGCCTCAGTCTCCGCTTCTCATCTCTGGGACATGCTCTCATTTAGGGGCGGTGGGCCCCCAGCTCCAGCGCTTCCTGAAGCAGGCCCTGCTCAAAGGGGAGGCTCGAGACCCTGCAAGGTGCCACCATTGCCGAAGAGGCAGAAGCAGGCCTAGGTCTCGGACGGGCTGAGGGTGGGGGTGAAGGAGGCGGCTGCCCACGCTGGGGTCACTTAGAGCCTGCCTGAGAGGGTGGCACCAGAAGGGGGCAAGGTTCTGGTGTGGGGGTTGGGCCGGAGCCATCTGGCACCCCGTGTGTTCTGACCACGAGAGCTGGCACTGCCCACTGGAATGTGCCCCTGGACCGCTCACACCTCAACTGGAATGTTGGCCTTTCCCACGGATGATGACTGGGAGCAAGGCAGTGGGGGGGTGGGGTCACTTGGGCCACCCACTCACGGAACATGCGTGGCCCAGGCGTACACACTCAGGCAGCTGTGCGAACCAGGCACACACCCACGGGGACAGCTCACACAGGCGGCCTGTGAGGACTGCAGGCACGCGAGCCCTTTGTGCACACAGACGGCCACTCCCTGGCCATGTCCTTGGGTCCTGGCGGGCACGGGCTCTGGTCACTGGCTGACCCACGGACCCGCCCTCCAGGACACCCTGTCCTCGGTGCTGGCTCTCACCTGCCCATCAAGAACCTGACCCAGGAAGTGTTTCCGATGCTGGCAGCCAGCCTGGACCCGAAGCCCAAACCCTCCCTGACTAGGGCCCGTCAGGAACCGTCGGGACCCAGGACACGGGGGGCCTTCCTGGGGGGCCTTCCTGCTCGGCCTTGGACAGAAGGCAGTGACACGGTCCAGAGGGAGGGCCTTGTGCTGTCCTGGAAGACAGCGCCCTTGTGGCCCCAAGGATGTCATGGGTGATGTGGGGGTGGGGGGCCCGGCCTCGGCTGGCCGACTGGCCCTCCTCCTATATAAGCCCCCGAGCCCGCTGCTCCAGACTTCCCGTCTCTCCTGAGCTCAGAAGTGTGACCCCGGCTGCAGCCATGAAGTGCCTCCTGCTCGCCCTGGGCCTGGCCCTCGCCTGTGGCGTCCAGGCTGCCCACATCCCCCAGACGGTAGAGCACCTGGACATTAGGTATGGGGTCTGGGGTGGAGGGTGGGCGCCAGGGCTGGGGTCTGGGGCTGAGACGGGGCAGGAAAGCCTGGACTGCAGAAGTCTAGCACAGGACCAGAGGAGGCTGGTCCTGGGGGCACCACCTGGTCCTGCAGACTTTGGAGGGACTTGTCTCCAGCCACCTGGTCCCCAGACTCTCTCGTTTTCCCCTCTATCCCAGGATGGACTTGTCCTCAGAGTCCACACCGTGAATGGGGACTAACTTAGGACAGTGAGGGGCCAGGGGGCAGGCAGAGACAGAGGTTGTTCCAAATATTCAAGAACCTCCCCCCTCCCACCACGTGTCTGCGCACAGCAGGTGGTCCTCAAGTGCACCTGGAACCCGCGTGTATCACACTTCCTGAGAACCCTGGCCGTGTAGGAGACAGCCAGGCCCAGCTGGGGTGGGACAGAGGGCCCACTGTGGGGCTGGGGCCCCCTGCCCGGCCCCGGAGTGCAGCTCAAGGTCCCTCCCCAGGTGGTGGGGACATGGCACCCGGTGGCCGTGGCGGCCAGTGACGTGTTCCTCCTGGACACCGAGAGCGGCCCCCTGAGAGTGTATGTGGAGGAGCTGAAGCCCACCCCTGAGGGTGACCTGGAGATGCTGCTGCAGAAACGGTGGGCATCCCCCAACAACGTGGAACTCCCCGTCCCCAGGGCTATGGACCCCCCCCGGGTGGGGTGTAGGTGGGACCAGGTCCCCAGGGACGAGGAACGGGGCTCACAGGTCCCCGTCCCCTCAGAGTCCAGCCCAGAGCCATGGGGCAAAAAGGCCATCACACAGAGTAGCCCTGGGGTTGGTGTGGGGAGAGGCCTGTGGGCAGGACGCTGGGCATCAGGGTCTGGGCAGCTGCTGCCAGGAGTGCCATCTGCCCCAGAGAGGGGGGGCGGAGACTTGAGGAATTCTGAGCCCTCAGGAGCCCAGCATCCTGGAAGCACTCTGTCCAGGCCCTGCACGGACGGGGTCAGCGTTGAGCTGCCCTGTGCCCTTGGCCGCTGGCCTGCTGGGTTCCGGCCAGCTCTGCCTGCCCCGCTGCCCATCTCCTGGGGAGCCTGCCAGGGTCCATGGAGGGCAAGTCCAGGCGCCAGCCTGCCCTGTGGACACGTCCTGGAGCCCAGCTCCTGTCCCTCTACAGGGTTCACGAATGACCCCTTCCCCAGCAACCGCCTGGCTTTTCAGGGAAAACCACAAGTGTGTGGAGAAGACCCTCATGGCCCAGAAGACCGAGGACCCTGCTGTCTTCACGGTCGACTGTGAGTGCCCCCAGCCTGGGCCCCACGTGCCCTCGGGGCAGCCTCAGTCCACACAGGGCCCCGCCCGATGCTCTGAGGTGCTCACCGTCCTGGCAGCAGGAGTCGGCTCGAGTCTGTGGCCTAGAGCTGCATGCCGGGCCCTGCTTCCTGCCCCCACGGTGGTCATTCTTGGGGTGACGAGGCCTGAGGCCCCCATGCCCTCCTGCTCCGTTGGCACCGCCTGCTTGGCAAAGGTGGAGGCCAGGAGGCAGGCGTCCTGTGCACTGCAGGGTGGGTTTAGTGGGCAGACACGTGGCCACCTCCCTGTTCACTAACTGGCCTGCGGCTCCTTAAAAATCTCCAAAACAACCAGACCGGTGGGCGGGCGCACTGTGCATTTGCCTCTCCGATCTGGAACCTGCTTCTGGAACATTCCAGGCCTCACCCCCCAACCCCAGCCCTGGCAGCCTCCCTGGGACACACCGCTGGGCCCCCAGATCCAGCCCCTCTGCCAGGGCCCAGCTGCCCTCTCTCCGATCCACAGGGCCGCTCGCCTCTGCTGTTCGCAGGCCCTCTTCTCCATATGCTTCACTCATTCACCTATTCTGGGGCGCGCCGGGTCTTCCTCGCGGCACGGGCTGCGCTCCAGCTGCGGTGCAGAGGCTTCTCTCGCTGCAGAGCACGGGCTCTGGAGTGCAGCTTAATAGTTATAGTGCCGGGCGTGGTTGCTCTGCAGCCTGTGGGATCTTCATGGACCAGGGATCGAACCCATGTCTCCTGCATTGGCAGGTGGATTCTTTGCTACTGAGCCACCAGGGAAGGCCCCCCCATCCTCTTTCTGAAGGGCAGTGGGCGTGGTAGGGGACCACCCTGCTCCTCGCCTGCAGGACCTCGAGTCTGCCGGGGAAAGGTGTCTGGACTCATCATCGTCCTGCTCCCAATCAAGCCAGGATGCAGACCCCGAGGATGCAGGATCTCCCCATGCTCCCCGAGGCCCCCACCTCTGAAAGACAGAGCCATCACCACCCTTCCTCTTGAAATACTCTCCCTCTGTCTCCACTCTTTGCAGCCCATGTATCACCCTAGACTCAAGTTCCACCCTGAATTATTTGTTGATTGCTCATGGACCTGGGCACCTACCCCCAGGGAGGGGGCCCACCTGGGATTTAGTGCCTGGGGGTGTGGACGAATAACTGACTGAGTGGACGCCACGTGCAGGACACAGGAAGCAGAGTCTGCCCAAGTGGCGGTGGGCACGCAGAGCGGCTTTGCCATAGCATCAGCATGTCAGAGCGGTCTCCAGTCTCGGCCCGGGTGCGGGAGGGGCTGGTCTCAGCCAGATGATGCTGTTGGAAGTTTCCTGGCTGGGGGTCCATCAGACTAGTGCAGCCAGCGGTGGGCTTTCTGCACCTGGTAGAGAGGGCGTCCACTCGGTGTCTGGAGAGGGTACTGCCTGCCCAGTGGCTGCCGTGGGAAACCGCGCTCCCAGGCGATGCTCTGGGCCCCCCGACAGTTGCGGTGGAGGGAATCAGAAAAGACTACAAGCTCCATTTTGGCCCCTTTTCCAGATCACGGGGAAAGGAAGATTTCTGTGCTGGACACAGACTACAGCAGCTACGTGATTTTCTGCATGGAGGGCCCCATGCCCACCGACGAGGGCAGCACGATGTGCCAGTGACTGGGTACGTGGGGACCCTGCAGAGCGTGTCTGGAGGAGCTGCACCTCACCGAGATGGGACTCTTGGTGGAACTGTGAATAAGGGACACTCGAGATCCCCAAACTTCACGGCCCCTGGCAGCAGGAAGGGGAGGGGTCTACTTTGCCAGCCCCCAGGGGACATGCAAGCCAAAGTCCCAGCCTTGGCGCCAGCCACTGGTGGTCAGATGTAGGTGACACGTAGGGGGCAGAGTGCTTGGGACAAAGCCTGGGACAGGCGAGCGGGCTGAGGCAGAAGGCTCAGTGGTCTCTCCCCAAGAGGAGGGGCCTCGCTGCCCCGTGGGCAGAACTGGCTGATATTAATCCAGCGGTCTTCTAGGAGGAGACTTTTAATGACTTCAGAACACTTTCAGATATGAAAGCAACGTTAAAGGGCAACCTTCTGACCCAAGTAAAGATAGCGGTGATGCTGCCCTTGCTCCCAAGGGGGCCGTGGGCGCCAGGCAGTCGCGGCTCCTGGTCCTAAGTCAACCCGCTCGGGGGTGGGGGGGGACCAGGCTAGTGGGGCAGGGGGTAGCCTTTCCTCCCGTGACCGTGAAGACACCCTTGCACCGCCCCAGGGAGGAAGCAGAGAGGAACGGGGCTGAGAGGGTCGGGCAGGGGCCCGAGGCTTGCAGACCACCCTGGCAGGTGGGGCAGGACCAAGCTCCTCGAGCCCCAGCACACTGGTGCCTCCTTCCTGGGCTCGCGCCTGGGTGGAGCGCTCGGGGTCTCTGGGCTCTCGGAGCTGGGGCTGCCTCGGGGCCTGACATCCTGCCCCACAGCCAGGACCCCGGAGGTGGACGACGAGGCCATGGAGAAATTCGCCGGGGCCCTGGCGTCGCTGCTGGAGGACGTGCAGATGGTCCTGGACCTGCGCCGGGAGGCGGGTGAGCTTGGCCTCTCGGGAGGAGGGGGTAGGGTGCAGCACCTCGTGAGGGCCCCCTCCCCACCCCCTGCCAGGCCCCTCCTCCCGGGGCGTCCAGTCCCATCCTGACCCCCCCACGTGTCTCCCTCCCCCAGTCCCGTCACGGCGTAGATCCACTCGGGGACGGCCGCGGAGACCCCATTCGACGGGCGGGACGGGGTGCAGAACCCGTGTGTGTACCACATCCCCGACAACCATCCCGGACCCCAGGGGTAATCCGGGCCCTGGGGGTGTACCCTTTCCGACCTTCGACCCCAGGGAGGATCACTGACACCTCGGCCGACCGGGACACGGGTGAGAACACCCCACTGGATACAGGACCGGAGTGAGTGTGCGACTGGAGAAGGTCGAGGAAGGTCCGTCTCTGTTCCCGGTTCCACCTCCGGGTCCTTTACCCGTGGATTCCCCCTCCAATCCCCCAGAAAAGGGGGTTCCTCCCCGATAGGACTTGGGGGTCGGCACCTCTCCGACCGTTCCCAGACCGTTCACGGCGTCCTTAGTGCCCCCTCGGGGTACAGGTAAAGTCCCGGGTCCTCGGAACCGAGAAGACCCCTGTCTGTTGCAGTGGGGGCGGAGGGGGTAATCCCCCTGTTCCTCCCTGGTCCTGGCGCCAGTGGGGAGGACCCTGAGTCCGGGGAGGTCCGGGGAGGACCCCGGAGGACGAGCCCCGGCGAGTACGTACGAAGTCGTTATTTCCGCATTTGGACACGAGAGGGAAGACTTATAAAGGACCTACTGCCCGTCGCCCACCTCCGCCCCTAAGGAGTCTCCCACTGTCGTCCTGGATGACCCTTCCCACTATAGACGGGAGGGGGCGGGGACCGCGTCGGAGGAGACAGGGCCCCCGACAGTCTGCGTTAAAAGGAAATGATAAGTGGGTGTAGATGATAACGTCCCGACGTCTTTGGAATAAACGACCATCCCGACAAGTGGAACCTTTAGTATGTAAAAGTATATACAAAGAATTGTTTTATCTAAAAAACCGGGGAGGACGGGAGGGGTCTCCACCCCCACAGTCTCGAGGTCCCGTCCCCCCCGGCACCGGACGAGATACCCGCGTAGGTGTCCCCTCGTAGTCTCTCCGTCCCGGCGACCGGGGCGGGAGAACCTCGAGTCCGGGGGAGGGGTACCCTCGGTACCGACCCGACTAGGTGCGGGGGGTTCTCTCTTTGCCCTCGTTCTTTGCAAGACGGCAAAGCCGAAGGATTCGGGGACGTGCCATGACTCCTGTGAAGAAAGAGAGACTTTCTCCGTCCTCCTACCCCAACCCGCCTAACAGGTCGGTGCATTGGGGGTCGAGGCTACGGGCGAGTCCCGACCCGGTCCGGGGTCCGGTAAGCCGAGGTGTGGGACTGAGAGTCGACTGTGGTTTGGGGAGGTCTTCCTTTCGAGGGTCCGTCCTTTTCTCCTCCGTCCGGTTCTGCGCCGGGGACCCGCCACCCTTCCTGCCTTCGCGGAAAGAGACTGTCGGGTCCCGTCACCAGTAGGACCGGTCCACGACGACCCCCGACGTCCGGTCGGACGAGTCACAGGACGACAGTGACGGGGAGCAGACAGGGGATGGACATTTTACCCCACGCGTCTTCCCCGCTGGGGCATCCGGGACCCACTCCTACCTCCCTCTTTAGTCGGTAGGACGAGGACCTCGTCGCAGGCGTGTGGGGGCTGGACGCTGGGGCGGAAGAGGTGGTAGTGGTGGTGGGTCGCCCCGGAGGTAGAGGGGTCTGCAGACCCGGTCGGGTTCTGCGACACTGTCGAGGGGTCTCCCGTGGAGGACGGTCGTTGTGATCAGGTTCACTGGAGGCTGGAAGCTTAGCCATTTCTTTGACACCACGCGTGTGGCGATACAAATTTTGTTTATTGGTCGTTCCTGGACGACGTGTCGTGCCCCTTGAGGCGAGCCCCAGTACGCCGTCGGACTCGCCCTCCCCTCAGACCCCCTCTTACCTATGAACATATACGCACCGACTGAGGGAAGAGACAAGTGGACTCTCGTATTATTGTCACAACGATTAACCGACAGGGGGTTATGCTTTATTTTCCGAAACAAATTTCTTCTTTTACACCATGTATGTATTAACCCTATAATAGGTCGGTATTGTTTATTCCTTAATTACGGTAAATGTCGTTGTACCTATCTGGATCTCTACTAGTATGACTCACTTCAGTCTGTCGTTTTCTGTTTACAGTATACTATAGCGAATAAACATCTTAGACTTTTTTATGCCACGTTTACTTGAAGAAATGTTCTATCTTTATCTCAGTGTCTACATTCTTTTGTTTGTATCAATGGTCCCCCTCTCGCTTCCCTATTTGACCCTCTGGCCGTGACTGCATAGGTGTGATGATATATATTTTATCTATTGATTATTCCTGGATGACACGTCAGGTCCCTTGAGATGAGTTATGTCAACGGACATACCCTATTCTTAGAATAAAAGAGTGGATATATGCATGCGTATAACTGATTCACTTTGCTGTTCAGCAGAATAGTGTAAATCAACACAACAGTGTGAATCAACTAAAAATTAATTTAAAAAACAAGAAAAACAGTCAATTGAAAGCAAGCAGAGCCGACTCTGGCAGAGTTTAGTAGGAAACTTTCCCAAAAGACCATGGGTGGCCAGACGTTCAATCTGGACAAGATGGTGTGAACTCATCTCCCCCTGGTATTTCTCAAAGTGGTGTAAGTGCTAGTTGGTCAGTCATGTCCAACTCTTTGCCACCTCCCCAGGCTCCTCTGTCCATGGGGTTCTCCAGTCGAGAATACTGGAGTGGGTCACCATTCCCTTCTCCAGGGGATCTTCCCAGCCCAGGGATCGAACCTGGGTCTCCCATGTTGCAGGCAATGTTTCCTGTCTGAGCCACCGGGGAAGCCTTCATCTCTCCCTGCTTCTCCCCAGATGTGTACACACCCAGCGTCAGAGCTGCCAAGCACAAGAAGCAAAGCTGATGAGCTGAGAGGAGAGAGAACAGACCTACGATTCGAGCTGGGGCTGGACATGCCAGCCCCTTCGAGCAAGTGACCGGGGGACAGAGTCAAACCGAACAGCCAGTGGCGACCTGCACTGCGCGAGCAGCCGGCAGGGTCTGACTGGCTCGCACGGAGCACTCCGCCCGACACCAGGACACACCTCTTCCCTGCGCCATGGACCAGTCACCAAGATAGCCTGTACTCCAGACCGCACAGGTGAAGGGCCCCGTCCTCCAAGGCTGCCCCCAGGCCCCACTGCAGATGCCACTTGGAGATGTTACCGGCACTCTGGCCACTCCACTCCGGGCTGAAGATGAAGGTTCCAGTGACGCCCTCCTCGGGCGTGATTAACCTGCTAGAGCAGCTCACAGAGCTCTGAGGAGCATTTTCCTCGCTTGATCACTGGCGATTTATAAAGATTATACAGAAGGAAGAGCCAGGCGGGAGAGCTGTGCAGGGCAAGGAACGGGAAGGGCTGAGAAACATCCGTGCCAGGTGTATCACTCGGAGCCCGAGTCCCCACGTGCTCACCAGCCTTGTGAATACAATGCACCTCCACGACCTTGACTGCACACCCTGTCCTTCGGGTCTATTCTTTGTGTGTGTGTGCGTGCTCAGCGGTGTCCGACTCTGCGCAGCCCCAAGGACTGTAGCCCACCAGGCTCCTCTGTCCATGGGGTTCTCCAGGCAAGAACACTGGAGTGGGTCGCCATGCCCTTCTCCAGGGAATCTTCCCAAACCAGGGATCGAACCCGCACCTCTTGCATCTCCTGCACTGGCAGGCAGAATCTTTAGCACTGAGCCACCTGGGAAGCTAAAGAAAACTGTACCAGGACACGAATAGCAAATTATTCAAAACCGGCAACAGAGAAAAAATTCAGGGGAAAAAAAGGAGCAAAGTTAAGGATGGCAGCACTTTTAAGAATGATTTTTGCTAGAAATTGTGGTTTTATACACTCCGTGAGGTTAAAGAAAGCCCCTTCTGTTTCTATTTAAATAAAAGGTTTTGTTTTGGCTTGCTTTTAACCAAGAATTGCTGTTCAACTCTAACCAACATGTTTTCTGCTTTGAGATAACCAAATCGTTTTTCTTTAACCTACTGAGGTTGTAAATTGCACTAATATGTTTTATAACATCAGATGATCCTTGCATTGCTGGGGAAAAAACAGTCACGATGGATTGTTATCCAGTGGTGATTTGATTTTTCTATTCATGCCCTGGGGTACATTTTCCACTTACATTCTAGGCAAGCTTTCTTATACTGTTGTGTCTTTTCTTTCTAAACACCAGCTGATCAAACTCAAATGAGATGTATTTACCTTCCAAGTGACACAGCTCGAGTCAAACATATTAGAAATAGTATCATATGGATGTCAGTTTAAAGAAGTGTCATATTCTTTACTGCCAGCCTCTGGTTCTTTCCACAGAAGGAATTACTACAGGAGCTATTAAACTAAAGACACCTCCACTGCTGTATAAATGTGTTATAGTTATTAAAATAATTATACTTTTAATAATTACATTATTCAGTTCAGTTCAGTTCAGTTGCTCAGTCATATCCGACTCTTTGCGACTCCATGGACTGCAGCACGCCAGGCCTCTCTGTCCATCACCAACTCTCAGAGTTTACCCAAGCTCATATCCATTCAGTTGGTGATGCCATCCAACCATCTCATCTTCTGTCATCCCCTTCTCCTCCCACCTTTCCCAGCATCAGGGTCTTTTCTAAGGAGTCAGTTCTTTGCATCAGGTGGCCAAAGTATTGGAGTTTCAGCTTCAGCATAAGTCCCTCCAATGAATATTCAGGACTTATCTCCTTTAGGATGGACTGGCTGGATCTCCTTGCAGTCCAAGGGACTCTCAAGAGTCTTCTCCAACACCACAGTTCAGAAGCATCAATTCTTTGGCACTCAGCTTTCTTCACAGTCCATCTCTCACATCCATACATGACTACTGGAAAAACCATAGCCTTGAC
The DNA here is from genome assembly GCA_006410535.1 of Litocranius walleri. Classification (NCBI taxonomy): domain Eukaryota; kingdom Metazoa; phylum Chordata; class Mammalia; order Artiodactyla; family Bovidae; genus Litocranius; species Litocranius walleri. The sequence goes on along the minus strand of SJYG01000065.1, from coordinate 948,376 downwards.
GAGATGGACCTTTGTTGACAAAGTATTGTCTCTGCTTCTGAATATACTATCTAGGTTGGTCATAACTTTGCATCCAAGGAGTAAGCATCTTTTAATTTCATGGCTGCAGTCACTATCTGCAGTGATTTTAGAGCCCCCCCAAAATAAAATCTGCCACTGTTTCCACTGTTTCCCCTTCTATTTGCCATGAAGTGATGGGACCGGAGGCCATGATCTTAGTTTCCTGAATGTTGAGCTTTAAGCCAACTTTTTCACTCTCCTCTTTCACTTTCATCAAGAGACTCTTTAGTTCTTCTTCACTTTCTGCCATAAGGGTGGTGTCATCTGCATATCTGAGGTTATTGATATTTCTCCGGGCAATCTTGATTCCAGCTTGTGCTTCCTCCAGCCGAGCGTTTCTCATGATGTACTCTGCATATAAGTTAAATAAGCAGGGTGACAATATATAGCCTTGACGTACTCTTTTTCCTATTTGGAACCAGTCTGTTGTTCCATGTCCAGTTCTAACTGTTGCTTCCTGACACGCATACAGATTTCTCAAGAAGCAGGTCAGGTGGTCTAGTATTCCCATCTCTTTCAGAAATTTCCACAGTGCATTGTGATCCACACAGTCAAAGGCTTTGGCATAGTCAATAAAGCAGAAATAGATGTTTTTCTGGAACTCTCTTGCTTTTTCCATGATCCAGCAGATGTAGGCAATTTGATCTCTGGCTCCTCTGCTTTTTCTAAAACCAGGTTGAACATCTGGAAGTTCACGGTTCACATATTGCTTTTTACTTTTAAATAATTTTGTTCTGGAGAATGGCTTAGAAAATAGCTGTTTCCCAGAATTTAACACATCGTTCAACCAGACATATTCTTAGCAGCACTCAAGACTTTCCGTGAAGTGAGTGTCTTTGTAAATTCTGGCCACACAGAGCTGATTCTCAACCACAGTTCTTGCTCTGTGGCCCCAGTCTTTTCCCCAAGTCTCCCTTCTGAGCTTCATGTTATCCTTTGCTGAATTTCCCAAGGAGAAGGCGGAGACTCTGGTTTCAGAATGTGTGTTTCCCTGAAAGAGACAGCAAGCAGACCTTGGTTAGACTGCCTCATCTGAGATACCCATCCTGCTCTCGGCCGTGTTTCTGGGCTTAGGGCCGTAGTCTGCCCCGCAGGGCAGACTGGCGGGGTTTGGCCCTGGGCTCACGTTTGTTCCCAGGAGCGGTAGAAAAGTCAGAGAAACATATTTTGCAGTCTTTAAAAAAGAATCTTTATTATTAGCGTTACTAAACCAAACTCAGACCCTCTCACTCACATGCAGTAAAGCCAGTCTCCTGACGCCAGGGTCGTGGTGAAGAAAAGGGCAGTGTTTACCGCAGGTGCCAAGCAAGGAGTCCAAGCCACCAGTGCTCAGCGGACCCACACTCCCTGAAGGCTTTCAGGGAAGGGCTTTTCCAAGACAGGGGTGGGCTACAGGCTATGTGGGCTACAGGGTATCTGATCAGCTTGTGGACATTCTTCTTATTAGTTAACTCTGAGGCCATCGGGAGCCACCAGGGTCAGCCTTCTGGTTCCACCTGATCTGGGGGCCTCCTCGTCTGTGAGCAGCATATAGTTACCTTCTTCCACCTGGTGGTGGGGGCGAGTCTCAGTATCTGCAGAAAAACTCGCAGGACACGGCTCAGGACATTCTCCAGAGCCCTTGTTTAGTCACTAAGTCGTGTCTCACTCTTCTGTGACCCTGTGGACTGTAGCCCAGCGGGCTCCCCGTCCATGGGAGTCTCCAGGCAAGAGTACTGGAGTGGGTCGCCATAGACCTTGAGGAGGGATTCAGTGTCCTGGGCTTTGCTTAATGGCTCAGCTGTTACTGTGTTTATTGTTTGACTGTTTCCCTTTCTTCTGTATTTTCTCACTTCTCTGATTAAATGCACTCTTTGGAAGTGCGGAAAAGCTTAGGAGGCTAAAGCTTTTTTATAGACAAGAGGCAGGCGGAGGACATGGGGGTGGGGGGAAGCCTATTTTGGGGAGGCCCCATAGGGTCCAGCTCAGTTTCATTAGGACACTGGCGAGGGCGTTGATGCCTCGCTGCCCCAGGACATGGTTGACCATACTTTTCCTGATTTATTTGAACTACAGTCCTGTAAACAAACCTTCATCAAAACTCAGTCATGTGTCCTCCTAACTCATCCACTCCTGCGTCTATCCCTTCCACAAACACGGGCCCTGCTGGGAGAGGAATGAGCTCATAGCCCTGACCTGCAGCGGCTCTGCCTCACCTCCCTTGTTTCACGTGTTTTCTCTCAGCAGCTCCACTGTGCTTTTAAGAAATTAGGAGACGAAGAAGGAGTGATGACTCTCTAAGTCGCTCAGTCTAGTCCCAACTTGCTAGATCCAATCCAAACCATGAGTGTTGAGGCACGTGCGTGTTGGTGACCTTCAGGAGGCCATTCTGAGAATTAGCACAGTTGCCCAGGAAACAGTCACTGTTTTGGATGCTTCCATTAAGCAAGGCTCAGAACCGAGTCATCTGCAAACACTCAGGTTTTGCAGTCCAGGTAACACACCTGTCTCATCTGCGCGCTCTTAGCTACTTCTTCCGTCACACTCAGGACCAGGGTCTCACCTGCTGCTTAGCGGCTCAGGCTTCAGCATGTGCAGCACCGCCCGGGACTTTGTCATCAATGGGATCCCGAGCCCCGACACTTGCGAATGGAATCTCAGTCTTGCTGTGGGCCTGGCCACGGCTCCTTAGCTCCAGACTCCCCTCATGCACATTGCTGCTGGAGGTCAGACCCAGAGAGACAAGGACGATGATCTCGTAATCCCTGATTGTGTTTTCACTATTCTACCTAATGCATCTTAAATATCTTTACTAAGATAATCTTCTCAAAAATCTCCAACAGCTGCTTATTGGCTAGTGAGTTAAGTAAAACGTTTATCTGACTTTCACTGTCAACCTACACAAAACACATCCACGGTCATTCAACGTTTCTTCGATGCACATTATCCTTGTTGCCTCTACCTTTGCTCCTTCTATTCCCTCTTGTTAAATTCTTGTCGGTGCTGCAAGTCTATCTCAGATGTTTCCTCTTCCTTAAAAGGAATGTCCTGCCTACATTTTCTTCTAGGAGTTTTAGTTTCAGGTTTGCATTTAAATCTTTAATCCATTTTGAGTTTATTTTTGTATACAGTGTTAGAAAGTAGTCTGGTTGGATTCTTTTGCATGCAGCTGAAGAGTTTTCCTTACAAACAAAGCTAGTGGAGGTGACGGAATTCCAGTGGAGCTGTTTCAAATCCTGAAAGATGATGCTGTGAAAGTGCTGCTCTCAATATGTCACACATTTGGAAAACTCAGCTCACCGGCGTCCTGACCTTTTCCAGTCAAAAGTAAGGTTAGGGTTTCTTTCCGTTACGGTTTGTTACGAGTTTGAAAGTATGTTAACGTGAGTAGAGTGTACGATCATTTCATTACGAATTTTAATAGGTTCGGTTCGAAGTCGTTATACACTTGGTACTTGAAGGTCTACAAGTTCGACCAAAATCTTTTCCGTCTCCTTGGTCTCTAGTTTAACGGATGTAGACGACCTAGTAGTTTTTTCGTTCTCTCAAGGTCTTTTTGTAGATAAAGACGAAATAACTGATAAAGTTTCGGAAACTGACACACCTAGTGTCATTTGACACCTTTTAAGAAGGTTTTTACCCTTACGGTCTGGTAGACTGGACGGAGAACTCTTTGGACATACGTCCAGTCCTTCGTTGTCAATCTTGACCTGTACCTTGTTGACTAACCAAGGTTTATTCCTTTCCTCATGACATTCCGACATATAACAGTGGGACGAATAAATTGTATACGTTGCGACTCGACGTTCTTCGTGTTCGACCTTAATCCTAACGACCCTCTTTATAGTTATTGGAATCTATACGTCTATTGTGGTAGGAATACCGTCTTTCACCTCTTCTTGATTTCTCGGAGCTACTTTCACTTTCTCCTCTCACTTTTTCAACCGAATTTCGAGTTGTAAGTCCTTTGATTCAAGTACCGTAGACCAGGGTAGTGAAGTACCGTTTATCTTCCCCTTTGTCACCTTTGTCCACGACTGAAATAAAAAAACCAGGTTTTAGTGACGTCTACCACTGACGTTGGTACTTTAATTTTCTACGAATGAGAAACCTTCCTTTCAATACTGGTTGGATCTGTCGTATAATTTTTCGTCTCCTCTGTAATGAAACAGTTGTTTCTAAGCAGATCAGTTCCGATACCAAAAAGGTCATCAGTACATACTTACACTCTCGACCTGATATTTCTTTCGACTCGCGACTTCTTAACTACGAAGACTTGACACCACAACCTCTTCTGAGAACTCTCAGTGAACCTGACGTTCCTCTAGGTTGGTCAGGTAGGATTTCCTCTAGTCAGGACCCACAAGTAACCTTCCTGACTACGACTTCGACTTTGAGGTTATGAAACCGGTGGACTACACTTCTCGACTGAGTAATCTTTTCTGGGACTACGACCCTTCCTAACCCCCGTCCTTCTCTTCCCCTACTGTCTCCTACTCTACCGACCTACCGTAGTGACTGAGTTACCTGTACTCAAACCCACTTGAGACCCTCAACCACTACCTGTCCCTCCGGACCGTACGACGCCAAGTACCCCAGTGTTTGAGTCAGGCATGACTGAGTGACTGAACTGAACTGAAGAGTTTTCCCCGCACTGTTTATTGAAGAGACTGTTTTCCTCATTGTGTATTCTTGCCTCCTTTGTTGATTAATCAACCATTATAGCTGAGTTCATTTTTGGACTGTATTCTGTTCCAGTGATCTCTGTGTCTGTTTTCATGTCAGTGCCATACTGTTCTGGTGACTGTAGCTTTGAGCTATAGTCTGAAGTCATAGAGCCTGATACCTCCAGCTCTGTTCTTCTTTCTCAAGATTATGTTCTGCTATTTGGGTCCTCAGTGTCTGCACACGGTTTTTAGAATTATTTGTTCTAGTTCTGTGAAAAATGATGCTGGTATTTGGATAAGGATCGCATTGAATCTGTAGAGCTACATATATAGTCATCGGGTAGTATAGTCACTTTAACCATATTAACTCTTCCAATCTGTGAGCATGATATATTTTCCCCTCTATATCATCTTCAATTTCTTCTATCAGTTTCTTTCATTGCAGTTTTCTGAGTACAGGTCTTATACCTCCTTGTTTGGAGCCATTCCGCAGTATTTTATTCCTTCTGATACAATTGGGAATGAGATAACTTTCTTAGTTTCTCTTTCTGCTAGCTCATTGTTAGTGTATAGAAAAGCAACGGATTTCTATGTATTAATTTTGTATCCTGCTACTTTACTGAATTTACTTATTAGCTTTTTGGTGACGTCTTAAGGATTTTCTTAAGAAAATGGCATGGTATGGTAGGACAAGGTGTCACACCATCTGCAAACAGTGGCAGTTTTACTTCTTCCTTTCCAATCTGGATTTCTTTTATTTCTTTTTGTCTGAGTCCTGTGACTAGGATTCCCAGTACTATACCGAATAAAAGTGGCAAGAACGGACATTCATGTCTTATTTTTCTGATCTTAGAGGAAATGCTTTCAGTTTTTCCCCATTTATTGTAATGTTTACTGTGGGCTTGTCATATGTGGCCTTTACTATATGGAGGTTTATTCCCCCTTTACCCACTTTGTTGAGAGTTTTTATCATAAAAGTATATTGAATTTTGTCAAAAGTTTTTCCTGCATCTATTGAGATGATTTTTATTCTTCAATTCATTAAAGATTTTTATTCTTCAATTTGTTACTGATTTCCATTCTTCAGTTTGTTAATGTGGTATAACACATTGGTTGATTTGTGGATATCTTTGTATCCCTGGGACAAATCTCACTTGATCATGAGCTTTCAATGTATTTTTGAATTCACTTTGCTAATATTCTGTTGGGTATTTTTGCATCTATATTCATCAATGATATTGACCTAAGAAAGTTTTTGTCTGGTTTTAGTCAGGGTGATGCTGGCCTCACAGAGAGAGTTTAGAAGCCTTTCCTCCTCTTTGATTTTTTGGAATAGTTTAAGTAGGATAGCTATAAATGTTTGGAGACTTCCCTGGGGACCTGGTGGTTGAGAATCCACCTTCCAATGCAGGGGATGTGGGTTTGATCCCTGGTCAGGGGACCATTAATAAGATCCCACGTGCTGCAGGGTGACACGCCCCCAAGCTGCAACTACTGGGCCGCTGCCAGTGCAGTGTCCACGGGCCACGACCAGAGAAAGCCCACGCACAGCAGTGAAGACCCAGCACAACCGCAAAAGGAGGTCCGCAGAACGCAGCTGTGAAGCCATCTGGTCCTGGACTCCTGCTTGAGGGAATTTTTTTTAAATTATTGATTCTGTTTCATTACTGGTAACTGGTCTGTTCATATTTTCTATTTCTTCCTGGCTCAGTCTTGGGAGACTGTACATGTCTAGGAATGTGTCCGTTTCTTCTAGGTTGTCCATCTTATTGGACATGCATGGGGGCACACAGCACCAACCAGTGAGACGCATATCAGCTTCCTGGGGCCAGGGCTGGGGCCCCAAGCAGCACAGCATCCTAGAGTGTGTGAAAGCCCGCTGACCCTTCCCAGCCCCACAGTTTCATTCTGAGAAGTAATTTCTTGCTGCTGCACTTACAGGCCCAGGACCTGACCTGCTTCTGAAGAGCAGGGGTTTTGGCAGGAGGGGGATGAGAGCCGACGGGGTCCAGGTCCCCTCCCAGGCCCCACTGTCTGGAGCAGCGCTTGGAAAAGGTTGCCCCAGTCTCCCTCCCACAGTGGTCAGTGCCAGCTGCCCCAGGCCAGAGGTGCTTTATTTCCGTCTCTCTCTGGATGGTCTTCTCTGGAAGCTGAAGGTTCCTGGAAGTTATGAACAGATTTGCCCTGAAGGACATGGTTTGTGGTCACGGTTCACAGGAACTTGGGAGACCCTGCAGCTGGGACGTGCCAAGGTTGGTGGCACCCTGATTTCCTAAGCTCGCTGGGAAACGGGGCGCTTGTTTCTCCCTGGCTGAACTCCCACTGCCCTGCACCACCCAGTTCTGAGAGCAGAGCAGGGCTGGGGGGCACAGCCTCTCACATCTGACACCTGTATCCAAACCACCTGTGCTGGTGTTCAGGGGGCCACCTAAGGGGAAGGGCTCCTCACTGCAGGGGTGCCCCCTGTCCCCTCTGAGATCAGAAGTCCCAGTCCGGACATTGAACGGCCGAGCTCCATCCAGAGGCTCCAGGGAGGGATCCTTGCCCCCCAGCCGCCTCCAGCTCCTGGTGCCGCACCCTTGAGTCCGATCTCGTAGACGCCTCAGTCCAGTCTCTGCCTCAGTGTTCACACGCCTTCTCCCCATGTCCCCTCCGTGTCCCCGTTTTCTCTCACAAGGACACCGGACATTAGATTAGCCCCTGTTTCAGCCTCACCTGAACAGCTCACATCTGTAAAGACCTAGATTCCAAACAAGATTCCATCCTGAAGTTCCCGGTGGATGTGAGTTCTGGGGCAACACCCTTCAACCCCATCACAGCTTGCGGTTAATCGCAAAACACAGAACCTGGGGTTCATCGTAAAACCGAGGTTCATCACGAAACACTGAGATTTGAGGCTTGTTGCAAGAATTAAAGGTGCTAATACAGACCAGGGCAAGGACTGAAGCTGGCCAAGCCTCCTCTTTCCGTCACAGGAAAGGGGCTCTGGGGGCGGCCGAGGGCCTGCTCCCGTGGGTGGGCTCTTCCTGGTTCAGTCACCAAGTCTCTCCGGGAAGGAAACCAGAGGCCAGAGAGCAAGCCAGAGCTAGTCTAGGAGACAGACCCCTGAGCCTCCACCCAAGATGCTGACCAGGCCCACAGGCCCCCTGGAAAGACCCCACAGTTCAGGGGGAGAAAGGGGCCAACCGGCCAGGCCCCTGCTATCAGGAGACACCCCACCTTGCTCCCATTCCCCTACTGCAATACGCCCACCCCACCCCTGCGATGAGCGATTTAGTCACTTAGAACGCCGACTGAAGGCTTTTGCGCCACCTTTGCCAGAGGCACAGGGTACCCACAGCCCGCTGGGTACCGACGCCCATGCGGACTCAGCCAGGAGGACTGTCCTGTGCCCTCCCTGCTCGGGTCCCTTCTGTACTCAGCGACACACCCACCGCTCCTGAGGTCGGCAGGCAGCTTGCTGCAGCCTGAGCGGCGTGGAGGGCCGTGCCCTGGGAGAGTTAAAATGTGAGAGGTGGGAGGTGGGAGGTTGGGCCCTGTAGGCCTTGCCATCCCACATGCCTGCATGGAGCCCTAGTGCTACTCAGCTGTGCCCCCGCAGCAGGGGTCAGGTCACTTTCCCGTTCTGGGGGTTATTATGACTGTTTTCATAGTCATTGCCATTTTTGCTACCCTAACTGGGCAGCAGGTGCTTGCAGAGCCCTCGATACTGACCAGGTCCCCCCTCGGAGCTTGACCTGAACCCCATGTCACCCTCGCCCCAGCCTGCATAGGGTGGGGTGACTGCAGAGATCCCTTCACCCAAGGCCACAGTCACATGGTTTGGAGGAGCTGGTGCCCAAGGCAGAAGCCACCCTCCAGGACACACCTGTCCCCAGCGCTGGCTCTGACCTGTCCTTGTCTAAGAGGCTGACCCTGGAAGTGTTCCTGGCACTAGCAGCCAGCCTGGACCCAGAGTCCAGACACCCACCTGCGCCACCCCACACCCCACCACTTCTGGGGCCTACCAGGAACCGTACAGGCCCAGAGGGGGCCTTCCTGCTTGGCCTCGGATGGAAGAAGGCCTCCTATTGTCCTCGTAGAGGAAGCCACCCCGGGGCCGAGGATGAGCCAAGTGGAATTCCAGGAACCGTGTGGCTGGGGGCCCGGCCCGGGCTGGCTGGCCGGCACTCCTCCTGTATAAGGCCCCGAGCCCGCTGTCTCAGCCCTCCACTCCCTGCAGAGCTCTGAAACGGGACCCTGGCTGCAACCATGAAGTGCCTCCTGCTTGCCCTGGGCCTGGCCCTCGCCTGTGGCGTCCAGGCCATCATCATCCCCCAGACCATGAAGGGCCTGGACATCCAGAAGGTTCGAGGGTGGCCTGGTGGGTGGTGAGTTGCAGGGTTGGCAGGGGAGCTGGGCCTCAGAGACCAAGAAAGGCTGTGACATCGGGTTCCCATCAGTCAGCTAGGGCCGCCTGACAAATCCCCCGCCGGGTCAGCTTCAGTCAGGCGTATACTGTCTTGCATTCTGGAGGCTGGAAGCCCGAGATCCAGGCGTCGGCCAGGCTGGCTTCTCCTGCGGCCGCTCTCCGGGGAGCAGACGGCTGTCTTCTCCCTGTGTCCTCTGCGTGCCCCGATTTCCTCTTCCTGTGAGACCACCGGGCCTGCTGGATGCATGCCTGCCTCTTTAAAGGCCATGTCTCCAGAGTCATGTGTTGAGGTTCTGGGGGTTAGTGGGGTATAGTGCAGCCCCTAAAAGAGTCGCTCTACCCCTCAAATTTTCCCCACCTCCAGCCATGTCTCCCCAAGTTCCAAACGTTGCCACGTGTGTGGGGGCTCATCTGGGTCCCTCTTTGGGCTCAGAGTGAGTCTGGGGAGAGCATTCCCCAGGGTGCAGAGTTGGGGGGAGCATATCAGGGCTGCCCAGGCCAGGGTGGGACAGAGAGCCCACTGTGGGGCTGGGGTCCCCTTCCCACCCCCGGAGTACGACTCAAGGTCCCTCCCCAGGTGGCGGGGACTTGGTACTCCTTGGCCATGGCGGCCAGCGACATCTCCCTACTGGACGCCCAGAGCGCCCCCCTGAGAGTGTACGTGGAGGAGCTGAAGCCCACCCCTGAGGGCAACCTGGAGATCCTGCTGCAGAAATGGTGGGTGTCCTCCCCAAACATGGAACCCCCACTCCCCAGGGCTGTGGACCCCCCGGGGGTGGGGTGCAGGAGGGGCCAGGGCCCGGGGGGGGAGAGGGCTCGGAGTTCCCTGGCGCCCCGGAGCCCCGCCCAAGGCTGCCCGCCCGGGGCTTTTTCTTTTCTTTTTTGTCTTTTAACTGTTATTAATTTCATGCTTCAGAACACCATCAAACAAATGAACATAAAACATCGTTTTTGTTAACTCGAAAGTGGAGATAAGATCCACTTGAAGTGGAAATGCATAGGAAAGATACATCCAATACGGCAGTATTCTGAATTCCCTGTTAGTTTGAGGATTACAGATGCACTTGAGCAACAGAGAGACATTTTCATCATTTCTAGTCTGAGCACCTCAATATCTAAAATGAACAAGATGTCATGGAAACAAAGCAGTATGGGGAGGGGCCCATGGGAAGGCTGCTGGGCAGCAGCAGACCTGGGTCCTCGGGGCTCAGGCAGTTCCCACTACCAGCCCTGTCCACCCACAGATGGGGGTCAGGGTGCAGGAGAGGGCTGGGTGGGTGTGGGGGCAGAGATGGGGACCTGAACCCCAGGACTGTCTCTTGGGGGTGCCTGTGGTCAAGGCTCTCCCTGACCTTTTCTCTCTGGCTTCACCTGACTTCTCCTGGCCCATCCACCCAGTCCCCTGTGGCCCAAGAGGTGTCAGTGAGTGCAGCCGAGGCCGGCTGGCCAGCTGGCCCCTATGCCCATGCCGCCCTCCTCCAGCCCCTCCTGGGGCCAGCTTCTGTCCCTGGCCCTCAGTTCATCCTGATGAAAATGATCCAAGCCCGTGGCTCAGAAAGCAGCTATCTTTCAGGGAGAACGGCGAGTGTGCTCAGAAGAAGATAATTGCAGAAAAAACCAAGATCCCTGCTGTGTTCAAGATCGACGGTGAGTGCTGGGTCCCCGGGGGATGCCCACCCCCGGGGGGACTGTGGGCAGGTGCAGGGGGCTGGTGTCAGGCCCCGGGATGCTAAGGGGCTGGTGGTGATAAAGACACTGCCGTGACACCCGCTTCACTGGCCTCCCCACCACCTGCCCGGGGCCTTGGGGCTGGTGGCCGTGGGCAGGTCCCGGCTGGGCGGGTTTGACCCCCCAGGGTGACATCCGAGCTCTCTTTGCTGGGGTGGGCGGTGATCAGGTTCCTCAGGCTGAGATCAGGAGGTACCTGTGCCCTCCCAGGGGTAACCAAGAGCCGTTGCCCGCCCCAGGGGTCCAGGTGCCCCACGACCCCAGCCCACCCCATGGCTCCTTCATCTCCTGGAGATGAACTCTGTCCGCCTTCGCTCATTCACTTTTTCGTCCTAAATCTGAGATGAGAAAGCTTCGAGCGGGGGTTGGGGTTCCAACAGGGCTGCCCTTCCGCCGGGCAGCCTGAGCCACATCTGCCCCTGGCCCCCTCAGGACTCACTCTGACTGGAGGCCCAGCCCAGGGTCTCCGGCACCATCCAGCTACACTGGGTTTGGGTGCTGGTCCTGCCCCCAAGCTGCCCGGACACCGCAGGGCAGCCGGGGCCGCCCACTGGCCTCAGTCAGGGGGAGCCCCTAGCTGTCCCCGCTCAGGGCTACCCCCATCCTCAGGACGCACCCCTCTTCCCTTGCTGGGCAGTGTCTAGCCCCACCTGAGATCAGGGGGAAGCCCTATTTCTTGACAACTCCAGTCCCTGGGGGCCGGAGGGGCCTCAGACTGAGTGGCGGGTGTTCCCAAGTTCAGGAGGTGGTGGAGGGTCCCTGGCGGATCCAGAGTTGACGGTGAGGGCTTCCTGGGCCCCGTGCGCCTGGCAGTGGCAGCAGGGAAGGGGCCGCACCATTTTGAGGGTGGGGAATGCCAGAGGCGCTCCCTACCCTGTCTTTGCCGGGTGGTGACCCCGGGGGAGCCCCGCTGGTCGTGGGGGGCGCTGGGGGCTGACCAGCAATGCCCCTCCTGTTGGAACTCACTTTCCTCCCGTCTTGATCTCTTCCAGCCTTGAACGAGAACAAAGTCCTTGTGCTGGACACCGACTACAAAAAGTACCTGCTCTTCTGCATGGAAAACAGTGCTGAGCCCGAGCAAAGCCTGGCCTGCCAGTGCCTGGGTGGGTGCCAACCCTGGCCGCCCAGGGAGACCAGCTGCATGGTCCTCGCTGCAACAGGGGGGAGCAGGAGGAGGGGGGATCCCCAAGTCCCGCCAGGAGAGAGTGGTCACATACCAGGAGCTGGTCTGCTGAGGGCCTGTGGGTGGCTGGGGATGGGGCCAGACACACGGGCGGGAGACGGGTGGGCTGCAGAGCTGTGGCTGGCGTGGCCATGGCGATGTAGCCATCGGTCACTGTGACTCGAACAGCCTTTGTTACTGGGGAGTTTCAATCATTTCCCCAAATAAGAACTCAGGCACAAAGCCATCTTTCAACTATCACGTCCTGAAAACAAGTGGCAGGTGACATTTTCTGTGCTGTAGCAGTCCCACTGGGCGTTTTCAGGGCCCCTGTGCCAGGCGGGCGTGGGCGTCAGCAAGTGGAGGCTCCTGGCCATGTCAGCCAGCCCAGGGGGAGGAGGGGACCCGGACAGCCAGAGGTGGGGGGCAGGCTTTCCCCCTGTGACCCTGCAGACCTGCTGCACTGCCCTGGGAGGGAGGAGGGGGAACTGGGCCAAAAGGGAAGGGCAGGTGCGCTGGAGGGCGAGGGCAGACCTGCAGACCGCCCTGGGGAGCAGGGACTGACCCCCGTCCTGGCCCCACAGTCAGGACCCCAGAGGTGGACAACGAGGCCCTGGAGAAATTCGACAAAGCCCTCAAGGCCCTGCCCATGCACATCAGGCTCTCCTTCAACCCACCCCAGCTGGAGGGTGAGCACCCAGGCCCCGCCCCACCCTCGGGCGGCCTCCTCCCATGGCGACCCCCAGCTCCCCAGGCCTCTCGGGAGGAGGGGTGGGGTGCAGCACCCTGTGGGGGCCCCCTCCACACCCCCTGCCAGGCCCCTCTTCCCGGGGCGTCCAGTCCCATCCTGACCACCCTCACCACGTCTCTCCCTCCCCCACAGGGCAGTGCCATGTCTAGATGAGTCCCTGCCAGCGCCTCTGGGGTAAGCTGCTCGCCCTGCCCCACGTCCTGGGCACACACATGGGGTAGGGGCTGTTGGTGGGAACTGGGATCCCCCATTAGGCCCTGGGGTCCCCCTGTGAGAATGGCTGGAAGCTGAGGTCCCTCCTGGTGACTGCAGAGCCGGCTGGCCGTGTGCCCACTCTTGTGGGGTGACCTATGTCCTGGCCTCACTCACACCCAGACCTCCTGTTGTAGCTCCTTCCAGGCAGAGCTAAGGGCCAAGGTGGAGGCCCAGGAAGTGGGCTCCTAAGGGGGAGGCTGGGGGGGGTCCTTCCCCCGAGGAGGGGCCATCCTGAACCCCCAGCCGTGGAGAGGCTGGCAAGGGTCTGGCAAGCGCCCCAGGAATCACAGGGGAGCCCCATGTCCATTTCAGGGCCCGGGAGCCTTGGCCCCTCTGGGGACAGACGAAGTCACCTCCGCCTCCCCCATCAGGGGAACCAGGAGGGACCAGGACCACAGTCACCCCTCCTGGGACGCAGGCCCCTCCAGGCCCCTCCTGGGGCCTCCTGCTTGGGGCTGCTCCTCCTTCAGCAATAAAGGCGTAAACCTGTGCTCTCCCTTCTGAGTCTTTCCTGGACGACGGGCAGGGGGTGGAGAAGGCCCAGGACAGGGGAGTGGTCTGGCTCAGAGGGTGACAGTGGGGCTGGGATCCAGGGCTTCTGCATCACAGTCTTGTGACATCTGGGGGCCCACACACAGCACTGCGGCTCTTTGAAACTTTCAGGAACCAGGCAGGGACTCGGCAGAGACATCTGCCAGTTCAGTCAACACCCAAACTCGACAAAGGACAGAAAGAGGAAAATCGCTGTCTCTTAGTCTAATAAATATTGATATGAAAACTCAAGTTGCTCATGGATCAAATTATGCCCTTTTGTGAATCCAGCCACTACTGTCGGTATCAAACTTCATGTACCCAAAACGCACTGATCTTTTCTGTGCTAAAATGTAATAAAGAGATTTCCCCAAGATAAAGGAGCTGGGCATAAGAGGTTATGGTTGGAAGGAGACTTGTTCTGCACACACAGCAAGGAGATCCAACCAGTCCATCCTAAAGGAGATCAGTCCTGGGTGTTCATTGGAGGGACTGATGTTGAAGCTGAAACTCCAGTGGTTTGGCCATTTGATGTGAAGAGCTAACTCATTTGAAAAGACCCTGATGCTGGGAAAGATTGAGGGCAGGAGGAGAAGGGGACGACAGAGGATGAGATGGTTGGATGGCATCACTGACACAATGGACATGGGTTTGGGTAGACTCCGGGAGTTGGTGAGGGACAGGGAGGCCTGGCGTGCTGCAGTTCATGGGGTCGCAAAGAGTTGGACACGACTGAGCGACTGAACTGAACTGAACTGAAACCTTTTCTCTGTGTGTCGTCGCACCCCCGGAGAATCCATTATTCTTGTTAAGTGTGTACCGTATCACGTGCGAGGACAAATATATGTATGGACTTACGAGTCAGTGGGTCAGCATAGACTGACACTGGGTACCTGGTATCGGGAGGTCCAAGGAAGACAGGTGTCTTAAGAGGTCCGTTCTTATGACCTCACCCATCGGTAAAGGAGGAAGTCCCCTAGGAGGGCTGGGTCCCTAGCTTGGCCGCAGAGGACGTAACCGTCCGCCTAAGAAATGTGACGCGGTGGTCCCTTCGGACACAATGACAGAGACAGGGTGAATTAATGGTTTCGACGAGGTTATTTTTCGGGGACACGGAGACTCGAAGGGTCGGACGTCCCCCACCACCCCCATCTGACACTGGACCCTTGTGGGAGGGCGAAGTCCTGAGGGCCCGGGGCACTGGGTGTGAGGACGTCTGTCGACCCATCAAGGCGAGAAGTGCCGAATAATAGAATTTTTTTGGACTCTAGATAAAACACTGAAGTGACGGCATTGAAGACTTGTAGGTCTCGCTACCTGCCGGAGGAGGGGTCCGGAGTCCCCGAAGTCCCGCGGCCGGAAATGGGTGCTCAGTGGTCTGTGTGCCCCCACCGGGGCGGAGGTCCCACGAGTGTCAGAACGGCAGCAGGACTAGTTTCTCTCTCTAGTTACTGAAGAATCCTCGTTCGTCTGTGGGTGTCCTGTGACTCCAAGTGGTCTGACTCGACCAGGAAAACTTGGATTTCTGTGTGTCGAGAACTTCCAAAAGAGCGAAACTTAGACCTAAATTACGGATAAACGGGGAATTCTCCCTTCTGTAAAGACGCACAGGGGTCCTGTCGGCGAGCCACCGTAGGCTCCGGTGAATCATAATAGACTGGTGTGGGACCTTAATTAGACAGGTTTGACCTACTTTTGGAACCACCCTTCAAAGTAGGGTCTCCGAGTTGGTAGGACGAAAATGGTGGGACGTAGAAAAACAGAAAATACACACACATATATATATAAAAAAAAGAAGTGAAAAACCGACACGACCGACAACGTCAAGTCGCGTGTCCGAAAGAGAGATCAACGTCATACTCTGGAAGAGAGTAACGCCTCGTGTCAGAGATCTTACGTACTCGAGTCAACGACACTGCGCGTCCGAATCTACACCCTAGAAACAAGGGACTGGTCCCTAGTTTGGGCGTATGGGATCTGACCTTCCGTCTAAGAATTGGTGACCTGGTCGTCCCTTCAGGGGATGGACGGCTGCAGAATTGGGTCGTTTGACGTTCACATCCTTCTGAGTCTCGGAGACATTGACAGTGTCCACTGAGCCCAATCGTCGAAGGCAGTCAGTGGACGTCACCCCATTCGGACGAGAGGTCCTGTACGGTCGGGGTACAATTGGTCTGCGCAGTCGATATCGGGAAAGACTGTCGGAGACTACGGAATCGGAGCACTGACCCAGACGATTCCGACCCGTTTGTGTCACTGGCGGTGGACACTCGGTGCACCCACCCCACGGGTCGAGTCTTAGAGAACCTACGGAGACTGAACGTACTCGTCCCTGTCTAACTCCCCCCTCCTCCCCTTCCCTCCTTCTTTCCCTCCCCAGACCCCTCGTGGGGACGGGTAGGTGCCGACTCACTTTCGGGGATGAGGGGGATGAAAGGTCTAGATCGACAAAGGCCTGACCCCGGGGAGGGAAACCGGAAGTCCCTCCGGTAAGAAACCGCTACACAAACGACAAAGTCGTCTCAAGAAATTTAAAAGTCGATCACGTAAAAAAAGTCTTTCCTAAATTCAGAACCCATAACGAAGGACAATTTCTCGGGTCGTCTAGGTGACCGACTCAAGCTAGGTGCAGGTACGAGTGTCCCCTTCCAGACTCGTGAACCGGGACTCTGACCCGGGGTTCTCGGTTCTGACCCCCGAGCCCCACGGTGCACCGGTTCCTCGGAGTGGGTGGGACACGGGTGTGGGGACGTCCACTCTCCAGCGACAGACTGGTTGGTCGACCGGCGGTCGGTGCGTGTGGACGAGAGGGGTCGATTGGGGGTTCTGAACGAGAGCGAGAGGTGCGGTAGACCTGGGCTCTGCTCCTGTACCTCGAGCAGAACGAGACCTGCACTTGCACAAGGGACACCGAGAGCCCCGGAGGGTTCCCTGTCCGGTCTCCAGTCTTGGTCTCCCTGTGTACCATCAAAGTTGAAGGCCGAACTTCAGAACCTCCAAAGCTTTATGAGGAGGGGCCGACGAGAAATGCACACACAGCCCCCTCCTGCGGGGCGGCCACGACCCCCACCCCGGCCCCGTGCCCCTGTGGCTGGGGAGCCCTGAGAGAGGCTGTGGACACCACGCAGCCGCCCTGCAGTCCCTGAGTCTGTTGGCACATGGCCCCTCCCCCCATCAGAAACTGAAGCCCCCCTGGGTAGGGGGCACAGAGCCAGCAGCCTAAGGTCAGCTCAAAGCCCAGGTGACCGGGCACAGCAAGGCCCCAGCCCCTACCCTGAGACCTGGAACTGTCAGCCAAGGACGGAGTGGGGGCCAAAGCCCCTCCCGCCCCCTGCTGGTACTCCGTGGGCCACCCCGCTTCTCTGGCTGGGAGACTTCCAAAGCCCAGGGGTCCGAGAACCTGGGGGATACAGGAACCCCAGAACCTAGGCCAGCACCGTACCAGGAGGGTGACTCCAGGTAAGGTCTCTTGTCTTTCCCAGAGGACAGGGGGTGGGCAAAGGACTGAAGGCCACCGTCCATCCCACGGGGCCCCGACGCCAGTCCCAAGGCCCCAGTGAGTAGCCCACCTCTCTGGTCTGGGTCCTGCAGGGGGGCGAGGTGGGGAGCAGGGGCCACCATGCCCACAGCTGGCCCTCGGGGCAGGAATAGACATCCTCAGGGTGGCGTCTCGCGGTCCACGGGGCAGGGCCAGAGGAGCGAGCCGGCTGGGCACCTGCTGAGGGTCCCTGCAGTCCAGGGAGGCGGCCCGGGCTCCTGCGCTCCGTCAGCCCCCAGTACAGCAGCCTCATCGCCTACGGCCGTGGCCAGGATGCAGCGGGACCACCAGCCTGGGGGTGCTCCAGGGTAGGTGCCGGCTGCCCCGGGTGGGGGCTGAAGGACATCTTGCCACCCGCTGCCCTGCCCAGGACAGAGCAGCCATGCACATGGACGCCGTGGAGTCATGTCGGGCTTAGAAGGTGGAAGCGCCTCGGAGGGAAGACGGGACCCTGGGGACGGAGCAGGTTGTGGGCTGTGCTGGGCAGGGGCCAGGCTGAGCCGAAGACTGGCCAGGTCGGAGGGACCTTCCAGGGTCCTCACCAGAGGGGCCCAGGCCTGATGTAACCTTCCAAGGAGGTCTGATGCACTGCGGGGTGGCCTGGCGGGGCCAGCCCCAACAGACCCTGTGCCGGGTGTTCAGAGAGAAGTTCTGCTTTAGAGGCAACACTCAGGCAAGGGGACAGGGCCGCGGCCGTGGCAGCAACCGCAGGGCCTGGCAGGGAGCCGAGAGGAAGACTCTCGTCTGAGAAAAGCCCCCATTTCCCCGCCTCCAAGCACTGGCCCCTCTGAATTCAGCCAGCACAATGCCAGGGACTTCGAGTGGCCAGGGCAGTATCTTGAGTACATCTCCAGGTTCTAGCTGCAGGAAGCCCCCGCCTGCAACCTGGACGGTGAGTGCTGCCCTCCAGCCACCTCCCCTGCGCTCCTAAGAGCAGGGACAGGAAGAAGTGAGGGTCCTCTTCCGCTAGCAGAACCAGAACAGCTGGAAACATGGCCTGCCTCTACTGGGCACCAATACGAATCTCTTATCTACCAGACCTCACGAAGGCCCTGAAACATGGTGGGTGGGCAGATATCCATGTCCACCCTGCAGGTTTGGACTCCGAGGCTCAGAGAGGTTCAGAAACAAGGCCAAGGTCACATAGCAGGAGGATGAGTGGGAGACAGCCTCTCCCCGGCACATCATTTAGTCGATCAACAAGCAGGAGGGCCAGCCCCACTTTGGGAGTTCAGGATGCAGATAGAACAAGACAGACATTCCTCGGCCCTTGTGCGGGTTACCCGGGACCACGGAGGCTCAGTCTCTAACTTATTGGAGACAAGGATGCAGGGAAGGGGGGCCCCAGAGCAGGGGAGCTCGGCCAGGGAGGCTGCCTGGAGGAGGGCGTGTGCAGGCGCAGGTGGGAAGGAGAAGGAGAGCCAAGCAGCAGGGTGGGTCGTGGGGTCTTGTGGGCTATCTCGGGGCAGGGGGCCTGGCCGGACCTGGTGCTGGACACCAGAAGGCAAGGTGGTCACGGTGGCTGTGTGCCCTGTGCTTGAATGACAGGTGGTCTTCAGAATGAACGGACGGAGGCCCTAGAGTCTGACCTCGTTCTTGACCCTCCACAGCCCTGTGTTCCCCACAGGAATCCTAGCTAGGCCCCCACACCCCAGATCTTCCTGCCGGGTCCCTCCTGCCCACTATCCTCACCCCCCTCCTGTCCCCCACACTTGGGCTGGCCGAGGGGCTTTCTGAACCCCTCTGCCCCACCAGGAACACCCCCCCGACCCCGAGCCCACCCCCCCC